>CAOKZL010001151.1:0-411869 GCA_948472985.1 Iguana delicatissima
GTTCTATCTCTGACACCAAATTTTCTATTAAAGAAGTCATGCCAGGAACACATCTATTTAATTAACTGAAATATAACTTGTATATATTTCATCCGGACTGCAACATGGAGCGCATAATTGCGAGCGTTGCTGTCCACTCTTTGTGTGTATGAAATGTAACCTTGAAAGAAAGGTGACTTCATTCACTGCCCTTTCACTGGTAATAAGGTTTCCTTTGGGAACACATCCAGCATTCAGCGAACACACATACAGCCTGGGCCAGGCTTGAGTTGCTGGGATATACTCCAGCTATGACATCACTAAAGAATATCACAAGGAGAAGGCAGTGTTTGGAAAGAGACTTTGCTGCTGTTCGAGGAAGCTAACGAAGAGAGACAATGAACTGCAACCGTTTTGCAGTGACAACCAATTCACATAGATTCCGAAAATCAAGTTTGAAAGGCTTCCTATCTCAATTCAACAATTCACCTTCTTTAGCTCCTGGTTTATTTCAGTTGTACTCCAAACAACTAATGGGTTTCAAACCTGAGCCCACCTAATACAAGTGAGGCAGAATATAGTTCCTACAATTATGCCACCATTTTGTTTTTCCCACTTCCCCAAAAGTAGAAAAGTTTCCAGATTTAATGCAACTAGGTGAGGAAGTACCTTCAGAAGGATGAGAAACCTAACATTTGCTGTGTCTAGACTTCCTGCTGACTTCAGTGATCTTGCCAGTCCTGCAAAGTAAGATGCCTGGAGGCAAAATATAAGTAAAATAAATAAGGACAGAAGGACAGCACACGAATAAATAAAAAGAGAACAAAAACCAGTCTACTGTGTCTAACTCAACTGACATAGGTAATTTTGTGCCACAAGACTACAGATTGGCATAAGGGATCATCATGTGATCAATGCTTCTTGCTTGGAAAATAAACACTGAGACGCTTAGCTATCCACAGGAAACTGTTTGCCTCTGATAAAAATGTACTGCAATGATACCTTTGTGTATTATTCCACTTTGTGTTCCTACAGGTATGCATCAGGTGACTATCAGGAGGACAATTAAAACTGTGCAAGAGGTGAACATGTACTCAACTGAATCTTACAACAGCTATATGTAACTCTGAGGTGTGTCCTTTGTTAACATTAAGGAAGTTAGTAAAAAAAAAATTGAAGCCAGTACTGCGGAATAGGTAATTTGCAATATGTTTTCCAGTCATGCATGCCATCATCCTATACCTGAACATCTACTGTTAAAATCAAATAGATAAAACACTGCAGGTGATAAACTGGCACAGTAAAACTAGGAAGACTGTGCCATCACTTATTACTTAAGCTGTAAATGGTTACTATCTGTATTTGGATGCACTTCAGGCTAACAGAGAATTGTCAAAGGGAATTTTTTATATTTCATTATTACTTGGCCCCACTCTTTACAGTTTTCCCTGGATCTTTTTGCATGCATATTTGCTGGGAGACAATTCTGAAAACAATGTACTGCCCAATGCAGTGAGTTTTCTAGCCTGTAAAAACCTTTGCCACATTAAACCTGCCTATCTTTAGAGTGCCACCAGAGTCTTTTTTTCACATATTAGTGATTTCCATGCATAGCCCTGAGAAAGAACGATACAACTCACTGTGGATGCAATTTTAAACTACAGAAACTTGTATACAGAATGAAACAATTAGGCACTATCACATGGCCTCTCGGAAGGAGAAGCTTTTGCGTCTCCATGAAAGGCTTTTACTTTTATTGTTATTTATGTCTGCTGACCTGAAAAGGCGTGAATATTCCTTCAGGAAGATCAATTACTGCCAAGTATATTTAAAGAGCAATACTGTTGCCCATTAATTTACGTTTGGGAACAGAAGAAAGACGTAAGCTGTACCAAAAATTGTAGAAAGAAATAAAGTGACTCTCAGGAGAGAGTTTACTTTCTTTGCTTTGAGGACGTGTATCGCACAGTATCAAGAAAGAGAAGCCAAGGGCCAAAAAATAGAGCAGGGATAGCCTCAGAAAGCTTATGGGTTAAGTAACTATAAATTTCCATTTTTTGAAAATTTGTACTCCACTTGTACTTGAAAATTTGTCACAGCAAGACAGCTGTTTGAGAAAGGCTTCTTTTATCAGTAGCAACAAACAGGTTCAGTGAAAGAACCCCCACTTGCCAATGTTATCCTCTTTAACGCACAAAATTCTCAGCACAGAACAAACAGCCAGTGTGCTATTTCTTTCACACACACTCCCCCCACCCTCTGCGTAATCTAAGCCTGAAATCCATGGCGGGCAGGTCCGGAGGTGGCAGGGTTATCCTTCAGCAGCAGCCTGGAAAGAGGGGCCTGCAGGGACTCGGGGCGCGGGGCGCGGCGCCTTCTCTCCCAGGCACGCGCAACGCGGGGCAAGGGGGAGGCGCTCTGCGGCCAGCCCGGCTGAGCGCGAGCGCCGTGCTTCTGGCGCAGCTCCTAAAGGGCACGGGTCGGGAACCGGGCGACGGTGACGGCGGCAACGCTAGTCCCACTCACAAAGGGATAAACCCCGATGAATGCAGGGAGGAATGGCAAGCGCCACTGAAGTGGGCGTGGTGCTGGGAATTGAATTTTATGGAAATTTACAGGCCATTTCTGCACTAGCCTGGTGCGGCGCCACCATTCCGCTTTCAACATCCTATGGAATCCTGGGGTTTGCAGTGTCTCCCCTCCCGAAACTGCAAAACCCGGGGTTCCAGAGGATGTTGAGCGTGGAATCGTAGCGCTGCGACAGCGCAGTGCGGAAATGGCCATGGCGTTTTATACGCCTAGTCTTTCGAGTGCGTATGTTGACGACCCGCCCTTTGGTGAAAGGGCCGTTACACGTAGAAGGGTGCTGCCGGTGTCATTATTATCAACATATTCGGAACAGGAGACCACGACGGACTTCGTAACACAAAGCTTACTTTTTCTAAGCCGTTGCCGGTTTGGTAAGGCCAAAAAGCCCAGAGCAGGTTGTTTTGCTATGCAAAAGATGAAGACGAAGTGAAACAAAAACCCAAAAAAGGCGGCGAGGAGTAAATAAGAAAGGGAAGGGGCGCCTGAGACTCCACGATGCCGTGGCAAAGGGCCCCGGTCCGCACGAAGGAGGCGGACTCCGGGCGCTTAGGCCCAGAATTGGTTGCCCGTGGCAACCGGAGCGCAGGCAAGTGAGGGGGGCAGAGGAGGAAGGGGGTTGGCCGGATGAAGCGCTCCCCGTCACGTGACGCGTGGAGGATGCTCTAATCCGCTCGTCCAATCAAAGAATTTGCCCTCTCCTTCCTACCCCCACCGGTTCCCCTTCCGCGGCCCGGCCGCCTCCCTAAGCTCCGCCTCCCCGCGCCCTTAGAGGAGAAAGCGACGCTCTTCCTCTCCGCGCGAGTGTGTGTGTGTGTGTGTGTGTGTTTGGATCCCGTCACGTGCGCCGCCGCGTCACTGTCATGGCGGCGCTGCGCTGCGCGACTGCGGCAGCACCCTCCCTCCCTTTCTCCCGTCGCTCTCCCTGCCAGCCAATGAGGTGAGCCGTCTCATCGGACCAATGGGGAGGCTCGGCTCTGGCAACCGCAGCGGCCGCGACGGCGTGAGCGACGGGAGGCGGCGGCGCTGGGCTGGGAGACCCTCCGAGCCGACGGGAAGGCGGCGACCCGGGGCGGCGCGAGGACGAAGGGCAGCCGCCGCCGCCGCCGCCGCCGCCGCCGATCAGCAGCAAGGGGTGGCGAAGGCGATCGGGGGCCCCTCGGAGGAGGGGCAGCGGCAGCGGCAGCGGCAGCAGGAGGAGGAGGAGGAGGAGGAGGAGAAGCCAGCGGGAGGGAAGAAAGGCGGGCGGGCGAGGCGCTGCTCGGTCGCCCGGGGTCGGTCGCTCGGCGAGGCCATGGAGCGGGCGGGCCGGAGGAGGCGACGCCGGCACCACTAGCGAGGGAGGCCCGGCGCTCGCCTCGCCGCCGGTCCGCCCGCCCGCCCCCGCCACCCCGGCGGGCGGGCAGGCGGGCAGGCCGGCCAGCCAGCCAGCCAGCGGGCGAGCGGGCGAGGGAGGAAGGAAGGAAGGAGGCAGGCAGGCAGGCCGGCCGGCCGGCCTCGCGCGCTCCCCCGGCGGGCCCCTGCGAGGAGGAGGAGGAGGAGGAGGAGGAGGAGGAGGACCGCCGCCAGCAGCACCGCCGCGGGTAAGCGGGGGCGGGGGGGCCACCAGGCTTCGGTTTTGCTGCGGGGCGCGCAGGCCGTCGGGGAGGGGGGGCGCCTGGGGGGCGGGGGCGCGCGGGCGTCCTTCCCCGACCTGTGGCCATGGGGGCTGCGGGGTGCGTCCCAGGAGGAGTTTCAGTTTGGGGGGAGGGAGCCCCCGTTCCCGGAGGAAGGCGGGTGTGTGCGGGAGGCGTCCGGGGCGCCCCTGCCCGGGGACTTCGCTTGGCCGGGGGCGCGGCTGCTGGGACGCCCCTTCCGCAGAGCGCGCGCCCCGAGGGCGGGGGGCCCCGCGAGAGGCCTGTGCGCGAGGGCGGCCCACCCGGGCCCCCCGCCCGCGCGCGCCTTTCGGGGTGCCGCCCCGTGGCTTCTGGAGGCACGTGCCGTCTGGCCCCCCCGTCCGCGGGGTGCGTGCGTGCGTGCGTGCGTGCGTGCCTTCTGGAGCTCCCCCTTGGCTGGGCGTACGTGCCGAGGATTTTGGGGCGCCTCCTTCCTTGGTGTCTGTCGGGGGGGAGCCGTGTTGCGGAGCCGCACCGGTCGGGAGGCGTTGCTGGTGTTGAGGGAACGGGGGGGCCCGGGAGGAAGCCCGGGAGGGCGGGGGCAGGCAAGAGGGGCCGACGTGGGTGCTGAGCAGCGCCAGGACTCTTGAGAAGGGTTTTGAAAACCGAAGCAGAAAATCAAATGTGTGGGGTCATGGGGGGTGATCATGTGGTGTGGCAGTAGGAAAACACAGTAACGGGAGCAGGTTGATAATATGGAAAAAGGGTGTTGCATTGAGGATTGAGCGCAGGTTTTGGGAACTGGCGTTTTGCCCCCTTGTTGCCTTCCCTGTTGTTGTTGATGGTGAGGAGGGGCATTTGTAATTGAGGCCCCCTCCTGTTGTTTTAATTGGGGTGGTCTCCTGTGAGGGGTTGGAACCAGCTGGGCGAAGAAAGAGGTGATGATGGTGGTCTGAGGTTAAGGGGGTGCCATTTGGAGTACGAGTCCTGTGCATGAAAAAAAGAGGTGCTGGGGGAGGGCAAGCTTGAGCTCACTGGCCACGGATCTATTTCCCTTCATAATATTCATAATATATATATTATATTATATATATTCATAATATTCTTCCGCCTAGTCCACTGTGACTACACAAGAGTTGCCCCCCCCATAATGTGTCTACCAGAGTATGTGCGTGTAGGGAGCGTACCTTTTTATATTATTAGTTTCATACAGATACAGAGATGGGAGGCAAAAATATTGGGAATCATGGTGTTTAGTAGAGCCATTGGGATTGTAGAGTTGGCTGGGACTGTGCCCGTGTCATTTGTGTGTCAGATGGGTTGAGAAATAGTGGAATTCTGGGCAGATGGTGTGGGGTGGTAATGCCGTGAAACAGGAAGGGTTTTTTTTTAACACCCTGGAGCACGGAAGGTTGTGAGGACACCAGCATCAAGCAATCATGTTGTTTTTGTGCATAAAAAGATGCAGCTAGGAGGATTTTTTTCTGGGGAGGGCAGATGTGGGGATGCAGCTGAAATGTGTGGGAAAGATCTGTAGTTGGAAACCAGCTGCTGAAATTGGGGGGTGCGTGGAGGGGCAGAGCTGCAGTGGCAGGATGCTGCCGGATTGATGGATGGGCCACAGAGTCTGGTGTTCAGTCCCTGGAGGACGAGTGAGCAGCGAGGAGACTGGGAACAGGATAGGAGCAGAGTTTGTTTGTCCACGATAAAGGCGGGTGGGGGGGCAGGATATTTGTTGCAAGGAAAATTGCTGTGCCCTGGTAATGCCCATATCCCATTTCTTCATCTCTAGGTCAGCATTAGCCCTGTGTGTGTGTGTAGACGAGAGCGGGTCTGCCCACAAGGCTGGCTGAGCTGCATTTTTTTTCTTATTTAATCTCCACATTGCTTCGCCTCTTCCTTGGGCCACTCTCCTTCCTTTCTTCTAAAACAAGAAATAAAAAGCAGCTGTATGTCTCCGAACAGAATTTAAAACCTCCCCCTGCCCCTGACTCAAGAAAGGGGATTGATTACATGTTTAGAAAGGCAAATCGCTTCTCTCCCGGCCCTCCCCTCCCCAAGCCTGGAGGAGCTGAGCCCTCTAATGCCCTCTGCCCTTTTCCCAGAGAAAGCAGCTGTCTTCTGAGGGATGTGTGCCCGTGGACTGAAAATCGGTCTCTTCATTGAGGCACAAGGGCTGGTGTGTTTGGAACCGCTTCGCCTCCTTAAAAGTTGTGGCTCTGTTTTGATATTCAGTTGCAGGAAGGAACTTCTCTCCCCTCCCCTCCCCTCCGGATTTGGAGACAGATCTCCCTTGTCACAAGGAGAAGCGGGCCTTCTAGCCGGCCGGCTGGCCGGCCGATCGCTCACTGTCTTCTGCAGCTAAATGCGTCTCTGGGGATTGTTCTAGAAATGGAATATGGGCAGAAGAGCCTCGTTGGGCAAAGTTGGTAGGAAGACCAGCCCACAAGATTATCTCATTTGTGCTTGAAAAATTTCTAGCTCTAATTCCTAGAAGTAGTTCAGCTGTGACAAAAGATGGTGTTTTTGCATCTTAGCTTTTCCAAGCGCGACAGTGCTTCTGTTGTTAAGTTTTCACTTGGGCTCCAATGTTGTCAGTTGTTCCATTTCCTGGAGGGGGAAAAAAAACCTCTGAAAACATCAACAGAGATGTTGATTTTTGATGGTTTATAAGTTTTCACAGTAAAAGCTGTTTTGATTTAAAATTTACAAACTTTGGGGGGAATATAGTTTCCATTGTTGTGATGAAAACAAATGTTTCAACTAGGATACCTTTGTATGCTTTCGGTGAGTAAAAGAGTAGTTGAAAAATCAGGTCCATTCTTTGACAAAACAGAGAATCTTTTTGTGTTTTCTTGTGTGATCAAAGTGAGAAAAGGTACAGTATCTCTCCATTCCTTACCACAGGGCTACTGACCTTAGGATTCTGCCGTTTTAGATATGCTGTTTAATATTTTTACAATTACAAGAGATTTCACATTATAGTTTGCTAGGCATTTCTGTTCTACAGCCCAGTATTATTTGCTTTTTCACAGAGTGTAGACATGCTTCCCTTTGTTCTTGAAGTAGATTTCTTCTACCTTGTGGCTCCAGATACTTTTGACTTCAGCTCCCATGAATCTGAACGTAACAATAGTCAGGAATTTTGGAAGTTGTAGTCCAAAACATCTAGAGAGCACCAGGTTGGAAAAGGTTTGGAGTTACCTAAACTGGTTCAGCATGAAGATATTATGTAGGCTGAGTTTTGGATACCTTGTTTTTCTCACTTTAAGATATAAGAAGACAAGAAGCCACATGTGTAGTTGTCCTGGGTGGGTGGGGTTATGGCAGTTGGTCCCATACGAGGGAAGACAAACCTAAGCTGCTAGAAAACATTCTTAGGCTAGCAGCATTTGCCAGTATTACCCCATCAATATCTTAAATTAACAGCACACAATGGAACGTAATGGTCTGGGTGATGGCCTAGTATTCCAAGAGGCCAGGGTTCAAATCCCTGCTTAGCTATGGAAACCCACAGGGTGGCCTTAGGCAAGTTTCACTCTCTCAGCCTCAGAAGAAGCAATGGCAAATTCCTCTGAACAAACCTTGCCAAGAAGAGTTTGTGGTAGGTTCACCTTAGGGTTGTCATCAATTGGAAATGACCTGAAGGCACCCAAAAAACAGTGAAATGGACCCAAGACATCCTAGTGATTGTGCTGGGGAACTTCTTAGATGTCCCATACACAGATGTGGTTATGCATCTACATAGTAGCTGATAATAATTTTGGTGTGCAAGTTTGTTCCTCATATATGGTGGTTATTTGCTTCAATGTTAATCACAGAGAATTTTCAGGGCCAGTCTGTGCAGATGTGAACTGTCTCTTGAGACTAGGTTGACACTACATTTCATGTAAGTTTCTGGCTAAGGCAAGGACAAGGTGTGCTGTTTGCTGTTTAAAACTAGGAGGGAAAATGAGAGAGCTATGTGTAAAGACACATAATGATATTTTATCAGTTCTAGGCAGATGCTAAATTGCAGTCCTGTAATTTGGTCAGGATTGGGGTTTTTAGAATTGGTGCAATTGGCATATGTATCTGTTGATCTTGAAATCGTAGAAATTTCAAAAGACTGTTAGATTCAAAAGATTTGTGTGTGTGTATTGTGGTGCTTTACTGTCAGTCTTGCAAGCTTAACTTCTACCTGCCTTCCTTCGCTTCTTTCACTAAGTAAGCACAGACAAAAACAAGCATGCAGAAAATCAGACTTTTTGCTCTTTGTTCATTTTGAAAAACATAATTTCAACCTGTTTTCTACTCGGAACATAAAATGAACAAATGCCATTTCTCCAAAGGGATGTCTTTGATATTGTGATAGGACTCTGTTTATCTGAGAAAACATATTCCTCTGCTGAAGACCTGTTTAGTCAAGCTGACTTAATCAAACTGTACCAGCAGTCTTTCCTTTTTCAGTAAACCAGAGTTTATATAACCAGTTGTATTTGCTTGAACCGTATAATTAGAATGTTGCTGTAAATATGTCTGGGTTGGGTATTATTTTGCTCATTTCCTGTAATTCTGTTCCAAATGTAGTTTGGAAGCACAGGTTTAAAATGTGAGGTATTTTGGTGTTCTCCTTTAGGTAAAACTGCTGATTTTAGGCATGTGTCTTTCACATTAAAGGGAGCAAGTAGCAGTGATAGAAAGGAAAGCAGGCTGTTGCGTGTTACAACCACCTACAGGGACAAATATGGTATGGATGTTTATGGCTGCTGAACTGGGAGTGGGATGGAAAGCCTGCAGTGCCCTTTTAGTTAAACTTGACATCTGCAGTATTGTATTGAACATTCTCCTCTCTCTTTGTTTTGTTAAACACAAAGCAAAAATGGCTTGGTGTATTTCAGTTTTTTTTTTTAAAAAAAGCCTTAATGATTTTAGTAAACATTGTTGCTTGGAGCAGGCTCCCAAGACACCAGGGACCTTTCCCCAAAATAATTATTTTTGTAAATGTTTTTATTTCCTGCTGTGCTTTATGGTATCTTGGTTTCCTTCTTGATTACTGTAACATTTTGGGGAAGTGTGCTAACATTTCATGAGTATTGCAGCAGTTGCTTAATAAATTCTTTCAAGACCAAAATAGAAGTAAATGTCCAGATGTGGAGATACTTGAGCTTAGTTTTAAAAACCAGTCTTAAAGGTAAAGCTCTTCTGAGAACAGCTAAAATCATTTTGAAAACCAAATGGCATTGTTTTCCTTATGGGTTCTGAATGTCAGACTTTAAAGTGAGGGTGGAATTATGTGACCCTCCGGATGTTATGGAACTGCAGTTCTCAGCGTTGGCTCAGCTAGCTGTGGCTGCTGGGTGTTGCAGTCCAGAAGCACCTGAAGGCTTGCTTGATTCTCAGAACAAGCTCTTGGCTTACATCAAGATGTAGCCTGAAATCCATTCCAAGGGGAGTGACATATAGAAAGAGAGTTCTATAAGCCACAGTGGGTGGTTGTAAAGGAATATAGATAGGCAGGGCAGGTGCACTTTGGTCCAGCAGAGGCAGGGGGCTATGCAAAAACAGTAAGAGAGTGCTGGGGTTAAAGGGAACCCTGAAATGGGAATATTAATGGCCGACGTGTCTTCTAAGAGGTGCTGCCTAGTTGTCAAGCTGGAAATCCAACGGGTGTGGACAATACAGACTGTGTTGTAAGAGAACTTGGTAGACCAGGCGGGAGGGGGTTGAGGGATTTCCCACCGCATTTCATTTCTCAAAGTGTCTGTGCAGGAAAAACAGCCACCAGCTAATGCCCCTGAGAGCTGTCTACAGACTTGTAGCAGAGCTGAATGAAAGGCTAGTGCCAAAGGTTCAAGTCCTCTCTCCTAGGACAGTTGGCAAGTGGAGACAGCTCCAAAGGAGACTCAGCAAGTTATTACAGATAAGTTCATAAGTTAGTACAGATAACATGTAAATTATCACAGATAGAGTTTATACTGAGAACTGGGGAACATAATGTATTGGAAAAATAACCCATGGCCCCTGTCGTAAATGCACCAGAACAAAATTCTGACATTGATTTCAGTTGAATTTTGAGTATACTCTTAAAGTTGGGAGTTGTAATTGATCTTACTCTTTAGTCGAAGATATTCATATTTCACTATTGCTAGTCAGCTGTGGATAGCACACTCTTGTTATCATCTTGTGAATCTTTGTGGCTGTGCCAAAGTAAGCCCTGTTGTATTCAAACTGGGTTCCTTTACATAATTATTCACAGAATTGATAAGAACTGGGTATCTGATACAAGCAAAAAACTAGGTCAGGGCGTGTCGAACAGTTTTCTTGATCTACTTCTGGTGTACTCAGTGTTTTTGGTCTATAAATCCTATAAGATACACTTGGCATAGCCAGTGACCAGTGATTATGGAAGTTGTTAAAAACATGCGCAGGTCACTAGACTGCCTATCTGGGTGGCCCTCATAGTGAGGTATTGAAGATACATATGCCTGTTAGATTTTCCTTTAGCATAATGGCTTTCTTGGCTGTCCTGTGTGCTTGCATTTTCTTCAAAGGATTTAGACGAGAAAAGGGGGTGATGGTGTAGTGATGGTGGTCCATTTGTTATGAGCAATAGAGATAACTTTGTATTATAGTCACTTGCCATTTTAGTTCTCCTCAGAATTTTCTCAGAAATTTTAGATGGGTGAAGGTATTGGTAGTTTATTTGGCATTATGTAATCCTATGTTCTTTGGATGTACTGTTAGAAAGAACAAAAATGGTAAGTATGTTAACAGGGTCTTGCTATCATAGAGGAAATTACTGAAATTCAAAGAACAAGATGAAATCTGATCATCTGTTTTGTTTCTGAATCTATGGCACTATTTTTTTTCCATTTTATGTTCTTTCCCCAAATATTTTGTTATGACCTTTCAATAACCCTAATGACTTCCCCAAACCGAAAGTCTCTCATTGTATATCCCGTGTCAGCAGATAATTGTACTGAAGTTGCCTTACGGAGTTGTGAAATATTATTTGTTGAGAACATTGCTGTATTGCTTCTAACTGGAAAAAGAACAACCTCAAAGTAGTTGGTAATAGAAATTCTTAACAATGGGATTGCACCTAATTTCAGAGAAAAGATCATTCCATGTGGAATAATGCCCAAGATCTTCCCTCAGGGTTATGTAGAATAAATCTTGGTGTGTGGCGTGATAGATTGATTGCCCTGTGCAGTGCTTGTGTTGAACATGCAGCTGAATGCACATCCAAATGTGCTGTTGAATGCACTCCTGAAGCCCCTGCATATGTGCATCTGTAGGCATAATGGTGCTGCATGCAGAACTCCTTTTCTGCAAATGTGAATTGAATGCAGACGTTCGCATCAGACAAAAACATCCTGCAACTTTCATGGGGGAACTTGTGTTTGCACAAGGTGGTAACAGAACATTGCAGTCAGAATTCTGCTACAAGAATGGATCTGATCTGCATTCTGATGTTTCAGGTTATACAAACAGGTGGGGAATGTGTGGTCCTCCAGATGTTGTTGGGTTCTCAGTCCCCTGAACTCCAATGAGAATGGCCAATGTTTTGGGTAGTGGGAGTTCAACAATATTTGAAGAGAGAGGTTCCCAATTTTTGGTAATGACTTGAAAGCGCCCAACAATAGCAACAACTCATGAACATAAAAAAAAAATCCAATAGCCTTTATTACTGTGGAGTGAGCTGAAATGCAACATTTTTAGCTTGGTGTTTTCTTCCACTCCTCCTCCCAGGTCAGGTTTGCAGTCACTTTCAGGTGGAGTTGTGAGGCACACACTGCTGTGTGTGTTGTCCCTGCCATCTGCCATCACTTTGCTGCACTGCCCTTGGCATTTATGCTCTGAATTATTTATCCTCAAGGAATCTGTTGGCAGTATCTTTGCTGCCTGGAAGAAAGTCAAGAAGCAAAAACATCTTTTTATATAGAACAGGCTGTGTACTAGTTTTAAATGCAGATATTTCTCAATAGCTTTATCTTGCTGTATTTTATAAAACAATCAAACCGTCAGTTTCTTCAAAGAGCTATCAAGTCAATGCTTTTGATCTCTAGTTCCTGTTCAAAGAAGGGTTTTATATTGGTTGATAACAGGTTTTTAAAGACTAGCGTCCAACCCTAGATGGTTTTGCTAGAAGATAAAGCAAAGAATGGGGCTTTTTCCCACTGAGGAGGTGAGAAAAACAACCTATGTTTTGAGGGTTGTGGTGTTTCTCGATTTTTCTTATCACTATAAAGCACTGTAGGTGATTTTTGTATGCGCTGTTTTTCAGGTAAAAGAAACTGTAACATTTGCATGTGGTGGAAGCCATCACACAATATTTCCATATATTTATGAACGGGATAAAGGAACCCTGTGTTGTGGAGTGGAATGGCTGAGTGTTTCCCACACTTTGCTAAGAGTGTTGCTGCCTTTTCTCCTTTGTAGACTTGGCCTGTATCTAGGAAATAGAATGAAATGCCTTTTCATTTAGGCCAAAGTGCAGCTGTTAAAATCCAGTTGCTAGGCACACCGTGTATTTTAGCTGGAGTTCATACATGTGGATGTAGAAGACTGGAGGACATTCCTGAGTTACTGTTTGTCAATTGGGTATGTGCCAAAGCCTAGTTGTGAATATTGTGCACCATTTTAAAAAGGGTTTAAGGCTGATATTGTGTGCAAAAAGAGAGGAAGAAAAGAAATCACTGCTTTGCTTGGTATCTGGCTTTATGGAGATGTGTATTTTATGTGATAGATACACTCATGTCATTAAGAACCCCTTTCCTGACATTAAATGTGTGACTGTATTTACAACTAGCTTCCCATAGTTATTCAGAATAACAATCCAAGTAGGGCATTTCTTGGCAGCGTAGTGAATGCTAACATAAAAATAGCTTTGAAGGAAACATGCAAAACCAACTAGGTCAGGGTTTGGGGGGGCACTATGGGAATAGTAATAACTGCCTTGGAGCTTGTTTTGTGGATACTCTGTTGTGTATATCTACAGCCATAAGTTAGGAGAAGAGCGTGCTGAATCAGGCTGAAGTGCTGTTTGGTCCAGCTTCTCTGTTTTGCCGTAATGGCCACCCGGCTGCCTATAGGAAACCCACCAGTGGAACTTGAGGACATTACAACTCTGCTGTTGCTGCCTTCCATCAGCTGGTACTCTTCAGGGATGTGCTGCTTGTGGTTCTGCAGGTGGTATGTACCATCACAATAGGTTGGCATAGGCATATAGTTGTTACGTAAAATCTAATATGATAAAGCCTGCTGGAGTGCTGGTTAGTCCTTGGGTGGGAGACTGCCATTGGGTACCAGGTACCGTGGCCTGTATTTCAGAGGATGGAACTGGAAAACCATCTTGACTGAGAAAACCCTATGAAATTCGTTGGGTCACCATGAGTCAGCATGTGTGCGCTCACACACACACACACACACACACACACACACACTGGATGAGTGAAAACTACCATGGAGGGTGTGTTTACTTTATGGGTGTGTTCTGCTCCAGTTTTCATCTTCACTTAGACTGAATTATACTTTCAAGGTGGTTTTTTTGTAGTTCTTTAAATAGTCTTTGCAATGTATATGCTAAATATTTCAAAAATAATGTAAACTGGTCTTCTGTTTGGAAGTCTTCTTTTAATAGTGCTTCAAAGGTTTTCTGGAAATCAGTTGCCTGAATTTGCTATAAAATCTGACCTAAGAATTCATCTGTACGTTAACGGATTTGGAAAGGCAGTGTAACTGGAAACAGTCTCTTCTTTGTAAGTGATCTTGCTCTGGCTGTGACTTAAGGTAACTGCTTTTAATATGGATTACCATCACGTCTTGAATTTTCTCAGTCCAGGGAAGGAAATGACTTACCGTGGGGAGAGTAGTTTCATGTGTGTTTTGTATACGTACTTGGTCAGCTGTAGAGACTGGAATACATGTTGTACTCAGCCACGAAACTGATAACCACTCTCTAAATAACTGGGTTACTCCTCCTCCTCAACTGAATCTACCTAATCTTGTTTCTGTGAGAACCAGATTGATTACCTGTACTTAGGCTCCTTCGCTGAGGCAGTTGTACAGTTTCAAGGCCTCTCAGCAGTCAGTGTAACTTCTTGCCCAGTTCAAAGCTTTGTCTTGTTGCTTTGCAACTTATGAGAAGGCAGCAGCCCCTGATCTCAGATGCTGCCAAAAATTACCTTTTTATCTTGCTCGGAGGTAGTGCTGGCAGAAGCCAGGCGCTTAGTCTGTTGCCTGAGCCTTTTTTTTCACGGCGCATGAGCATGCAGATAAGCTAATGGAGGGTCTTCTGTTGTTCATTGGAAGCTTTCTTTGGGTTTAAAGGCTTCCAAGTTGACCTCCAGACTACCCAGATAGAGATGAGGCTGTAACCAAAATGTTGCTGAAAGCTCTAATGGGTGGGCGTTGCTTTGTACTTTCTGCTGATTTTTGAGTTTCCGCCTTTTTTTTTTTTAATGCCAAAGCTCTAGGAATACTTGGCAAGGTAATACCAAGCCCTGTATTTCACTCACTTATCTTGCATCAACTGTTTTTTAGTTGAAGCAATAGAACGTTGGTTGCAGAATTGCTGTTTTTGATGGAATGGCGATTGTCTTTTGATGCTTGACAGGAAACTTCAGGTAAAAATGCTGTTCCTGAATTCTCTCTCTCTTAAGAAAACTTCTTAGATTATATGCATTTGAATATCTGCTGTGATACACAAGTATACTTTTTAAGGCAAAGAACAGTGTTTTGTAAATGGGGATCTACAGCTGGAAAGATTGTGTTCTGCTCGGTTTTGGACGTTCCGTACCAAGGAGCCTTGTCCTTTGGAACCACAACGATTGCTGTGGCCCTCTTTCTCTCTGAGCTGCTCTTACAGTGCTTGTTGGATATGCATGAAAGAAGAAAGGCAAGGTTTGCTTACTCCATTCCTGATTTGCCCCTTCTGTGTGAGTGACCTTCGTGTGGGACCTGTGTATTCTGACATGGTGCAAATACTTGTAGATGGATTCATTTTTGGCACTGTGTGTGCTGCCATCCTTGGGGCCATAAGTGCTCTCGTAGTAGAGGACTGTGCCGCGTGATTGGGTTCTTAGAAGTATTTGGTGTGTGCGCACACAAGCAGTAGTCAGGCTGGCTGTCTCAAACATATCTGGAAAGGAGTATTCTGTTGCCACGTGAAGCCATGTTTCTGTACTGACCTACATTAGGAAGGGAACTATGTGCTTTGGGGAGAAGAAAGGGAATGATTTTAAATGTATGGAGAATGTGGTGATACTCTGAAGTTTAGTCTATGCGAGCTGGAAACAAAGTACTTTCCTTTTGATTGTTCAGAAAAAATCAGTTCAACCCAGGGGTATTCCAGAAGAAAGTGCTGTGGAGCTCTGAGCCTCGTGATGTTTATGTTGCCCTGCTGTGGTGGCTTTGGCAGTGTTGAGTGCATGTGTGTCTAAGTGCTTGCTAGAGTTTGAAATATAATGTTGGAGGGAGCATCTGGGTGGTTTCTCAGCAGCAGGATGCACAATTTAAATTGCTGGCTCTGATTTATAAGCCCGTGGGTCCAGCCTTTCTGAGAGATTGTGTGTCCCTTTGTCTTTGAGTTCTTGGGAGAAGGCTTTCTCTCTGTCCTAACCATCCACGGGGCACGCTTGACAGGGACACGGGTGAGGACCTTCTCTGTGGTTGCTCCCAGTGGGAGGCTGAACCGTTTCTACTCTCTCTGTGCCAGCAGGCAAAAACCTTTTTATTAAGACAGGCCTTGGGCCGCTAATGGATTGCTGCAGAGGTGTGTTAAACTTTCTCCTTCCTTTTTTCCCCTTTTAAGCCTTTCTTTCTTGTAATATTACTTGAATGCTAAAACTTGTTGGGTTTAGCTTTGTTTTCTTGTAATTCATGTTGCAGGCCATTTTGTGTCCTGTACTTGGAGAAAGGGAAAATCGCAGGCGTTGCTGTAGTTGTGCCTGAAGGGAAGAGTGCTTGGGAGAAACCCGGTGGAGTGGGCCTTGATACACATTTTGTTATGCAAGGGTCATATTTCGGAGTGAACTGTACTGCAGAGTTGCAACTCCTCCTCGGCTTATATACTATCACTTCAGGGTTTGTTTGTTTTTTTATCAAAGTCTGTCCTTTTATCATCAACCATATTGCAAATGTTCCTGCATTTTGCAAGAGATTTAGATTACTGAAATAATGCAACAGACATCTATCTTCTGTTCTCTAGTGGGATATACTGAAGTTAACTGTACTTAAACATTAAGCCATGTGGAAGATAATATGATCTCCGCACTGTCCCTGCGAACAGCTTTATAGAAGGGGTGGAGAGGATTTGGCGAGGCGATGAAGTGCTTCCTCTGTAATAGATGTTTACAGCGCTATGACTCATACCAGGCAGGGTGGGGAGGGAAATGGCAGGAGCGTATGCCATGCCGGTTCAAAGTGCTACTACTTTCCTGGACTTGTTTGGCAGGAATGACTCTGCCTTCCTCACAGTGCTCCTCAAAATGGTTGAACTGTTTGCAGCTGCCAGTGTAAGAGTCTGAAGTCTTCTTGTAGAAGCGCAGTTGTTTCTTCTGACTCAGAACAGTGTTGTGAAATACTTGTGATTGCAGATTTGGTTTGAGTTTCTATGTTGTTTACTGTTGTATATGCCCTTCTGTGAGGACACAGCCCTGAATTGTGGCTGAGAAATAACTTTGTGAGCAATTGTATGCTTAAATAATGAGAATTTTTATGTGAAAAACACTACTAGGAGAGAGTTGCATAAATTACCTTTCTGTAAGGTTTCCATTTATGGTGGAAATTAATGCAGAAGAAGAATCCCACTGGTGATTAAAATCATGCAAATTACACATCTTTATGCCTGTGTTAGGTGTGGAAGTGCCAAAGCTTCCATCTGGGAACAGTAATGTGCTGAAAGTTGCGTGGATCCTCTGACCAGTGAGGGGGTATTAATCGCAGGTGCTATTCATTCTATGTTAGCTTGAGTTTTATTTCTTTTTAGTATCTATTCTGTTGCTTTTCAGTGTTCTTGTGAATTCTTGCTTTGTTCAGTTTAATTATTTCTGTGAGTCATGGGAATTCTTTTTTTGTATTTTTGAGCAGGCAAAAAAAAAAGGTTGAAATAAATAATTGTAGGCCATTATACTTTTCTCATCTGCTGATCTGAGAGAAATGCTTGATCTACAGTGTGGCGTATGACGTTGCCTCCGTTTCTAGGTTTCTCAATTTGCCAGCCAGGGTAGCAAGACTGGTCCAGCTTGGTGGTGTGGTGGTGGTGGTGGTGGTGGTGATGATGAACTTTATATGCCACCTTCTCTCCCCAAATGAGGACTCAAGGCGGCTAATGATTTTTCTTCCTTTGTGGAATACTCAATTTTTAAAATACCTACCACTGTATAAGGAGGAACTGTTCAAAGAGCAGTGAAACCCATGTTTTTCCATTCCATCCAAAATTACTTTGGAATTCAATCATCTCTGTATGTAATTTAGAGCCATATGCACTCCTAGGATGCAGATTACAAGCACTGTCTCTGGTCACACTCTACACAAACTGTAGCTTCAGAGTACTGCAAGTGAGTACCTTTTAAAATGAGATGAAAAAGAAAGGCAGCTGTATCTTGGTGTGTTGCAGGTTAAGTGTTTTTATTTTCTTGAGTTTTTGCAGTTTTAGTGGTGTTTACACAAAATGGGGGATAAACAACAATTGTAAATACCTCATGGAAATGGTTGTGATTAGTCATTATTTTCTCCTTATTTTTCTCAATGTGCAGGCTGTATATTGAGGCATTTTATCATCAGCCATATTGCAAATGTTCCTGCATTTTGCATGTATTGTCACGGAGTGTAATTTTCGCTTAACTGTAGTTTGCTTTATATATTTCCCCCCCCCGGTTGTCATGGAAACTCGGTCCAGTGTGGCACCGACTGCTAACAAGTGCTAGGTTGCATTGCCTTTTATATTGGAGCTGGTGGGTTAGTCATGTTGCAGTTTTTCAGCATTGGAACCCTGGCTGATTTAGAGGTGTGCTTCGTAAACGTGATAGCAGCATTTTAAACATTTCAGAGACGTAAATATCGAATATTTTCTAAGTAGATTCTTTTGTTACAAGAGGTGGGCTGGTTGTTGAAATCTACACAGCATCTCTTGAAATCAGGGCTTGAAATTTTGTATTTTCTTCCTGGATCATGGAACTCTGTTGCAAGATTTTAATGCCTAGAAGTGCAGGAGACAAGTCACGTTGACATGTGAAAGAAAGAATCCTTGCAAGAGAGTGTCATTGATGGTAAAGTAACCAAATGGCTTGTGCTCTGTTAGATCATTGTTTTGTCCTTAAAAGCTCTACCTTTTTGTTCTCTGGAGAACGTAGTGACCTCTTGGCAGTTAGGCATTGCTGCAGGAGGGAAGTGTTTTCCTCCATTGGGTTCAGAGCCTTCATGCAGATTTCTTAGTTCTCTGTTAAGAAAAAAATAAAAATAAAATCCCTGCCATACGTGGAATATATTTAACCTTAGGGCTGCTGAGTCTCTTTTACAGCAGTGGCTTTCTTATGCAAAATAAATCAAAATGAAAACTGCATGTTCTCATACACTGACAGAACAGATCTTGTCTCTGTGCATAAGCAAAGAAGGGCAAATCATGGCCTATAATATATGGTTAAGTCTGTGCTACAGGCGGGGAAGCCATTCCACACCACAGGACGCTTTGGGAGATGCATTTCATGGTAGAGAGCTTTACCTGGTGGAATATCTTTTGACGTGATGCAACTTGGCAGTGATGTGATCGGCCCTGCGTAATGGATGGGCCAGTTTTTTTCCTGAGCTCTTGATGGTTACAGCAGGTTGAAAGTGACCAGGAGCCCTTGTGACTGCCTACCCCTCCGTACTTGCGATTGTGACTTCATTTTTTATAATAGTGTATGGGCTTAGAAAAGATATTTGCGTGGATGAGCTTTGTCCTGTATTCAAGTCTGTCACTGCAGCCACATGAGCAGGAGTGGGTAGCTGAGATTCTGAGGGTTTTTCGTGAAGCTGTGGGCGCCACACATCCGAACGTGTGGCTTTTGCGTCTTTATGCTACCTTCAACTGGCATGACCTGTTCCTAATTTAACATTTTCTGGCAACCTTAAGCATGACCTAGGACAAGTGTTTCAAATCCTCTATTTGTGTATCTTAAGCAATAAAGGAAATGGATGTTCACACAAACAGTCTCCTAAATATTTTAGGCCATTGGGTCTGGTCTCAATAAAGTGCTTTCAGATTGTGGTGAGATTGGCCCTTAGAGCGCCAAGATCCTGGAGTGATTTGAGTGTTAGACTAGGATTCTGGGAGAACAGGATTTTAATCCCTGCCCAGTCATGGAATCCCACTGGGTGGCCTTGGGCAAGTTCCACTTTCTCAGCCTCTGAGAAAGGCAAGGTCCAACCTCTGAAGAAGTCTGATCAAGAAAACCCTGAAATAGTGTTGCTGCATGTCAGAGTTGACTTCAAGGCACAGAAAAACAAGATTGGACCTTTCTCCACTTTTCATAACAGCCTAGTGTTTTCCACTGTTTTTAGTAAAGAACAAAGACAATATATAATTTACAAATTTAGAGAAGTTTGGTAACCTCAGCCAGCCAAAACAGTAATGAAGAGAAGCTGTGACTGTCGTTAATGTTTAGAAAATATTTCAGTTTTTGTCAGTAAAGGACGGTGTGCTTGGTAAATCATGACATTTCATTGTTTCCTACCATGGCAGTCCTGAGGTGTGGAAAGCAAAGAAATTAAACCCATGCTGTCAGACTCTTACTGATTTATTTATTAAATTTCTACCTTGCCTTTCTGCCAAGAGTTAGTTTCAGGTGGAATAACATTAAATTCAGATAGAAGCAAATAGATTTAAACTATACAGACAAATACAAAATGCCTAAATAAAAGTAAAGCAGCTCTTCAACAAAAAGCTGGCTGAAATGCCAGACGTCTCTCCGAAGAACACCTGCTTTTCAGGGAAGTGACAGTGGAGGGGGGGCACCTGCACAGCCTGGCATCTCTTGGGCAGACTTGGAGAGTGGCATGGGCTTTAAGGTGGTTCTGGACAAATTGCATCCATGTATGTTTTTTCAGAATCCTGCATGTTTTTTTCCTTTGCCAAAAAAATAACTGAGCAGATATTGGCCAGGATTCAAGAGGTGAGCGTGCATGCAAGGCGGTGGAATACTCTGGCATTCTTCCTTGTCAGTGCAACTAGCATGCTGCCCTTGAGCATTCCTCCAGTTGTTCTGGCAGTGCTTTTTTAGGTGAATGGAGGCTACAGCGGGAAGGAGAAGATGGAAATTCCCTTGCATGTGAGGGGAGCCTTTCCGCTGCTTTTTACCTTCTGCACATTAGCTGCAGGCCTAAGCTGTAGAAATTTTTTATGCCTTTGACCAAAATAACTCTCTGCTGAACATTCTTTCCCTGATTGTGAAGACATTCTCCAGTGTAAATCAACAACTGTCAAGTCTGCTCTGTATTTACTTTTAAACAGTCAAAGGTTCAGGGTTTTATTTTGAATAAAGCGTGCTACAGCAGAGCCTGTTCCTGTGAGGAAGACCTTTTTTAAGGAGTGCTTAGAGAATTCAGTCAGACGTACGGTGCATGAATAGAAGGCAAAAATACATTGTGAGCCTGATTTGCAATATTTTGCACCTTGTCTGCTTCAGGATTGGGAAAGTGTGTGCTATACCACAGTTTACTGTTGGCTTAAGAATCCAGTGTGGGAGTAAAAAATATTGCTTCTTAGACTAAATGTATAATTTGCTGAAGTGAACCTTTATCATTGATGTTGTTAAGATAGAGTATTAATTTGTATTGTATTCTTTGGGTTACACTTGGGGAAAGCTGTATATATCAAAAATACCTTTCCTAGGAAGCCTTAGGCAAATAACTCTAGGCTGCAAAGAACAGTTTGCCTCAGAGGGAAAGTAGTTGATAATACAGTGTTGTTTTTTTTAAAAGAACATATTCTGAGCCTCTGAAATCATAGCCCCTTTCTCAAAATTTTAAGGGCTATCTCAGCAGACTTTCTGAGGTATTTAGCTTGTTTAAGTTTTCCCAGGACTTTGGTGTATCAGTTTAAATAGATAAATCAGGAATAATTGCCCATAAAATCCACAAGTGAGTGCCTTAAAGACTAACCATTTTTATTATGACATATAAATATGACTTTCAAGGACACTGTGTAATTAGTGTGTAATTAAGCCATAAGCTTAAAATATCCAGGAAACTGAATCTGAATTGATTGATCTAGCCCATGTTCTGCTGCAGTGATTTAAAATTACTAAAATCAGGTAGTTTGTCAGAAATGTTGAAATGTTTTGGAAGAAATTATGGTTAAAATGCACGTGCAGTTTGGTCCACTCTTTTGAGAGGTGGCATGCTCTCGATGTTTCGGACTGCCCATTCGCATCAACTCCTCCCAGTATATAACTATGCTGAGAGTTGCAGACCAAAACGTCTAGAAGGCAAAGTGCCAGCTTGGGGAAGGGTGGCTTAGTCCATTGAAGTGAAAGAGAAGAAAAGCATCCCTGGCTTAAACATAACTTGGCAGTCTTGGTTTGGTTTTTGAGATGATGTTAAGGGTGCAGGCACCTGGCCATTTTTTGCAGGATTTGAGAGAGCCTCATAGGCTAGCCAGAGGTAATTCGGTGAACATGAGCTCAGTAGAGGCTGGGAGAAGGAATATCCAGTTCACATAATTGATTATGTAGTAAGCTTTGTCCTCAACCAAAGATTTCCTTTTATGAGTGAGTCCCGTATGCTTTCTAGTACATTTGGGATTAAAAAAAAATTACTTCAAATTTCTGAAGGACATTTGATGTGATTATTTTTTCTTTGACAATTTAATTCTGAAAATTGTATGGGTTTCTGTTTTTTTGTCCTTATTTCCTCACCAGAAATATCAACAATTATCATGAGTTCGTAGGATGATGAAAGTCATTCTTTGACGGAGCTCTGTGTTCCCTTTGGGTCCTTTGGGAGAATAGAAATTTTCATGGAGCTGGCTACCACAGGAGCATGTTCCCTTCCTTGCTCAGTTCTTGCCAGCTCTGGTACCATCAGTGTACGCATAAAGTTGGTATTCTTGGCCTTTGTATGCATCACTACCTATTTGCTTGCATTAGATCTTGTATATCTAGGCTCTTGGATAAAATGTGAGCAGAGGATTCTGTGGCAATGTACTGTCAGTCAGGGTTATAGATCTGTTGAGCAGATGTGGCTGGAAGAGTCATTAACCAGCAATTGGATGATGATAATATCTTCCTTTCTCTCATTGTATGTTGCATTAAAGTACAAATTGGAGTAAGGGTTTCAGGACATTGGAACATGAATTTTAATAACAGAATTAAAGCCATTCCAAAGGATTCCCAGATCATTTAACCCTAATAGAATATAAAGGGCTGCCTGTGTTTGGGCAAAATTGTCAGCATGTTTGAAGTTAAAAAGTCTGCCTGTAGCACTAAGACTTTTTGTTATTTATTTAATTCTCTTTCCAGGTAAATGATGGGTACCGTTTGAGTGCCAGCCGTGACAAGGCTCAGAAGTAGAAGTGAAAGAAACCACATGGGTATTATAGCAGTGTGGGCAAGCCAAGAGTGGAAAATACATATAAATGCATGTGTTTAGTCCTTCTCTGATGGATGAATGACAGCAGTTACCAGCAGCACACAAAAATGTGGTTAAAGTTAAGCTTCTTGAGTTATGGCATTGGCTTTTTAAAGAGATGGTTGATGTTCTTCATCAGCAGTTGGCTTTCAGAACTTGGCGTGGTGGCGGGGTTTCGTGGGCCAGTAACTCGTCCAAGAACACCTGGAATAGGACAGCTTGCATTTTGAAACCTTTGTGACTAGTTGGAGAAGTCATAGAGAAGTGGCGATGGCTACATGCTTAGCTTGTTTAGACAACTTAAAACAACCCCCTTTCAGATGTTCTTGAAAAAGCTTTTAAAAAGTTTTTCCATAAGTGATACATTATGGAATCTACTATAAATGGCATTTTTTATAATTGGAAAGGTAAGATCGAGTTCCCTTTTTTTTATCTGGTGAGATAAAGCTTTCTGAATTTTGGTTTCTGGTTAAATTACACTCGTGGCTGAAATGATGTATTTTCAACATGGAGGCACAGAAAGAATCGCTGTGCTGTTGTGATTAAAATGTTAAACATGGACACCAGGATTACGATTTCCACTCAACCATGAAGTTTGCTAGATTGCTTTAGGCTGTATCTCTCTCTAACTTGCTTCGTTGGATTGTTGTGAGGATAAAATGGGATAACCCCTTGAACTTCTTGGAGGAAGGGTGAGATATATGCTAATGAAGGACAAAGGATGCTTCAGTTTTTTCCATCATGAGGGTTCCGCGAAGCCTGCTGGCTTGTACAGTCTTGGCCATAAAAATAGGGCCAGTAAAATATATCGCTTGACATGCTTTGTTTCTCCTCTGTATCACATGCAGCCTCCTTTCTGTTTAGAATTGCAAAAGAGGCCTGTGGCAACCAGCAGAAATAGAAGTGTAACATTAGAAAGGCATTTTGCTTTGTCTCTTTTGCAGAGTGCTTTCCTGAAAATTAAGCGGGCCCCTCTTTGCTTTTCATTTTAGCCCTCCTCCCCATCTGTTCCTTACTTTATCCAATGCCCTGGAAGTTCGTCTGCCACCTGTCCAGTAATGTGCCTTCCTTTCCTTGATTCTCCTCTCTCTCTCGATTGTGTTTTTACTTTTAATGCATGGCATTCTTGCTTGGTCTTCTTGGTTAATGTGTCCCAGGGGCCATTAGTCTTCCCCCTTCCTAGGTTTTTAATGTATTTAAATATTTTGTGCTGCCCTTCTATCATGAAATGTCAGGGTGATGAACAGATAAAATAATTTGAACAATCTTAACAATTCCAAATTAAAATCACTAAATACTTTAAACAGGGTTGAAACGCATCGAACAGTTCAGTAAAAAAACAACAACAGAGTCTGATTGCACTTAAATACTTGAATGTTTCTGCAGGTCATTTGTATTCAAACAAAAAACCCAGGGGTTAGGGCTCTGTAATATGCAGTTGCTTGTTTGTTGTTTGGTAGCACAGTGTTAACAGAGGAATAAATGTTTTGCTTTTTCTCGGCTCTAGATATATAGTATCTGAAAGAAAGCTTGCTTATGTATGGTAAGAGACAATTTCCAGTAATGGCGTATGAGCTTGCTTTCATGATTCAATGAGCATTTTGTATTTCTTTGTTGCCCAGCATTTCAAATAATGTATGCATTTCATTCTTTACTTCGACCAGTGAAGCTCTTACAGGGCTTAATTTTAGCCAATATTAATGGCTTGATAAAATGGGATGCAACTAGAAAGGACTGCTCACCATCTGCTTCAACATTTTGGAGCATGTCAGAGGTTCTCTCCAAATGGAATATTCTGTATTTGGCTTGGCCTCCTGCTGTCTGGAATGGTTTGTTATGCATTGTAGCACATTAGTTCATTTTTCTAGTTCCAGAATGGATTTTATTGTTACATTCACATTTGTGAAGTCGTTTGAACTAAGCGGAGGTACAGAGGCATTGAAGTACACAGGGACTTCTGAACTGTACTGCTCTCCCATCTTTGATTATAAAATTATTTATCAGTTGCTTTTTAGGTCAAAAAAGCTCTCCATGGACTGCAGTGTTAAAGCTTCAAAACAAAACAAAAACATGTTAAAAATGGGAAACACCATCTTTGAAAACTGTAAAGAATTAAATCATGCTGAAAATAATTCAAAAGCTTAACAGCGCAGAATGATTTTAAAATTATTTTAAAATTTAAAGTAAAAGACTATTGCTTCAGAGCTTTCTTATGTGTCTAAACATACAAATGCAGTTTGTTGGCAAGATATGACCCGATTCTCATTTCTTGAATGAGTTGGTGGGTTGTTTGTGTAACCATTGTTGTGTGTAGTGCTTTAATGTTAATATTCACTTTTGTACTAGTTATGGTTGTCAGGTGCATGGTTGAAGCTAAATTCGTAAAGGCCATGAGTTAGTGGGTACCTGAATGTTCACTGTTCTGAATGAGACTTCTGTATCGTTCCCAGGAGGACTTCGTCCAAGGGCCATGCTTAGACCCAGCCCTAGAACTGCATTATCGTGGACTATTATTTGTCTACGCTTGCACTGCATTGCTCACATTTAATTTCCTTATGTATGGTTTTGTTTTTCTGCTAGACGTTGTATAAGTAGCTGCCCAGGGCTGACTGCATAAGGGTTTTTTCCCTTTTATAGGTTAGCCTTGGCTTCGTTGACTTAAGAACAGCTGGCTTCTCCGCAATTATGAGTCACAAATTGCTTGTTCTAGAATGCAAATAGGAGACTCCAGATATTCTTATGGATGCATTTGCTGTAAAATCAACAAAAATAGTGTTTAAAAAGGGAGAGGGATTGTTTTTATTTGGAAATATTAGCAGTGCTATCATGGAAGAGTTACAAGGGAACAATATTTATGAGCACTTACCTGTATTTATAGAATACTTCATACTTCTGCGTTTAAAGCTAGACAATCAATAAATGCCTTGAATCTTAGAGTGGTATTTTTCTGTGAGTGTGTGTATGGGGGCAGGGAAGGGATCTCTTGTTTTAATATCTTCATTCTGGCGTGGATTATTTCTATTAACCTTGTTTTGCATTTTTTTTTAAAAAAATTGTGACTGGTAAGGGTGATTCAATAAACAAGTTATCTAATTTGGTGAATCTCAAATTAGCATGATCTGCAGTTTGCTGTGGGGGTGTGGTTAGTGTAAATTAAATGTCTAAGATTTCTTTTTTAAAGCTGTTGCTCTTTGATGGCAAAGAAGCGGTTGCCACCCCTGCTCCATTTTACTTTGGCTTTCCAAAAGGTTTTAGTCACATTTTATTGTGATCATTTGCTTTGCTGTGTACGAATGCGAATCTTCAGAGACGATAGTGAATGTCTGGGTGGCGAGGGAGAGGTGTGAGTGAGGAATAGAGCGGGAAAGCAGAGAGATGAACCTGTGGACAGGCACTGTGCCAGCAATGATTTTGTACAATGTATATTTATGAAATTTCAATAGGGCCACCCCTTCAAAGTCTTTTATGTGTGTTTGAACCGGTCCACATAATGGCGTATTGTAGCATCAAAGCATCATGGGAGTGAAATTCAAAAGACGGTTTATCAGGTGTAATTTGAACATGCCTTTTTTGTCAGAAGGCTACATTGTGAATGTTTTGTCTGAAGCTGGGTAATGAATATTTATGCAAGCTAATTTTTGTCTTTCAGGAATACAGAGTTTCTTTGGGGACACCTCTTTGTTGGATTTTATCCGTGTCCTGCTAACTGCCACTTTCAGCTATGGAATCGGTAAATACTTTCCTCCCTTTTTCCTAAGTGCTTTTCTGTGCCTTATCTAATAAATTAATTCAGAAGCAAAATGCAGTAGTGTCTTGTGATAATCTTTCATTTAACCTTCCTAAAGGCAAATATTGTAACGTGTTTTGGTAGAAAGCTTCAGCTCAGGTTGTCTTGGTGGTGGAGAATAAGTGTTTTTCTGAGTATGAAGAAAGTTTTGGGGTTTTTTTGAAGCACATGTCGCAAGTTGCTTTTGCCTTCAGGCCCTTTCCTCTGTCGATTTCTATTTTTAATTGCAGTGTAACGTGTAGCAACTTTGTAAAGAAAAACTTGAGGGAGCAGTTGCCCTTCTCCTCCCTCTGTCCCTTGCCACATTCTCCATCTTTGTCCCCCTGTCTGCAGAGAGCTTGCACATGGGTGTATGTGGGATACTTGCACTGGTTTGTAGTTGTTGTCTGCTACAGGTGAGCAGTTAGGAACCTTATCACAAGGCATGTCTGAATGGTATTGAGTAAAAAGTCCTTGGCTGCTGATTGAACAGCATTCATAGAGAAGAATGCCACGGACCAATGTCTAAACCAGGGGATTTCACTGAGACATGAATTGTCATGTTGTGTGTTTTGGAGAAAGTAGAACAAAAAGTTCTTAACCTTTTCTTTACCAGGGACCCACTTTAAAGATCTTTTATTGCCACGGACCCCCAAGTCTTAACTCCGGATTTGAGTGTATTGAATATTTATTTAAAATTGCTCATCTTCAGATTTGGGGAGAAGGGAGAAATAAGCCAATGCGCATTTCCCTCAGGGGCATTGGAGGGGGGAGAAGGCTTTGCTCCTGCTTCTTCCTGCCTGTTTGTGGCTGGAGGGGATTGAACAGCGGTGCACAGGCCCAGCCTGCCTGCCTGCCTCTGCACTGGTTCCGGCCAGGTGGGCGCTCTGTCGTGAGGAGGGGGCAGGCTCAGCAGCCTTTGAGGCTTCGTGGACCCTCTGAGGGTGTTGCACCCCCTGGTGGGGGGGTCTGTGGAGCCTAGGTTAAGAACCACTGTTCTAGACTACAAAAATCTGTGTTGCTTATATTTGTGCAAAGCCACTTCCAATTACTGCTGAGATTACCACTTCTAAAGGAAACTGTGTCACACTTTTTTGGAAATAAAATTTCTGTAATAATTTTAGTGGGTTTTTTAATGCTTCACAGCACAGTGGCCAGATGTGAAGAATGTTTTCCCAGTTATGTGATATAGTGATGCAGCAGGAGATTGGACCTGTGGCCGCATACACACAAAATCTTTCCCCTTGTTCCCGGGGATCCTCTCAAAACTGGTACGTTAACCAGCCTTTCAGTGCTGAATGAGACCTACCAGTGAGAGGCAAGCTGAGTTCTTGTTAATGAGGGGATGAGCTTATCTTTCTTCCTACTTCTAGAGGAATGAGAGAATAGCTTTTCACATCCTTTAGAAGCAGCCCAGTCAGTTCTCTTGCCACTGATTGCTGCTAGGTTGTGAATTTCAGGGACTGGGGAGTAACAGTGCTTTGCTGCACAGGGGGAATAAAGCACCACAGTTTCATCCTTCTTTATTTTCAACTGGAAAATGCTAATATTTCTGCACTGCAACTACAGTAGGGAATGTTTCATCAGTTCATATTGAAGAGTATTCTCTCCCAAGGGATTTTACTGGAGTAACTTATACTTACACGAAATTATTAGTGAATGTGGTCTAGGATTAAATTTGACATATCAAGTGTAAGAAATGTAATTTGCCTGAAAGGAGTAAATGCTTGGACTTGTAGATTAATGTTATGATTAGACTGGAGCTTGTTAAATTGCTAGTTTGGTCTGGGTTCTGATCTCTGAGATTTTTTTAAGAGAATTGGCATTTTTGAGACATATCGCTTCATTTTTAGCATGTCTGTAGGAGCGTTCTCAGTAATATGCACTGCTCACTGTTAGCACTGTTGATGGCTGTGTCTCAGCATTGAGACTGTGATGCATCTGCCAATGTGGGTCTCTGTGTCACTTAGAACAAAAACCCTGGAAATAACTGGGCAGTCCTTTTGCTTTGGTGAACACCAGGCTCTCAAGTGAAGTATAATTTTAGCTAGGGGTAAGTAATGGTAACTTCTTAGCTTGTTATAATGTATTTGTAGATGAGGTTTTGCCAGAGATCCCTTTTTGGAGAGGAGTAGATGCCAGTTTGGGGAAGTTTTGGCAGGGGGTTTAAATCATCACCCTAGTAGTGTGTTCCACTGTCTGGCTTGCTCATCCTAGAGTAGCAGGAGGACAGGACCTTTTGAAGCATCCACTGATGAATTGCTCTGCTTTTCCCCCTGTTTTGATTGCTTGGATTATTATTTTTTTAATGCTTTGCTTGATTTTAGGTTTATATATTGATTTCCTAAGGATTAAATTGAGCATTGTGTAAATGAGAAGCTATGGCAGTGTGCAGCAGATAGTAATTCAGTTAGGAATGCTTGTCATAGAGTGTAAACGGCAATTACAGATGACTGTGACAGGCATGTGTTTTGCAAAGAGACCATAATTTAGATTTTTACCTTCTCATCCTCTGGGGTCTCAAGGTGAACAAAAGAATTTTTTAAAGAAATGGCATCCTTATCTTCTAGATTGTACAGTGTGTGTTTGATTTTTTCCCCCAAATAATACTCCCAATAGGTTTCAATAATACTTACTTAGAAATTCCGATTAATTGTACTGTATATTGTTGCCAGTCCATATGCTTGATTTTATTTATGTGCCTTGGACTTTATTTTCACTGTGGGTGCCACTTTGGCTTTCTTGGTGCTAATACACTTTTAAACTTTTGAATAGGATTAGTTGAAAGTTCATCTCCCTGTGCACGTGGTATGTTCCGCAGAGGTATCTCAGCTCACAGGGCCTAGAACAGGATGCTGCTGCGGCTGCAGAGTTCAGGTGCATGATAGCGCACTTTTGTTGCCTGTGACCCTGTGGTGCTTGTCTTGTGTGCGAGTACATGAGCTCCTTTGTGGCCTAGGTCCTTAATGTGGTAAAGGAGACACAAAACTGGCGATTGCAAACAGGTGACTGCAAATGGCACATTCCTCCCATGGGTGCACAATTTCCATTGCTGGTGAATTACTAGGTGTGCCTCCTTCTCCCAAATGCCCATCTGCAAGAGCACTAGAATTCTACCTGTCACTGATGAATGATAAGTCCTTGGTTGCCTGGGATGATGGCATTTATGAATCAGGGCATGTTTCCAAATAGTTTTGGTCAGCGTGTGGCTACTTTTTTATCCTTGTGTTGGTACAGAGAACGTGGCTGCCCAGCAAATTAGAAGATTCTTCATGGGCAGGCTCTTGCAGAATCTCAGCCTAATAACACAGAGTGGTGGAACTGTTACGGGAAAATAAGGTCCCTATGAAACAAGAGAGTTGTGATAGTTTTATATCCTATTTCATTCCTTGTTTTATGCCGTATTATTATCTGAGCTATATACAAGATTCTGTTTACCACTCTTGGTTGTAATAAAAGTTGCTTTCCCGCTGAATTAATGGAAAGCAAAATAAAAAAGTGACAGTTGCTGGATTTTTGAAATACTATAAGATACTTATGCTGCACTAATGAGCCTGCTTTGGCATTTGCTTGTACAGTTAGCAGGTTCTTGACTTTCTTGACAAAGCCCCTCTCCCTCCTTTTTTTTTTTGGTTATCACCACCCAGAAGTAATATTCTGGATTTGGTGGCTTTCTGTAGCAGAGAGTTTTAGTGCAGGCTGACAGCTGGTATAATTTTCCCTGCTCACAATTTTCATTAGAGAAGCTGATAGGTCAAGGCTTCCTCTGAGCAGGAGTGCAGTTGAGCTGGTGGTATTGGCAGCAGCATTTCACAGGGTTTATAATGGACATGTAGGTGTAGGATTAAAAGGATGACTATTGTGATGCTGCTGAACAAAATGGTTTTTCCGGGCTTGAATCTTGCCTTGCTCTGACCTCCGCGGAAGAGTACGGTTGTGGATCTGAAGTGGATAGTGAACAGTGTTTTCAGCCTACGCTTCATGAATTAAATTGTCTTTTGAAAAGCCACATGTTACAATACATTTAGAATTGCTTAGACAAAATGGGGCCAAATCTTGGTTTCCATTTAACACAGGCCTTTTCTATTAGCAACACTTCAGCTTGGGCACAGTAGCGTTTAAATATTTACAGATTCTTGAATGGATAGAGCGGGGGTATTGTTACTTTACAAGGAAAATATTTCTAAGGTCAGGATTCTGGCAAAGCCTTGAGTTGAATTTTTCCCAGCTTTCCTTTAATACATTTTCTGATGTAGTTTAAGATAATAATGGCATCTAGTTAAGCCAGGCTACCGGTTTCAGCAAGGAATGAACATTTGCAGTCTAATCATCACTGTTTGCTTCTATAATCGACATGCTTGAGCTCAAGTTTTCAAAAGGCCTAACTTGTAAATTTGTGGAAGTACTATAAATAAAGTGATGGTTTCTTTTTCTTGGAGGAATACATAGTTGCAGTAGGAAGATTTTTGAGAAGGGAAAAAGATGGGGAAGCATTCCTGGTGTTAAGAGTCTTTAGAAGAAGCTTCTCCACTTCTTTCGATGGGCTTCTTTCTCTCCGTGGAGGGATCTGGGTTGGACGGGACAGGTGGAGGGGTTTTTTTGGTAAGATATTTTGAGCCAGAATTGTGTTGGGGGCAGTGCCTTTTCAGTTGTTCCACGCACAGATGCATGCAACCTTCTCCTTCTTGGTTTGGTGGAAAGGTGGCTAATCAACCCTCGTGCAGGAGACGAGCTCAAGGCCTGGATGCTTGTTGGCTACACTGGCACATGTTGGTGCTGGGCTAAAGGCGTAGGCTTTTGGCCTCTGTCTTCAAAGAGTCTGAGCGAAGCAGCGAGGAGTGGGGCTAAGAGCAATTGCTGGGAACCGATGTATCTAGAGTAAAGCTTCCTAAGCTATCTGATGTGGAAGACCAGCAGTTTTTCCTGCGGTGTGCCAGGAACTAGTACTATATTTGTTGTCATGGCCTACAACTGTTTCTTTCTTTCCTGGAAACTCTCCCAGGCAGCTGATGACATGAGGCCGTAGCCTCCACTGGGATACAGTGGCCGAGCTTGGAGTGCGTGGAGGGGGGCAGGTGGGCAGCGGGGCTATGGCACGAGGGGCGTGGCCACTGCGCGGGGGGGCGGGGCTGTAGCGTGTGGCGGCGTGGCCAGGGCACGTGGGGGTGTGGCTACGGACTAAGACATCCCTGAAACATTGCTGCCTGAGGTGAATCGCTCCCCCGCCTCCCACGTTCCTACGCGACTGCTGGTCTAGAGTATTTTGGTTTTTTTAAACCAAATCTCGGGGCATGTATATTAGCTACTCTGGGATGTCTCACTGTTTTCCTGTCCTGGTGCAGCGAGCACTCCTCCTTAGGGTTGAGCATAGGGTGCATTGGGATGGCATGATGATTTGCAGTAGATTGGCAAGGGTTTCTGACTCCTAGGTGCTGCTGTTATTTGTTATTATTATTCCTATTATTAATAGCAATGATTAAAGTGTATTTTCCTTCTAGTGCCGGTATCTCTAAAGTCAGATTTAGGTCATGTCATCCCATTTTATGGGCTGTAGGGTGCAGAAATTTGTTCCCCTCAGTGCCTTCATCATTTGCTTTCTGTGGAGCCTAGAAATTACTGCAAAAGAGTGATGCTCTCTATAACCCGTTGCAAAGTCACCAAGCAGTAATTTGTTATTGCTAACATCTGTATGTTGCACCTGCCTTCCAAGTTCCATTCCTCAATTATTTTTGTTGGTTTTTTTTTTTTTTGGTTTTAAAAAAGGTCAGGGTTCTGTAAAGGAACCAAGCAGTTTGAAAATCCCACTTGAAATGATTCTCAAAATGCTAGTGTATGACTAATATCCTAAAGGCAACAGATCTTGTCTGATCTGGAAAGCTAAGTAGGGTCAGCCCTGGTTAGTACTTGGAGGGAGTACCATAGGCTATATTTCAGAGAGAAGAACTGACCAAACCACCTCTGAAGATTCCTTGCTTGCAAAAACCCTATAAATTAATGGGGTTCCATAAGTTGACAGGCAACTTGAAGGAGTGTGTGCGCATAGGCGTACAGACACACATACATGGCTTGTGTGATACAGCAGTTGGTTCGTTTTTACACGTCGCCTTTTTCCCCTGCGGAACGTGGGCAGTCATTTCTTTTTCAATACATTATGTAGCAAATCCCCCAAACAGTGATTTCCTACTTTTCTCTTCTGCCCAGCATCCCTGCTTTGAAAAGAAGTGTCTATGCTCTTCACCTGTGTTTTTTTACTCAAATGTAAGTCCTGCTGATGCCGGTGGGACTTGTTTCCTAAATAAATGTGTTTTGAGGGGCCCGTTGCCTTATTCTTCTGACACGTCAAGATATCATTCACAGTCATTAACATAGAATTCCAGATGCAGCAAGATGATGTCACGGTGCAGGGAGAACTGCTCTTGTCATTTTGTCTGCTGAAAACCAATGAAATTGAAGTCATTTCTATCCCAGTTACGTGCATGTGCTAATTGCAGTGCACTGTGTACTGCTGTTCTTTGCTCAAGATGTGTTCTGTATTTAAAGTAATTTTTGTAACTGAAATTTAATGTTAAAGGGCAAACCTTAACACTGCCAGTTCTAGTATAAGTAGAGGGTGACAGCCATAGTTTTGATCCTCTTTGAACCTTCAGTATTGCAGAGACTGTGCTTGTTAATGTTGAGGGAAGAAGCAAATTTATAAAAGAACTGGATTTTAAAGAAATAAACTCTAATATGGCGCCTTGCATACCGCTGTAGGCTCATCTCTTGCATTTCATCTTTTGATGATGATGAAAACGAGTAAACCTCACGTACTGTGCTTTCAAAGCTGAGCACACCACAGAGGGTGACTTGATTAAAATCGTATGTGACAAGTTAACATTTTAATGACTAATGCTGCTATGGATCTTGGGAGTGGATGAGCTAATTTTAGTTCCTCTCTCCAGAGGCAGAGCTAGGAAGTGGAAGAGTCATTTGGGGCCACCATTCCCAGTTCTGGGCGCTTGGCTAGTATTGGCCTTTTCCCCTTTAGTATTTCTTGTTTCTTGTCACCTTTCAAATGGCAATATTAGGGATGAGACTGTTCCCTTTGGATGTCCAAAGCTCAGTGTGGAACGAATCCTGGTGAGCGGTGGATGCTTGTTGTTTCCTATGTATTGTTGTTGCTGCTAATGTTTTAATGTCTCCTTGCAGCCTGGACTTGCTAAAATAAAACATGGACACTGGATTGTTTCTTAACATGGAATAAGTGATCCTTTATCAAATGGGTGGGCTACATTTGGATGTAGGCACAAGCAGAGACCTCTCAAGCCTGGGGCCCATGCCCTTTCTCATCCCCTTTCTTTCTGCAGAAAAGGAGACGCTGAGAAGCTGCTGTGCTCTGTCAGTTCGCTTTGTTCAGGCGTTCGCCCCTCCCTCAAAGCTTTCAGCCTCCTTTCCCGTGCAGAGAGAAAAAGGAGGGAGACTCCGGGATGCTCTAGTGGTTTGCTTGGGTGCAGTTTCTCCTTCCTTCCTTCCCTCTCTCTCTTTGCCATCTTTAGTTCATCTGTGATTGTATATGTGTCCTCAGGTTGCCTGTAGTGTCCCCATGAGTTTCATAGAGTTTTTTTTAGGCAAGGAATATGCAGAGGTGGTTTTGCCATTTCTTTCCTCCTGAAATATCTCCAGAGCACCTGGTATTTTTTGGTGGTCTCTCATCCAAGTATAACCAGCGCTGGCCCTGCTTAGCTTCCAAGATCAAATGGGATACGGGCCTTTAGGGTATACTAAGTTGTTATGGAGCCTCATACCAAAGGACATGGTAACCCAATGAATTTCACAATATTGTCTTACGCAAGGAATCCTCAGAGGTGGTTTTGCCAGTTTGTTCCTCTGAAATGTCGCCTAAAGCACCTGCTATTCCTTGGCTGTCTCTCATCCAAGTACTAACCAAGGTTGACCCTGCTTAGCTTCCAAGATCAGACGGCATCTGATGCCTTTTGTGTATTTAGACTGTCTTCTGATAGCTTTACCTCTTCTAAAAGTAGAAGGTGAGAGCGGAGGCTCATTTCTAGTGCTCTAAGCCGGTGTTCCTCAAAATGGCACCCTCCAAAGATTTTGGAGCACTTCTCCCTTCACCCCTAGCGAGTGTAACTATGTTCATTCCTCAGCATGCCTGACCCTAGGCGGTTTGGTTAACGTCATAATTGTTCAGAGTTTCTTAATAGTTCTGGTTATTCTCCTGGCAGTACTCTACTGCAGTCTTGCAAGAAATACACTTCCTCATTCTGTTGTAAAAACAAAATAAAATCCATTTGGGCTGAGCAGTCCACCCCCCACGCTTCATTCTTGCAGTCTTGCCAATATCCTGTATTTGTTTTTCACAGGAAAGCTTTTAAGTTTTCCTTAATGTACAGCTGAGAGTTGTGATAGCACTTTTAATGTTTTGTGTTTGTAATATGGGACGAAGAAGTTGAAAAAGTTTTTACGAATTTTTCAGATAAAAGAACTGTTCTTTTCTTTTTCTGAACCAGGTCAGGGGCTCTGCTAGGTTTCAACATTGCTCAGCGTGAACTAGAGTGCATTCTAGAACATGATACTCCTCTGCCAAGATCACACGTCATGGGAAAAAGATCAGCAGCTGCAGAAATGCTTCCCTGCCATTACTGACCTCTTGCAGGAAGAACCCCTGAAAGCTCTAAGGTGCTCCCAGGGTTCCTTGAATCGCAGTTTCAGACTCACCAGTTTAAATTGTTTTGATGTGGTGGAGATTTCAGTTGGTTTCTACATGTGCAATCAGAGAACATATCCTGCTCCAATCAAACTGAGGCAAATATGTCTTGCTTTCTGATTTTTTTAATGACCCCTAGAGCCTGTATTTTTCTTACGAAATGTGAAACTGTGTGAATGTTTGCCAAAGGTGGTGCCTAAGCAGGTGCCAACTGGTAGCCAAGGAGAGCGGATGGGTAGTGTTGGATAGGTGTATTTATTTATAATGAAAGGGAGGAAGGGAGGGGGAGGAAAAAAAGGAATGTGGCAGCACCTTTACAACTAACTGGTTTTCATTTTACCATGAGGTTTTGTGGATATAAATCCACTTCTTCAGATGCAATGCAGAGTGATGCAGTACATTATTTATAATGTCTCTCAACTCTGCTCCCCCCACCCCGCATCTTTTATCCTTTCAGTGCTGTAGACGGATTGAGGGAGAAGGTTGATTCTAAAGCATCTTGTGAGTTTCATTGGCTGTTTTTACATGGATTCTTAGGACTTTGCAGTCCTTGCCTGACATATAGTATGTTGATTCTCAAAAGGTTTTGGGGAGCTGTGTATATTTGAATGTCTGTTCACCCTGGCTTTGTATCCAGAAGTATGTGCTTCACTTTTATTTTGCTGTGGATCATTCTGACTCTGATGGTAGTTCTTGAATGGGGTTAGTATATTTAGGCACAAGATTTCAATGTACATATTTTTAAAATAACATTTGAAAAATGCGTAAACTTTCACAAATATAAATCTCATCAAAATCAAACAGAAGTGGATTCAATGAAGGAGGCCACCAAATGTAATTTGTATACCATGTATTGACACTTTGTCCTGTTTTGGGGGCTTTCCCACTTGGAGCTGGAGTTGCAGTACAGCAAGCCACGTTGTGCTTCGTCTGTACTTTATGCCTGGTCATTGTGGTTTCTTGCATCAGCATGTGGAATGACATCATTGTGTTTCCTCTGAAAGTGTAGTACAGCACTTGTTAAAAGTTTAGGAAGCCAGCAATGGAAAAGGAAAAGCTGATAATACGTATAGAAATTCTGTTGGTTCCTAGGAAAACTAACTCAGAATTGGAATTACAGCCTGTTCTGGGTGGGTTTGATAGATCAGGTTTGTAGACAGGTGGCTGGGGAGCACTTGTGGACGCACAACAGCTTTTAGAAGGCCGGGTGACCACTGTGCAGGGAGGCCTTTGCCCAGCTTCAGTTGGTGCATCAGCTGCATCCATTCCAAGGAAAGGCAGAGAGGACCACAGGGGTTCACACCTCAGTTACCTCCTGATCAGATGACAGTGACTAGGACTGCCCTTAAAAAGTGTGTGGAAGCTACAGACAGGGAAACATGCAGCACCAAGGCTGTTGGATTGGAAGTTTTACCAGGGACCTTGTTTGAAAGAATAAGAACTACACCTTTTTCAGCCTCAGAGGAACGCAGTGGCAACTCACCTCTGGACAAATCTTGCTAAGAAAACCCAGCATTAGGTTTAATTTAGGGTCGACCTGCTGCAGGGACAGCTGCCTCTTTTCAACCTCTCCTTAAGCCTTTTTAACTGTAGGATGTGTTGCATGTGTTTGTCCTCCCCCTTCTCTCCACATCCTCTTTTTACTTTTTGTGTTGCACCTCTGAGGTTGGAAGCCTGCACACAGGGGCTGCCTTCTGCCCTATTGATCCTTGCTAAGCTGCTCTGGGAGTCTCTTAGGGGGAAGAGCAGCCTGTCAGTCCTTCAGACAGAATGAAAGAAATACAGATAGATTGGATTTATTGGATTGTGTATGAGTGTGGAAGATGTAGTGGATTAAATTAGGCTCTGGACTGAGGACAGTTTTTAGCAAAATGTTAAGTTCTCCAGTTTCATTGAAAATTCTAGAGCTGCCTAGAATTGATCTATTCCATAAACACATTGGAAATAGCTTTGGGGTATTTGGGGGGAGGTGAGTGGGGGTGGGGAAGGATCACACCACACGCCCCTTTATGTTTGTGTGCCTGCAGTTTGAACATGCCCCTGTCCCTTTCCTTTCCAGCTGCAGTGTAATGCTAGCTTTTATAAATCCCCTCGGGTCCACACCCGGATCTGTAATACAGCCTGTACACAGAGGCATTGTTTGAGGTCCTGCATTCCACGGAGATCAAAGAGTCACTGGACCACATCCACCGAACATCTGAAGCTGTTACAATCCTCTGCAGCCCTTTCGGATCCAGGTGCTGCGCAATTATTAGGTTAAAGGCACCAAAACCGGCTGCTTCCAGGTCTTTTTTGTTGCTTAATTCAGACTACTTTGATTCACTACAGCTGGTAAAAACAGATTTGGTTTAGGCTTGTATGGGGGTGGCTCATTTCGTGCTCAGAATTGTAATTATGTTCTTTCCTTTCAAGCACACAGCTGTAAAAGATGTCTTCCACTAGGCATTTTATAAAAATTTCTAGGTGTTGAAAAACCCAGCATAGTGTAGGGAACGTAACTAAAATTTACCAGCATCTATAAACTTTAATTGTACTGTAATTCCCTCCTTAGCAGAGGCATGGGTGTCTGCCTGATTTTCTCCATGTATAGCAGCTATAACGTTGCTTTTTGCCGAAGGTGCAAATGAGACCATTCCGTAGATGAAATGCAGGCTGTGCTGACTTGCCCAGCTGTCATTGACATCTGCCTGTGCAACTTGACTGCAGCATCAGCCTACATATTTTACTGTTTAAAGCCTATTCGTTATCTCCTAATCTCGCCGAGACACTTTTAAGGCACAGCCATTTAGTTTACTTAGTAAATGTGAACTTACTGCATTTCGTCTACTCAGAAAACAGCAGCATTTAGAAGGAAACTCTTTAAGCTGGAGGCCTTCAGCTCGTTTCAGTTTTGTTCAGTGTTTCTAGGACATTACACTGTAGCGCAATTGGTCAGTTGGTAGTATCTGAATCTCTAAGCTTTGAAAATAGCTCTTTTAATCATGGAGTTGGTAACACTAGTATCTGCAGGTTGTGTGCCTTGTTCACCATTTGTAAGAGGGAAGAGTTTAGACTTCGTGACCTCATCCCCTTAACATGGTTCTGCAAGTTGTTTGGAACAATCTTGGCATCTCCAATTACTTGGGATTCTTGTTTCGGAGCACAGGAATGTAACATGAGTCCCAGTGGGACAAATGTTCTTTGTGTCAGGGTCTTAAAAGAGGCTTCTGTTCCTTTTAGACTTGACGTTTTTACATACGTGGAGTGTCCCTAACCTAGGAATTTTTATTTTGCAGTAACAGTTGCTGAATAGTTAAAGCCAGATGGGACACAACAGTGGTTTTTTTTTTTAAAGGTATGTTCTGCCTCCAGGAATCTTTTCCATGTGGATGTGTCTGTTTATCATTTACCTTGGGTTTCTGCATTCTGCGAAAGGGTTGTAGGGCATGCATTTGGTTCATTTGGGGCATCGCACAGGTCTGTTGGGCATTGTTGTCATCTTGCATCAACCAAGTGTGTGCTTTGGTATAGAGATGAGGGGAGTTCAGGGTGGCTGGAAATAGTTACCTTATGTTGTACCTCAAGATCTGCTAGCTGGAGCCAGGTGCAAATCACACATAGAAGGAAAGAAAAGGGCTCTTGGAGCATGTGCTGAGCCTGGGAAGTTGTTTTAATTATACTACAGTAGTGTAGTCATTTGAACATTGGGCTGTGACTCTGGAGACCAGAATCCCTGTAGAAACCCACTGGGTGGCTTTGGACAGGCCACACTTCCACAACCTCAGAGGGCGGCCAAGGCTTCTGAAATTGCCAAGAAAACCCCAAATAGGGTCACCTTAGGGTCACCGTTAAGTTAGTTAAGTAAGTTAAGTACTTGGAGACACACAGCAGCAACCAAAACTGAACAGAGCTCACAGCCCTTTTTCCCTTGGTTCTTTCTCAGCTTTATGTCTTCATCTCAGTAGCTTAATTTAAGTGGGAAAAGTGTGTGTTGCTGTTGCTTATGCTGAATAATTAATTGCAGCCAGAGTTTGACCAGTAGATTTTGACCAGCTTTCTGCTGCTTTTAGTATTATATGCCCAACACCCCCCACCCCACTTTGCAGATTGCAGGAGAAAATAAAGACAGGCATATTCAGAAAGCTTGTCTGCTGTTGCTGAACTTGCATGTTAGGCATGCTTGGGACACTTCCAAAGAACATTCAGGCACAGTTTGAAAACTGCTGAAGTACTGTGTTGTATACTCTGAGAATTTTGGTATTCTTGATGCTTTTTAAATTAACCTACAGCTTTTTGGAATAGTTAGAATCAAACTAGAAACTTGGTTTGTTTCCCTTGATTTTCTTTATAGTGCATGGAACAAATAAGAGGCTTATTTTTAGTTACATGTCCTATCCTTTCTCTCGTGTAATATAAGAGAGTGGAGTGGATTGATTTTAAAGCAAATATTCTGTGCTCTAGTTCATGCAGTTCATGAATGAGCAGGCGTACTTGCTGGTCTCTGTAACAACGACAGTGTATTGCATGGCAACTGGATTCAAACTGCAGGGAGATTCCACCTAACCATTAGGAAGAGCTTCCTGATGGTAAGGACTGTTTGACAGTGGAATATGCTGCCTGGAAGTGTGGAAGAGTCATCTTTTTTGGAGGTTTTTAAACAGAGGCTGAGTGGCCCTTTGCTGGGAGTGCTTTGAGGGTGTGTTCCTTCATGGCAGAAGGGGGTTGGACTCAGTGGCCATTGTGGTCTCTTCCAACTTTAGCATTCTAACTAAATGGTTTCTAAATATTATAAGTTTAAGAAAAGATAGGGAAAGATCTATGAATCAGGGGTTGGGAGCAAAGAATGTATTGCTCAGTATTGTTACGTAATGTAGATGCGTAAGGACCATACTCTCATATTAAGAAAACCTTATAAAGTAACCCATGAGAAAATTGCTTGCCTTGTTCATTACCTGTTTTCAGTGGGGAAAATGGAAATGGTTTACCTCTTCCTGTTGTGACTCTTAGAGAGGTTTCTTCAGCTACAGGCTTCAGCTCAAAAGTTATGCTGTGCCTCAGCTATCAGAATTCTGTAATTTTTCCACACAATTATCCAGGAAACCTGTAATCCCTCACGGTGTTTTGGTATTTGGATAGTGGGTGTATGTGTACACATGCATAGCCGCATTACTTTGGTTCAGTCATTGTTATAAATGGGTTTGCAGCCTGGTTCACAGAAAGGCCTTTAGGACTGCCTTGAAAAACAAGACTTTTTTTTGCTTTATTGTGTAGTCATTGAATATTTTTTTGATCTATTATTTTTTTAGAAAGTCGTACGATCATAAGGTGAAAATGATATCGAGGGATGGATCTGCCTCTTTCTCAGAACCCCATCTGCTTAACTGTTTACATAAAAAGTTTTTGAGGGGGTTGTGTGTGGGGTATGAATTCAGTTATGGCTTAGAGGATGCTCATACCCTTTGGATAGATTCATTTCTATGTCTAGGAAAGCAGTGTGGCTGTTCCTGTTGTTTTGCTAGGGCCACACGCAGATTAACGACAGAATGCTTTGGTTGGAACATAAACAGAAAAAAGTTCTAAAAAATCGTTACTCCTGCCTTCATAGTGAGATGTAGTCCAACTCAGTATGTTGGTGAACGCTGTGGTATTCACAACTGTTGCTATTTTATTTTGTTAACATATGAGATGTAGGCTGCTTTCATGCTGGAGCCATTGAAAACAGTTCCTTTTGAAACAACACGTTTGTGTTAAGGCAACCTTCCCAGTCCCATTTCAGTAGTCAGAGGTAACCCCTGCAGAATGGAAGTCCAGTTTTTCATTCAGACACCTGTAGTAAAGAAGGTGAAAGACTGTGTTCCCTAAGCTGTACTAGCACATTTCCGGGCTCAGTGGGACTTTGTGAGAGCTTAGTATTGTGATGTTCAGTTGGGCAGGTTTTGTTTGAGGACTTCTATTTCTTGTGAAAATTTGGTTATACTTTAGGGAGTTCAGCACCCTGTGATGCCATCCAGTTGGTAGAAACCTTTAACATTTTCCGCAATGTGAGGGGATAACCCTAAGCTCCAGTGGTTTAGCTTTTCCTTTCCTTTGAATGATTCAAATTCCAAACTTGAAAGAAGGGAAACTGAGTAGGTACACAATTTCAGAGGCGTACCTCTCAAACTAGAGGGCTTAAATACCCTGAAGGCACCAGATCCCATCTGATCCGGGATGCTAAGCAGGGTCCAGCCCCTTGGTTAGTGTTTGCATGGGAGAATGTCAAGGAATAGCACGGTGCTGTAGGCTACAGTTCAGAGAAGGGAACTGGCAAAACCACCCCTGAGGATTCCTCGCCTAAGCAAGCCCTGTGAAATTCATGGGGTGGCTTTAAGTCAACAGGCAACTTGATTGAAGGCACATAGAGAAATATGTACACACACCCCTCACACTATGGTAAGGAAGGCAATGCAAGGAATGCTTTCATGCCCCTGGTCCTTAAAAATGCCCAGTTTATATGAGATAGCAGTATAATTCAGTGGTGGCTTGGCTTAGTAAGTACATCCAGCCTCAAAGTATTTGCCCTGAAGTTCACTAAGAAGCTCAGTTATGAAACCATTGCTCTCTCAGCTTAAGTTACTGAATGAGCAGTGCTGAAAAGTGGTGGTGTTCATTCCTGGACTTCAGAAAGGAATTCATCAGTGGAGATGTAACAGACCATTTGGGAATTACTGATGCACCATGTCAGACTGGATCTTGCTTTTCCTGTACATTTGGTAGCATAATCGCTTCTGATAAAAACCTTAAACTAAAGCTAACTTTGAAAAACTTGCGTTTTTTTTCAACAACTAAGATAAAATATTTGCTCTTCAAGTAGACCCAACAGACTTCTGCCTGAGAGTGGTCTCCAAGGGGTTGGTTCATCTGGATGCATTATTGTATGGCTCATAACATTCAAGTGGCATTTATCAATGAAAGTTGCTATCTCGGTTTTGAGGATTTAATCCAGGTGAATAAGAATTTGGTAGCTTTAGTACCAATGTGTGTGTGTAGCATGAGGTTGCCTTTGTACACAGTAGTGTTCAGATGCAGACTTTACAGACTGGAGAATGGAGGGAAAAAGAACCTATGCAATTTTTTTAATGGTTTCTGCATGTAGATGACTGAGGACATGAAAAGCCAATAGAGTCTAAGTTTCAGGAAGTTGGCTTCTTGCATTCATGGAATAGAAATTGTGGCAGTGCAAAACTGATTTTTGCTTCATACATTATGCAGGTTTTTTTATCTTTCATTTTAGAAATAATGAAAAATTTGTTCAGAAAATAACACTGAAGGCAAATTTTTGTAGTTTTTAGTGACACCAGCAGCATCTCTTGCAGTTTTATTGGCATGCACTTTGTTGGACTGTGAGAGAATGATGTTGAAGAACTGAAATACAAAAGGCTGAAAGATTGATTGTGATCTGAAAGAGAGATCATGACAGCTGTCGTTGGATACTAGCACAGACGTTCTAATATGATTAAGCAGATTAACACATTATAGTGATTTTGTCCTGTGTGAGTTACAGAAGTGAAGAGTTCAATCTCTTTAATAATTTCTTGTGGTATGTGTTTGTGTTTCATCATTAGAGTCAGAAGAGCCAGAAATGCAAGTGGTGCAGGCCATGAAAATTAGCTAAATAGTGGTCCTTAACAAACATTACTTGGGTGGTGATATAGGCATTTCTGCTCAGATGAGTTGATTGACCCAGGGAATGATTATGTGGATAATAAAAATTGAGAGCCAGCACGGTATAGTGGTTTGAACGTTGGAGTGTGGTCCTGGACCCGCTGAGCTGCAGAAACCCACTGGGTGACCTTGGGCATGTAACACATTCTCAGCCTCAAAAAACCCTGTGATAGGTTTGCCTTAGGGTCACAATAAGTCAGAAAGAAGGCACACAACAACAACAACATCTCAACCTTGCAGGTGGGATGCTGAATTGAGAGAATGGGGTTTTTCCTGAGGCCATGTAAAGTTTTTGTCACTCACAAATCACACACACAACCAGTGCACACTCTGCTTTGTACTTTTGTGTTTTTGCCACTGAAATTAGTATTGAGGATTGTAGAAACTGAAAAAAGATATGTTCATGGTGATAGGAGTGTCTGTACTGATCCAGGAGGACTCATTAGGAAGCTAATGCAAATAGTTAAAATAGAACTCTATGTTGCTGAGAGTTGAGTTGAAGGAAAGAGCTGGTTTTTCTCTATCAAGGATGCAAGTTGGCAATATACTCTGTTGGAAGTGCCTCAGGTTTTGGGTTTGGTGATAGTACAATGTCTTTGAGAAAATATCCAGTCATGTCATTTCTTTCGCAAGTAAGTTTGGCATCATTCGGTTTGGCATTTTCTGAGTCTTGCATGCTTCGTGTGGACAAAAGGATGTTTAGAAATGTCCTGGTTGAACTGAGTCGTTAATAATATCATATATTCTAATTTTTAAATATGAGACTTCAAGAATTACACAAGGGTATCTGGTTGGTAAGATATTTCAGTTTCTAGCAGGCATTATCTGTGCAGACTCCCTTGAGGACAAGTTGGACGAGGTCGTAGCAAAGGCATATGTGGTGGCAGCTTGCCAGCTGAAGTTGTGTTCATTCCAGTTAAATGATTTGAGTGAGGCGCAGTCAGAAGAATTGCTCTTGTTTGCTTTTATGCTCTAAAACCTTGCAGATCCTTATTAGCTTTCTATTTTTGGGGCTGCATCTGAACTGTCATATTGAGGCATATTCCTCCAGTTAACCAGCAAGTAACCGATTATGTTCTTCTTTGGGAGGACAGGTTTTAATGTTAAAATAGATTAAAATAGTCTTGTTGCTGAGAAGGTTGGGCTTTTCGTGCATAAGGGTTAAGGTAACCCTGGCCTCTTTTCTTGTTCTGCTCAGGAAGCCTGAGTTGGGGAATTTTTCCACATCTGGCACAGTGATAGAAGCTTTTTTAAAAAAAGCTGTGCAGACTTTGAATTCTTAAAAACCAACAAGAACAGTCAGCACTACCTGCTGTGGCATAACTCAAAGAACATACACCATCTGTAATTCAAGCCAAGTTTCAAACTTTGAGCACAGTTCAGTTATGCAGTGGCTTGCAGTACAAAATACTTCATTGAAATTGTCCTTCCTTGTTCTGCATTGTTTCTCATCGTTACCCTAACATGTGGTGCTTTTTGCTGCATGCTAGCAACTCATTTTTGACTCACAGCAACTCTTATCACAGGGTGTTCTTGGCAAGATTTGTTTAGAGCGGGTTTGTCTTGGCCTTCCTCTGAGGCTGAGAGAGTGTGACTTGCCCAAGGTCACTCAGTGGGTTTCTGTGGCAGAGAGGGGATTTGAATCTTGGTCTCCAGAGTCCTAGTCCAAGGGCTCAAACCAGAGGGGGGGTGCTCAGCTACCAGCCAGAGAGCCTGTAGGGAGGGTTGCCACTTGCTTGTACAATCTTTTTGTGAATGGCAGTGCATTCTGTAACTATTGCCCAGTTAGTCAACTAAATTCCATGACTGTTTAAACCTTCTGTCCCAGGAGCAAAAGCTAAACAAAAAGCTAACCATCCCATTCTTACACTGCGTAATTTGATTCATTCCAGAGGGTGAGCCGCATAACCGATATACTGTGGAAATTGATTGAGAAGAATTTTTGGTTGCAGGTGTTGGTTACCTTCTTATGAATAGATGAAGTGTTCTTTTCCTAAATACATTCCAGAAAACCCCATGGGTTTTAATAGATTCTTCATCAGATGTTTTCTTTAAACTCTCGCAGCCTAAATGGAAGTGGTTGTTGCTGCTCGTGGGGTTTACTTGGTGCTGTGCGTGCATGAGGACAGTCAGAGAAATCATAGTTTTTGTACGAGATGCAGAATTCGGCTGTCAGTTTTAAACATCTGTAATCCTGAAAGGCGTAGGATATGTGTACGTGGCTCACCGGGCTTTACATTTTCCATGGCCAGGGGTTGTATTCATTCTGTCTTTGCTCAGCCAGTTTGGTTAAGAGAAGTAGAAGCAATTAGCAAATATGTGCAGGTTGGTAAGGCACTTCTTGGCATGTTGCGAAGATACTTCACTGCAATTTAATTTCCACAGCAATTGAATAAGAGCATGTTCATATTTGGTAAGCTCCTTTGCACCTGTCCAATCGACTCTACAGGCTGAAGAGTAACAGAACTGCCTGTCATTTAGATGAGACAAGATTGTCCTGTTTTGTGAGTTGTACTGCAAAAGGGGAGGAGAGTATACCTGAGCAACCAGCGAAGGCAGAGGTTGCTTAGGGGGTCTCAGGTGGAAGTATAGTGAACTGTATGGAAGAGTTTGCAGGGGTATGGGTTCACACAGGTGAAATGACTTCCCATGGTCTACTTTATTTAATATGTGTTTGCTGGAAACAAATAGATATCACAGATACACACTTTGTAGTATGGTGATGGGAAGAGCGTGGAACTAGGTGACAACTGAATGTTCAGGCAGCTAAGGTAGAGCTGTCAGAAGTTAAATTTTTCATGTTAGCGTGTTCATGTCATTCTCCTAAGCTAGAAGTGGGCATCTGTATGGACATAAAGGGGCCCAGTTGCCCCTCTTCTGTGAGCTGAACCCCCCCCCACAAACCCTCTGGGTTTTTTTTTCTGCCAACCTTCTAAGAATGGTGTCAGGAAGGGAAAGCTGTGTCTTTTCCTATCACCATTTTGAGAATCACTGCAGAAGAACACCAAGGTATTTGGATACAGTATGGGGTTCTGCTATGGTTTTCTGCATTTGGAGGGCTTTTGGAATGTTTGCAAGGCAAAAAGTGCCTGAAAATTATCTCCTCCTCCTTCTCCTCATTTGTGTGGTGCCATCATTGTGCAAGGTGCTTTACAGACAGGGCAATTTTTAAAAAAAAATTGGGAGGCTTTGGAGAACTGTTAGGGAACTTCAGGCTCCATAAAAATAATTTTTTAAAAAAATTAAATTTAATGCCACTGACTAATCAGTTTTGCTTGTTATTCTCATGTATTTGCCCAATAATGTGTGTGATGCACGATGTACAGTAGAGAGAATAAAGAGAGTTAGGTCCACTGGCAGTTCTGTTCAAGGTAACTTCCATCAACCTCCGTTCTCTTTCCATGAACTGTCATATGGCAGCAGCCCGTTTGTCCGGCTGCAGTGCTGGTAGAGCATGGTGACCTTATAGCCAGAATTATATCCTGGCTTTGCTTTTCCGCCTCCTCCTCCTTCCAGTCCCATTTTCCTTTTGTGTTGTCCTTTTAGGTTGGAAGCCTGAGGGTGGAAACGGACTCATGGTTGATTTTAACAAGAGGTTCCTGATGCCTTTTTTGGTTGCAGAATGTGGTAAAAATCACTCGTATAATTGAAGTCATAATAATTCTCAGGACTGTTTTCATTTCCTTGAAGAAAATCTGTTTTGTTACTGTAAACAACATTGCCGCAGGGCCCCTAGTAAGTTGAGAGACAACACAACAATATTTTAAAATGAAATAGATGGAAATACCTGAAAAACTTTTCAGAAGTTTCTGTTTGATTACCCCCCCCCCAAAAAAAAACTATCACAAGTAAAGCTGAAACATTTTTGTTTTCCTGAAAAGCTTTTATTGGTGAAGCTCATTGGGTTGCAGACGTGCTTTACAAGTGCCGGTTGTGGATGCGGTGAAAGTGCTTCTTTTGCTGCACCTGCAGCATCAGCAAAACATGCAGTCAGTTGTCTTAGTGTGCGCAGGCTCCTGTTTTGGCACCTCAAGGGCAGTGGGGTTTGCTTTCTGTGTTGCACAGGACAGCGTTGGGATGGTAGAAGCAGACGTGCACGAATGATAAGACTTACTGTTTGGTTTATGTGGTCAGAGACTTATGTGGTGGTTAAAGTTCTTATGAAAAGGAGAGGAGAAAAATTGGAGCTCCTTGAGGAGGGAAAACTAAGGGAGAGTTGAGGTCAGAAGAAGTAGTGGAGTAAAATGATGTTTTTTACTGTATAGTGGCTAATTTGCAATGGCTGAAACAAATTTGGATTGCAGAATATTGGATTTCCCTTTTGGTGTATGTGTGCTGTTTCTAGGTGTGCAGGGGAGAGCACTGCTGGTTCCTCTGGCTGTTTGCACATTTCTAGGCCCTTTTATTTTCATCCCAGAATTATGATTCTGCTTTGGCTGGTTCTGGAGTGGGTATGCCCTTCTGGATGACAGTCAAAGTTGGGAGATGTGTGGTGCCTTGCCTGTACTTGCCGAATTTGTGGATATATTGGAGAATGGCTGCACACTGGAAGTGGCACCATTCCACTGGCTACTTAATATAACACACAGTTTGATGTGAGAGTCCATGTGCATTCTGAGATGCCACAGATAAGAAAGGAGAGCAGTAATGTCGTTCTTTGTTGGTAGGTAGTACCAGTTCTTCAAGCTGAGTGAACTAAGAGGCTCTGTGGCAAACAATAGTAGGATTGTTAGTGTTAAACAACACAGGTCATGGGTATTAATTATTTCCTCCAGCCTCTTCATTTCTAACTCTGACTCCTTGTTGGTTTTGTAGGTTCTTTCTGCTTTCTCCAGAAATCACTCTTTGTCTCTTCGGGACAGAGGTGGGGGCTGTTCATGGTGATGAACACGGGTGTGTCTTTGTTGTGTGGCACCTTGGTTGGCACACTTAAAACTCGGAACTACATCCCAAAGAAAAGAAGTGCTCTACACTCTGTCCTGTTCCTACCTCCTTGTCTGGAATAAAGCAGTTGCATCTCAACACCACGGGGAATAAGTGGGGGAGATTTTCTCGCTGCCAACAAGAGCTATGCCTGTAAAGCCATCTTCTTTCTCTTAGAGGACAGTGAGCCTAGGTAAACCACATCTCTGGTGGTCTAGCAGAGGTAGATTTATTAGTTAACGAAATTGTGTTTAGCGGCAGTACCTTCCCTCTGACCAGACTTGCCGGCTGTTCTTAGCTCTGTTGGGTTGCATTTTGATCGTTAACTATGCAGACTGGGAGGGTGGCCTAGTTAAAGTGGCACGCAGCAGCACCTAGCTTCTGCAAAGCAGGAGGTTGACATTCCTCTGATTTTTTTTTTTTTAAGGAGAGGGTGGCAGATGTGCCTTGCCACGGTCCTTCCACTGGTAATTAATGGAGGAGGGATTGCATCATTGTCTGGCAACTAAGGGAGATTCCTTTGAAGGTTATAGGTAAGGACACAGCTTAAGGTGGGGAAGGGCTATGCGATTAAAAATTACTTGTCGGTGAAGCTCATAAATTGCTAGGTTCCTTATAATAAATCGTATGATCCTATATACCTGTTTAAATAACAAGATTTAATTAAAATGGGCCTGAAAAAGTGGAAGGGTCCCCTTTCAGTGCTGTAATTCAAGTTAATGTTGCTGTATGTCAGAGGTTGGAGGCTTCAGAAAATAAATTCAGAGCTGCCAGACCAAGGAAAGATTTATTTTACTATTTGCTTTGCAGAAAATCAGGATTTTTAGTTTGGGCAGAAACCGTTTTGTATGCCCCCTGCTTGAAAGCTTTCTTTTAAAGAATAGTTTTTAATTATACTTACGCCAGCACTTTTCCCTCTGTGTGTGTGTGTACATATATATACATGTTTATTTTGAAGTGAGTAGGATTGTTTCCAAATAAAGGTTGATTCCTAAGTTTCTCTGACATCAAAGTTGTGCTTTACTGCTTTCCAGCAATGTCGTGCCTTAGAGAATACTTAAACAACTTAGCAAAGATGATATACAAATTGAACAAAAACACAAATGAAACACACATGCATAGAAAGGATTGGTCAAATCTAGGATAAAATGCTGTGAGCATTAAAAATTCAGTTAAGCCTTAATGAAACAATGTGTTTTTCACTGTCCATGTCAACCACCAGCCTCTTTGCTATAGCGTCACACTGCTGGCTCATGTTCAGCTTGCAATCAACAATAATCTCGAAGTCCTTTTCACTTGTAGTATTGCTGAACAAAGTGTCCTCCATTCTATATTTGTGCATTTAGTTTTTGTGGCCTATAAATAGAATTTTGCATTTGTGTATGTTGAATTTCATTTTATTAATATCAGTCCTTTTGAATTCTGTTCCTGCCCTGTTCCTATACTCTCCCTATCAGTGTGTTAAACTACCCTTCCCAGTTTCGTAGCATCCGCAGATTTGATAAGGATTCCTTCCACCCCATCATCTAAATCATTGATAAAAATATTAAAGCGTGTTGGCCACAAGACAGGACCTTTTGGCAACCTACTTGAGAGCTCCTTCCAGTTTGAAGCCCCACCGCTGATGGCAATTCTTTGAGCACGTTTTTCCAAGCAATTATGGATCCATCTGATGGTGTTTCACTGTCAGATGGATCTGTTATAGGCAGGTCCCTGTGGAGAGAGATGGTTTTTCAAATGTCTTGGCTCTCAGGTGTTAGTAACACATGAAATATTCTGATTTTCATTAGCTAAAGAGCTTAAAAGCTTGCTTCCTACACCTACACGTTCTGTGAAACACAGTTTTCTTAGGCGTTGTGGAATTATTTGTGTATCATTGCATGACAGAAAATTATACGCCAGAATTAGGCAAGATGAGATCTTCTGGGTCATGGTTGAAAATAAATTCATTTGTTTTGACAAAGGCTTTGTAATGGAAAGTCTTCATTTTCATTTGTTTTCTTCTCCATATGGATGTGATGTGTTGCTTTAAATTCTTCCAGACTGAGTCTTCAAAGCCACATTTTGACCAGGTCATGCTGTAGTAGATATTTGTGATCTCAGTATTCAGATTGCCTTGCTGCTTGTTGGTTAAGAGATTCAGACATTGAAAAATGAGATTATAGCTTGCCTCTGTCCTGCTAGTTGGTTTATCACTCTTTAGTAGCATCTCTTGCAGTCTTGTATAAGCTTACCACCTTGCTGAAAAATTGGCATGCTCCCTCCTTGTTACACATTTTCCTAAGCAAAACATGCCAGTTATATTTCAAACAGAAAAAAAGCAGTGCCTTGTGGAAACTTGAAATATTAGCGACTTTACTGTTGTACAGAGTTCACTTTGTCCAGTGTATGACCATGTGTTGTTGGGTCAGTAATCTATACCATTTCTGTATCTAGCACAAAAATTTATGGCACTTTAATGCCATTATTTGCACACATACACCCAAGATACATGTTCTGCCATCTTAATAACATTAATTAATAATGGCCATCTTGTCACTTCCAGTTTTCAATTAAAAGAAACTGGTTTGGCATATGCCAGCCTAAATCGGTGATAATTAAGCTTTTGTAGTCTTAAGGAGACTTGGATTCAGATTCCCTCTTGCTACCTTATTTATACCTAATTTACTTCTCCTCATAGGGTGATTGTGAGAATAAAGTGGAATCACTGTTCATTGATCCTGTATTTGGTGTGTGTGCGTACGTGCAAATATATATTCTGACGGGGGTGGTGTGCCCTCAAGCCATTTTTGACGTACAGAGACCGTAAGGGCAAGCCTTTTGAGGGGAGGTTTCTGGGCAGAATTTGTTCCTCTGAGACTAAGAGAGTGTGACTTCCCCAAGGTCACCCAGTGGGTTTCTGTGGTCAAGCTGGGATTTCAACCCTGGTCTCCCAGGGTTCTAGTCCAACTCTCAAACCACATTATCATGCTGGTTCTCTCATCTGTCTTCTGTCTGTTTGTCTATCTGTCTTTAAGGCAACAGGGAACATTATGGGTTTTTTTTTTTCTGGAACGGAATAAATATCTTTTTGGAAAGGTGAGGAATTTGGAAAATGCTATTTGACAGTTAAAAGCTTAAACTTACATGGTTCCAAGTAAACTTTTTTATGTTGTAAAATTCTGCTAGGTTATATTTTAAATCGTGTAGGTTGTAGAGACTGTTAAATAAAAACACCGTGTATCTGCAGTTTCCCACGAGGCATGAGTGGAACCCCATACTTGGACCATGGTCAGGTTGCTGTTCAGTGATTTATCAGCAGGCATTGAGCAAGAGATTTGCTTAGCAGATAATTCTGCATTGGTTTAATGATTGCAGGCAGTGGGGTTTTTTTTCTTGCTCCAAGCCTGTCTTTGAGATAGTAAATCTTTACGAGCATTCACTGAATATCACTTTCAATACAGTTTCAGTCTGCCAGTTAGTAAAGGGTGCCTTGTTTGCAGACAATGGAAGCCAGAACAGATTGGGGAGGAGGGCAGGGATGAGCAAAGCGGTGAGTTCCCTTCCTTTCCATCTACTTGTTATCATTCACACTTTGGGCCTAGCAGGGGTAGGGGTGTGTGTGTGTGTGTGTGTGTGAGAGAGAGAGAGGTGTTTGGGAGCATGAAACTTTTAAACTTCCTCATTCTCTGTTGATCCCTAAGGCGTAGTGGGTTCCCTCCTGAATCTTTCAGAGGAGGGTGGAATGAGATTTTAGTTCTGTCCTACACATTAAAGAAAGACCCTCCAAGAGTAGAGTTTTCAAGAGGAGAAATTTCAGAAGTTCGAGGCCACTACAGAAAAGGTCCCCTGCCTGTCTTTGAGCTGGGGGAGACTATCAGAAAGGGTCAAGATGATCTTCTTCCCTTAGTAGGGAGCTTCAAAACTCCACACCTGGCCATAGAGAAAGCTCTCCCTGCCAACTTCCATCTCCAGTTATTGGAGAAGAGTTCCTAATCAGTGGACTGGCTTGTATTAGATGAAAGTAAATGGTTCTTTAGGGTGTCTTGTTCCAAAGCCAGTGATTTGGATTGGGCCCAGAAGTAGACTGGAAGCCACTGATGCTGTTCCAAAATGAGGGAGCTGTTCCCATCAGCAAATTTGCTGCCAGGCTTCCAGAATGAATCCTCTTGCAAAGATACCACATAGTTTGTCTAAGCAGGAAGCCTAGTAGCAGGGTAGAAGATGAGAAAAAGGGTTGAGAAGAGGGTAGGATAGACCCGAGTCCACCTTGGGCTTTCTATGAAAGGGATGAGCAGAGACTGTACTTGGAGAACGTATGTGGTTTAACAGAAGTCTGTGGAGTAGAACAGTCTTATGTAGTTGTTATTTTGTGGGTTCACATTGATTCCACCTTACAGTAATCCTGTCATAGCTTTTTGGCAAGGTTTATTCAGGGAAGGTTTGCCGTTGCCTTACTTTAGCTGGAGAGAGGGTGACTTGCCTAGTCAGTTTTCTTGGCTGAGTGTGGATTTGAGGCCTGGTCTCCCGAAATCCTGAGTCCAGCACTGAAACACTGCACTGTAAAGTGGGAATCGTACCCGCATGCTCCTTGCACAGGCCAGCTGCTGCTGCTGCATCCCCGTGAAGTCTGGCTGAAACAGTGGGTTTACTGAAAGCTGATTCTGTTGAGCCAGGAAATTGGAGAGGGGGGAGTTAAAGGCTTTCCCCTTTGTCCTGGTTTTGTCCTCCCTGTTGCATTTTTTCCCCCATGGGTTCACCTTTGTAGAATCTGGGTTCCCCCATCCCTAGCGGTGAAGCACCGACTTTTAGGTGGCATAGCCTCGGAGAGGGGGTAGCAAAGGGGTTGAGGAATAGAGAAAGACAGTTCATCTACATAACCTAGTTTACCGCTCTGGGACTGAGGCTCTTCCAGTCAGGAGAAACAAACCTCCTGCTCAGCCGAGGATTAGATCTCGTTGGCTGGTAAAAATAGCACACTTCATGATGTCAGTGTCAGCCTCTCTCGTCTGGCTGGGTCTCCTGAGCAGTGCTGAAGCACAGCCTTCCCTGACTCAGACTCTCTTCACGTGTGGCACACCCTTGGTTAGGACTTAAAGACAGATTTTTGGAGGTGTCTGTCTTTGCTTCGGCTGCACAAATTCTCAGTTCTCAACAGTTCTCAGACTGTTGGTAGAAGGATCAGTACTGTCCAAGACCACAAATGGCTCCTTGGAAAGCGAGGACTCTAAACGATGATGTGGAACTGCCAGCTTGTGAATGCAAAGGATTCAGCGCTCACCACTCGAGAGCACTTTAAAACCTGTTTACCGTGTACTGGGAGCCATTGTATACATTCGACACAGAGATCTGTCTTCTTCCCTCATTTTAAGTGTGAGATTATCAAACAGATTAAAATATCAGATTTTCTGCAGCTATTTTAACTGTTTGTTATTAATCCTAAAAAAGAAAAGAAAAAATCAATCAAGGAGAGGAAAGTGGTATTACAAAGGTGGATTTTAGCCAAGTGCAATGGCTAATACAAAGGACTGATGTAATATTGTCCAGTATAATTAATAAATAAATAAATAAATAATGGGAATTTTCAGGAAAAATCTCTGCACGCAAACGGTTTTAAGTCAAGATGGAACAGATGTTTTATTTGTTAACAGTCACTCTAAGAAATCAACCTGTCTCAAGACTAATACCTGAAAAATCACAGTTTCATTGTACCAAATTGATATTATTGTTGAGGCTATGATATGACTTCCTGATATATTGTTGTAGTAAATTATATTATTAAATGAGGAATCATCAGAGGGCGGTGTGTATATGTGTGTGTGTGTGAGAGAGAGAAAGAGAGAGAGAGAGCAATGTGATGGAGATAGTTTCACATACAAGACAGAGATTGGATGTACTCTCTGAATTGTGTAGTGTGAATAAACTGTGCAGTTGTTTTCTTAAGCATCCATGAACTAATTGCTTTCAGAGAATATTTATTTATATGTGCTTTGAAGTACAGTTTGCATCATACAGTCTTCATGTTTAGAACAGATGCTGGCCCAAACAAGGTCTTATCTGCAGCACTTCTAATGGTGGTTTAGCAACTGTGCAGCTATTTTTCTGCATATCCAGACAGATGCTGCAGTGAATAAACTTGTATGAAGCCAGGAATTTGAATTCTCTGCTAAAAACCTTCCTCTGCACCTATGCTGTTTAAATTTAGCTTCTAGGTGAGTATATGTAGACAGATGTCTTTGTTTACTCTGTAATGGTTATTGAGTTTATGGCAGGGTGTTGCTTAGCTTTGGGGTATTTAGATTTTTTTTAAATAGGAAAAAATACAAAAAATTATCACCATTATAAATATTAAAAATCAACATCAAAATCTGCCTTGGCTGATTCTGCAACAGTTTACAGTTTCCATTCCCTCCTTTAAATAATACGTTCATTTATAATTTTTACGTGTAGTTTTGAATTCATGTTTCTTACCAGTGGCCGGGAAAAAAACAGTTTTTGTGTAGAAGTGGAAATGACAGGAATAGGTTCCGTGTTTACATTTAACCTTTAGCTGTAGATAACTAGTTGTGGGGGAAGTGTATAATTTCAGATCTTATCTGTCACGATTCATGTTGACACTGTAAGGTCTAAAAGTTTGCAAACCTTCTTCACCTGAGTATTTGAAGAGATAAGCGTGCTAATTCTGTTGTAGCATTATTGTTGCTGTGTGTCTTCAAGTTGTTTCTGACTTGTGGTGACCCTAAGGTGGCCTTGTCGTGGGGTTTTCTGAGGCTGAGAGCATGTGGCTCACAGAAGGTCAGCCAGTGGATTTCCATGGCTGAGTGGGGAACAGAACCCTAGTTTTCGGGGTTGCAATCTGGTGCTAAGACCATGTTGGCACTCTTGATACACATATATAAAGGAATCCAGTAGCATCTTTGAGACTACATGAGGAAAATAATTTCTAGTGTAAGATTTCATGGACTTGGATCTATTTCATCATATGGGTGGTGGGCAGTGGTGAAGTGAACTGGATATCAACAAATACTTATATTGGAAAATTCTTTCTCCCATTTGATTTTGATGGTGCCTGTGGGTTCCTTTATGTTTTTTCTCATTCATGTTAGTTGATCTAATGAAAATAATTCTCTTTACCCTACTGTAGATGTCTGAGGGGATCATTAAAGTCTTATCCTCTTTAGAAGAAAAATGCAAAGAGCCTTATGGCACCTTGAAGAATGACAAGTTTATCATAGCAAAAGCTTTTGTAGATCGGAGTCCAGCGGTGCGTAAAGTGTTAACGTCCGTTGGTAGGCATGTGCATTCTTGGTGGTGCAGTGAGGAGGAAAGACTTCAGTGGAAAAGAAATGTAGAAAATACAGATTGTGGCAATTATTATAGGAGCCTAATATGCAAAATAGTTGAGGCAGACAATTAAAGCAGTCTTGGTAACACAGACATCCTGGTATTGCTAAGCTGATTAACATAGGTCATGGGATAGAAGCCCATCAGCTTGGTTCGGGCCATAGCTAATGGGGCTGAATGCCTTGATAAATGGCAAGCTGGTGATTTCACTCTGGACTCTTCCGTGAGCCCCCCAGCCCCGGTTTTCTGATTAACAGCTACTCTAGGGTTAGCATCCTGGAGGGGTCTCCAAGAGGTTTCTGAATATTTCCCTTTTAGATCCATCTTTGACTTTAATGTGAGAAGAAGTTAGATTCGTGTGCTTGACAAATCATTTTACTGTTGGGCAGATCTCTGTGCTGTGGAGGCCACCTTGTAGCTGAAGTGGAGAAATTTCCACTAATGTATGTTTCGTTTTGTGTTTTAAAGATAATTCTTGCACCATACAGGCTATTCGTGCCTCCTATTAATTAGCTCTCAGAGCATATTCAGGCCTCTTTTAAAAGAATACAGAGATAAAGCTTTGGAAACAGGAAGCTGCAGTGAAAATGTGCCTCTAGCAGAGAATGAGCTGCAGAGTCTCTGGCAGCCCCCCCCCACTCCAGCTGATTGAAGAGCCGTGTTAAGTTGCTGAATGGAGCCCTTGTGTTCCCCCTCCTCCCTTTTGAACGGCGGCGCAGTTGGCCGGAGAGGCAGATGGAGGCTTCTCCCCTCCTTCGCATGCAAAGCGCTTACTTCCAGCCCAGGCTGCAGGAGGGAGGAGGGGCTCCCGGGTGTCGCTCTGTCCAGGCAGTCCAGAGTCACATACCGGCCACGGAGGGTTTTTAAGACAACTGGCCTGTGCCCTGGCTAGAGCAGCAAGGGGCCTCGTGGGCCTTCGAGCCCACCCCCGCTTGCTCAGTGCAGGAACCCCAGCTGGAGCGTCACCACCAAGGCTCCATCTTTCCTCTGGGCATCTGGTTCCGTTGCCCAACCGCTCTCCCTGTCAGGAAGTGGCCTCTGACGTCCAGTCGCAATCTCTGCTCCTGGAACTTCAGAAAGCCATTAGGCCTGATCCTCCCCGCTGGGGCAGCAGAGGACAGGCCTGCCCCGTCCTCTCTGAGAGAGCTGTTTCAGCGTGGGACTGCTGCCTAGGTAGACGCAAGTGAAGGGGTCTTCGTGGGGAGGGCTCCCTGCTCGCACATTCTTCCCCCGCCTTTTCTAACGGCTGTGCCTGTTTTGTAGTCCCCGCACTTTGGGGCGCTGAGCTGGGCTTCTTTGTCCTTCTCTTTGAGTGCCTTCCCCTTGCCCTTTTGATCTCCACTTCCCAGCTTGTATTTTCTGCTGTTCCTTCCCCGCTCCTTATTTCCACTTTTATTAGGGGTAGGAGGTAGAACGGCTCTGAGGTTGAACAATGCACTCGGGCTGGAAGGGCTTTGAAGCTGGATTGCATTATTTTCTGAGAGGTTTCCCCAATACACAGATGAAACAAAATAGCATTTTGCCCTTACGAAAGCAATAATACTTTATTTTTTTTTGTTGAATGTGCTTTCCCAGACCACATGAGAAATTAAAAACCTGCACTGTGATTCACAAAAAAAGCTCACTGAAAAGGATATAGAAAGTATGTTTGTTTTAAAATACTTTTGTTACATTCCAGCAGGGTGTTTTTTCCTCATTTATTCTAAGAATCCTTTGGTTGAATCCCATTAAATGCCTAGCCACATTGTAATTGATTAATGGCCAGTACACTTGTATGGAGAAAAACAGGTTTGTAGTTTCCATATAAACATGTATTTTATCAAAATCTTAATGGACCAATCCCAGCTAGTTAGCTTCTCATGTGGATTCTTGTAATACCAGTGCAGATAATCTTTGAAACACCCAGAGGGGTGCAGTGTGTGGAGTTTGACTGGTTGAACAATAGTCTTGAGTGGGAGAGAACGGCTGTGCTGTGTTTATATTGCTCAAGCATGCACACAGGGCCCTTGCGTCATAAGATCTGCTCTGCACAAAATTCTAAGGTGCTCAAATTCTTCAGTGGCCAAATCAGATGATCTGGAAAGGGATGATGCTCACAAGGCCAAGGTGCAGATGTCACGGAAGATGGATACTTAAAGGAAGTGTGTACGCATGCACTTAAAGCAGCTGTTACAGATTCTGGCTTGTAGGAAGGTTTCTCAAAAATCTAAGTTAAGGGTGGGAATCTATTTTCTGGTGGCCTGTTGAGTCACAGAAAAAAGGGCCAGTCAGAGACGTCCCCCCCCTGCCCTGGCCTTGTTGTCAGGCATCAGAAGCCTTTAGCCAGCTCACAGTGCTGGCTCCCCCCACCACTTCTTTCTGTGTCAGTGCTGTCTGGACAGAGAAACAAGCACAATTTTGCTGAGCTTTCTGGTTTTGGAGAAGGGTATGTCTGTAGTTGGCCACAGTCCTTACGAGCCTTCCCACTGAGAGAGGCCAGAGATTGGTACCTGATGGCTAGCATTCTGTTAGGGATGTATGCATGAGCACAGCAGAACAGAACAGGGAGAGAAGGGGAAGACAAATATTCTTGCCCCCTCAGCTCTGCCTACTCCCCCCCATTAGAAAATATGATATTCTGTAGAGGGAAGATCATAAGAAAAGTGGAGGTTAGTTAAAAGAGAAAAATCATCCCTTAATGCATTTTGGAAGAATCTTTCTTTTTTCATTTTTTAAATCTCTAGGAGATTTAAAATGTTTTTTGTTTGTTTGTTTGTGTGTTTATACCAGGCTTACCTGAAAGAGTTGTTTCATTTTGTTGTTCATTTTGTTGAACGTGTTGAACTTGTACGAACCTGTCTGTATTCATTCCGTGTTATTTGTGCTTCCCATATAAAATGTTTAGATAAAGAAAAAATAGCCAGGAACGCATCTACTTTGTTAACTGAGAGATATCTGCATGTGCTTTTATTTGAGACTATACTGTCCCTATGGAACATAAAAAGAATTCCAGAAAACTTGTCAACTATTTTTGAGATTAAATGCATGTTCAAGATTTGCTAAGGAAGATGTCAGATCTGTAATTACTTCTCTGCCAGGTGTCCATTTTGGAGACAGTCAGTAGCAAGAAGCCAAACTTTCAATCTGCTCCTTAAATGTCCTGCTCTCCTTGGAGGCCAGGAGAGCTGAATGCTGCATCTTCAGTTTGTTTTTGTCTCACCTGCTATTCCCTTCTTTTGTGGAATGTTTAGAACACGTTTCTGTAGTGAGAAGAGTTCTTATTTTTTTTCCTTCAGTGACATTTACTTGTTGATGCTTGTGTTATGCTTAAAAAAAAATTCGTTATTGGAGACTGAGTAGGCAAATTGCAGCATGAGCTACCATGGCAACTTCGAAAGCGCTTCCACCATAGCTGCCAGTCAGTAGTTTTTTTAGTGCTCCAGTGACTTTTAATGTATAATAGTTTCCAGACCATTTAATTATTTTCTGTTCAACATTCTTTCCCTTAAATGCCTTTTAAAGCCTTTTCCTGAAAATGTGTGTGTGTGTGTGTGTGTGTTTGCGGGAGGGTTGGCCTGGAATTCAGGTCCTGACTTCTCCCTCTTACTTTTATTGCCCAAGTGTTGGTAGGAGGATACTCAGCTGAGAAGTACCTCCATGCATCTGACTGCAGCATCACGCTACAGGTATGTTGGAGCAGAAATTGGGGCCCCGCAGGCCGGAGAAATTAGCTCAGCAGGGCATTTCCTACATTTGTTATTTCTTTGCTATGCACAGCTGTCCAAGAGTGTTGTCTTTATGCAGCAGTTCCAGGACAAGGCCTCTCTTCTTCCAGAGAAGCTGCTTTGTATCAAAAAATTAGCCAAGCAGTTTGAGATGAAAGGAAAGGGAAAATCATTCATCATGTTATAAGCTGAGTTTATCCCTAAGAGGTTGCATTTTGAGTCATTAGAAAATTCTGTTTTGCATGCCATTGACCAAAGGAGCAGCTCTGATTGTCTGCAGAAGCCACAAGAGAGGAATGGTGATAGTGAAGACCTCTGCCTGGAGCTTGTGGGGGCCTTTGTGCTGTGGAGCAGAGCCTCCCAGGAGGCATCAGCCCCACTGACGCCTTTTCTTTTGCTTTGGCAATACTACCGACGGCCCCTGTGTCTTTGGCAGGGCTGCTGATGGCTCCTTTACCTGTGGGTCCTCCTCTAATGTCAGGCATGCCATCTCATCTGCGGTGGCACTCTCAACTTAGTAATTTGATTTATGATCTGTGTTCATTGCTCTGGTCTCTGAGGGAGAGAAGAGCAACCAGCGTCTAGTGGTCTTCATATCCTCTACCCTGATTTTCCCTGATTTGTTATGTCTTACTTAGATTGTAACCCTAAGGAAAAGGAACTGTCAAATTGTTAATGATTTGTAAGCTGCAGTGAGAGCCTTTTTGAGTGGAGGGCAGGGCATAAATACTCTAAATAACAAATAAGTAATAAATTGCTGTGACTAGATAACAGGGCAGGGTAAAGGTGTGCTGGATCCAGTATGCAAAAGGAAATACTTTAATTTAGCCCAGCACAAATTTATGGGCAGGACAGCTCATGAAGAAGAGAGTGTTTTTCATCTCATTAAGCAGCACCAGTGATCAGCGTGATCCCTGCATTCCAAAATAGTTCCTAGTTTAAGAATTGCTATATTTCTGCCTTGTATTGAGTTTTCAGCAGTCCCATTTTCCAGTGTATGACAAAATAGCTTGAGTTTATTTTAGACGTGGCCAAAGACATCAGAGAGTGCCTGTTTGGGGGAATTAGTTGGTTTGTGTTCTTATAGACTCCTTAGAAGCCTAGGAGAAACTTTTGGGATTCTTGGTGAGGGCATAGGTGGGGAGATTCAATGGCAACCAGCTGTTAATTAAAAAAAAAAATCTGGAATAGTATAGCTATTTTGTAAGATGACAGCCAACTCATAGGGCATAAAAATTGGGAAACTAATCGGGAATTTGAAATTCTTTTTCCACTGAGAAACACGTGACTTCTACTATTTCCTCCAAATGCCTTCACTGTCCTCAGTTTCCAGAAATCTGACTAGTCTGTTGACTGCTGGCAAATGGGTTGTGGCATTTTGTTATAAAAGGTCAACCAGCCGTCTTGAAAGTTGCAAGTGCTTATTGCTCTAAGAGGGGCTTGAACTGGGACAGTGAGTTACAGCATAAACCATAGTAAATCTATTAGAAGGCAGTTCTGACAGGCAAAGCAATTTGAAAAATGTAATTCTTTATACCATTCTGGTACTGGATGAGGAATACAATAGGATTACAGGCAGATCCTTCCAGAAATTAGTTATATTTCGTAAGCACTTTGATACATGAAGTGTTTGTGTTAAAACAGCAAGGAAAGAAATTGTCTAATGCATCATTCCATTGCCAAAATTGAGAGAACAGGGGTAGGCATCCAGAAGACTCTGCTCTGTCTGCCCCTGCAGAAACATGTTATGTAGCAGGTTGGTAATTTAATGACAGGACATGAGGAATGTAGGACTCCATATAATCTGGCTTGAACATTGTGGTGCTGCGTCCATGTCATTCTGTTCCTCAGCAGGGCAGCATATTTCAGAAAAGAAGCTGGGATCTGGAATAAACCTAGTCTTTGTTTTGAGTGGCCATTATTACTCACTAAATGAACGAACACTGATTGCTCAGGGTTTGTGCTTATCAGAAGTGAAGTGGGAGAAGGCCCAGGTTGTATAATGTTTCTGTTGGAAAAAAAGTATAATTGTTCCATTTGCTCAGAAGTGCATTTGCCCTGCAAGATACAGAAACATATAAAAATACAATCTCCCTGCCTTTTCTTTTCTGCTGGGCAGTCTGCCGTGCAGATCTGTGAAGCAGAGAGGCACACACATACACGTTTGGCTAAAGTGGACTCTGCTGCCCCATGCCTTATTAATTCCAGCAGATTTTTAGTTCATACAAAGGGCATCTGCAAAGAACAGCACACGCACAGTTGTGTACCACGTGGTTCAAACAGCCCAACTGTTCTCTCCAGAATGGAAAGAAAGTCACTCTCTGGTCCATCACAGTCTTATTTAGGATTGTGCAGCTTCCCCCTTCCCTTCTTGGTCTGTTTATTTTTCCTCCATTCCCTTCTAGCCACTTGCCACCTGTCTCTCTTTCAGCAGAGAGCAGAAGGCGCTTCTCTTTTTGCCTCATCAATACCTGCTCTGAATGCAACTCATGTCAGATAGAGGCAGTGCGTGCTGCTCTGCAGACAGAGAAAGATGAATTAAAAAGGAAGCCAGGGCAATATGAAAGGGCACAGATGTGAGTATCTTCCTTGCAGGGGACCTCACACTTTGCTCACTACCTTGTAAATGCCAGACTGGCCTTCTTTTTATGTGAGAAGGGCTCCTTCTCCTCTTGCCCCCCCCACTTATTGATATGGAGCATGTAGAAGCATGTAGTGCTCAGCATGCAGTACGCAAAGAACTATTAGTAGCAGCCTCTCAGTGTTTCAGTTCTCGCCAGTCTGCTGACCGAACAAGCGTCACACATGTGAATTGAATGGAGGAAGTGAAGTCCAGGAGATGGAGACAGTAGCAGGGTGCTGGAATGAAGTGGGTGCTGCTTAACCCACCACCCGCCCCTTTTGATTTTTAGTCAAATTCTCTAAGATAGCATCCCCAATAATATAAAGGGAGATACTAACCTATTACCCCGACACATGCGCTATATCTGAACATAGATGTTAGTCTTTTCAAGTAATTGAGAACCATTTTTCATAGAATCATAGAAATGTAGAGTTGGAAGAGACCACAAGGGCCATCCAGTCCAACCCCCTGCCATGCAGGAAAAACCCTCAAAGCACTCCCGACAAGTGGCCGTCCAGCCTCCTCTTAAAAACCTCCAAGGGAGGAGGTTTGTTGTATAAGTCCTACACAGCTTCGAGAACATTATCTTCTGAAAGGGTCTGGGAAGCCAGTAGGTACCTCTTATAGGCAACGTGGATGAAGACATGGGAAGACTGGATGTAGTTGCAGCTGAATATGAATAACAGAAAGTACAAAACCTCATTGCAGAAGGCATTTCCTCTGTCATTCTGGAGTGCAAAGGAATGCAGATGTGTCAGATAACAGACCCACAGTTGAATGCGCAGCATTGATGATGCATGTTAAAGTGCCATGCAGCTCATAGTCTGAAGGAGTAGAATTCAAGTTGGGAATCCTGTGATGAGAAAAGAAGGCCAGTGCACTCCTTGAGAGGAAGGGAAGGGAGGTTTGGAGGGCTGGAGATGGTGGCCTAGGGAGCCCAAGGGACATACGATTGTGAAACCTAATGACTGGAAATTCACAGGGCAAATAGGTAGGAGGTCTGCCCATTGCAACTTCTTTCACAAAGCCCAGAAGAAGCATGAGGAGGCTGGGCAGTGGGGAAGGTGGTTGCATTCCATAAGGTTTAAGAGGGGTAAGTAGAGAAGCTGAATGAACTTGTTGTCTCTTCAGCGTAGGTCAATTATAGAAATAGTGATTCTGGGAGACAGGGTTTTAGGTTCGGTTGGCAAAGAGTTGAGTAATAACAAGTCACTATGGCCAAATATTGTCATTCTAACCATTCTTAAGTAACTCAAATGTGAAATTGCTGATCTGCTAACAGAAATGTGAAAATTGTCCTTGAGATCACACGCTAGACCTGAGGACTGAAAAGTAGCTACTGTAAAACCACCTTTTATAAAGGGAATCTAAGGGCGAGCTGGGAAGTTACAGGCCAGTTACCTTAACATTTGTTCTGGGTAATTTGGCAGGAAAAGTTAATACAGATCAAATTATCAAGTATATAAAAAGACAGCTCTTGCTGTGGAGAAGAGGCAAAGCAGCATCTGCAAAAGCAAACCTTTCTTTGGCTCCTGAAAAGTATTTGTTTAGGTGAAGATATCAGTGATCTGGAAGCCATTATGCGCTTGGATTTTCATAAGATCTTTTGACCACGTCTTGCAGAAAAAGCTGAGAAAAACAGTGGTAAGAGGAAGAACTGGAAAGTAGTGAAGTTTTCACAGTGGAGAGATATACAAAAGTGCAGCCTATCAAGAAGCTATATTGAGGGAGGTGCTTTTGAACCTTTACATTAAAGACCTACTACCTATGAAAAGGGATATTGTAGAATGGGAAACAGTGCAGGAAAAGGCCATCAGGTTCCCCCAGAGCCCCTGCGAGGAAAGTTATAACCTCTGGGACTTTTTGTTCAGAGGAAAGGTGAGTAAGAGGGGATGTGAGAGAGGTGTGTACGGTTTTACATACTGCAGAGGAAGTGAAGTTTTGTTGTTGTCCGGTGAAACTAAATGGAGGGAGATTCAGGGCAGGCAAAAGAAAGTACTGTTTAATGAAATGGATGGTTAAATCCTCCAACTTCAGTGGATTTTTAAAGATGATTAGGTAAATTCACGGAGGATAAGATTAGCAAAAGCTGCATGTCTGTTATGATGCCATACTGCTTTCAGCATCAGAGGCATTTGAATATCAATCATTGGGGAACATTGCCCCACTTGTACTGCTTGCTGGCTTTCTCTGGGAAGGACCGTGTTGGGCTACCTAGGCCTGTGATCCAGTGCAGCTGAGCATTTCTTGCAACTTAATGTTGCTTTGAGCCAAGCACCGTCTTGAGTGGGAGGCTTCTAGCCTTTATAGCTGTCCATCAGGGGGATGGTGCCTTGTCTCAAGCTAGCCCACTACGTATCATGGCTGAGCAGGAAATTCAGACAGATCTCTCCCATCCAGCGCCAGCACTCTGTTCCCCACTTTGTGCTGAATCTCGTTAAGTCCAAGGGGCTGTGCTTGCACACAAGTGTGTGTGCATGTGCGTGCATGCACCTGTTTAGGTTTGTGTTAGTTTTGCAGAGGCAGTGTCAGAATTATGCAACTATACCTTATGGATGGTTAATGTTGGAGTTTCCCACACAATCAGTTCACCTCCTCCCTTAGCAACCTGCCTTATGTGATCAGATTAAGAACTGTTGTGGCCTTGTATCCAGGTAGACAAGCAGCAACACCAGCCGTCTGTGCCATGAACAAGAATTGGCAACAGGAATCCATTCGGAGAGATGTCACGAAGCTGTGCTTGCGGTGAGACTCTTCCCGATACTGAGGAGTCATCTTGACCTGCCTGGCGCGTTTTCCCTTTCCCTTGGCACACAGAGCCTGCCTGCCACGGGGTGTGCGGAAGCTTAAACCAGTGTTTGCTGAGCACTTTTAGACCCCTCTCAGGAGGCGCTGGAGAGAGGCGAAGGGATTATCCAGAATTTATTTTTGTATCTCTTGTGTAATGAGTGATGCGAAATAGGTCTGCACTGAGGAGAAGAGGCAACAGCCTTCATCCCAGGTGCTCAGCACCACTGGCCCCGGGTGATGCCCAGCCTGGCGTGGAGGTGCGTCCAGGAGCAACCCATGACTGTGAATTCCTGTGCTGCTTGAAGCAACACTGGTGTAGAGATGATGGGGCAGGATTTTTAGACTTAACAGGAAGCTTCTACTTCATTGGCAGATAGGTGTTTGGACTGTCAAGAATGCATATCACCATTGCCAGATACCAGTATGATTACGTGTACTGTTTTGCAGACAAAAACTGCACCCTTCTTTTTTCACAGGAGGAAAACATGTACTTTCAGGCATTGGTAGTTGTGATGTGAGTTTTGGACCATTTGGGTCTTTGTGTAGCATTGCAAATGAAGGCTAGACATGAGGAAGACATAGTTACTGTTCTATTAAAATGTATGCCTTGTGCTTCTTCATTCTTATTTCAACATTGTTAACATTTAGAAGGACTTTTGTCTGGGAAAAGACTCTGATCAGAATCACATGGAAATTGAATTTGTACAGTGCGTGCACAGCGATGTTACAAAATACCAGGTGCGTCTAGATGAAAACTCAACAAGCTAACATGGTGGGGAAAGCAGTATTGAGATGGCCAAAAGATACACCAGAAATACAGGTTATTTCAAAGCTCCACCCCCACATTACGACTGTGAACAGAACAACCATGAGTAGCTCAAAACACTTAGTATCTTCTGTTACCATGGCAAATTAGTCCTTCTCCCAGTGATTTCCCTGTGCTCTGCTAATGTGTACAGCTGCCAGCCAGCCGCTGTATCTCTTGAAAGGCCCTCTCCCAATCCACCACTGCTAAAAGCAGTCCTGAATTGGCTTTTTTCTAGAGAAGTGAAGTGTACATGTTTGTCTACATGCTGATATTTCATGTTAAGAGAGATCTAGGTCAGACCATGCGTGTTTCTCTTGGCGCAAAGCAGGCATCGGCACCAGCAGTCGTGCTGTGTACTGGTGCGTAAGATTACCAGAACGTTCCTTTGCTCGTGCAAGGAAGGCTGCCCAGTGCTTACCGGTCTTTTGTGAGCCGTATCCATTTTTGTGGGAGTCTGCATTGGGCTTCAGTGGAAATTGGTTAGCCCACTTTCTGTGAGCAGAGTGGCTTATTGCTGATGCAAAGCCTCCACTGGGTACAAACCTGAGAAGCCAGCAGTTGATTACGGAATCACCTGGATTAATTGTTGGTACATGTTTCTAGAGCATTTTTCATTGGTGTGTGGTAAATCTTTAGCTTCTGCAAAAGAGGCATTACAATCATACTGTGACTTCTGTAGCTGTTATTGGATTATTCTTGTTCCAGAAGTAACTTCTGTCCATAGTAAAGCCTCTGTGCTCTTTGGAGCGAAGGCCTGGACAGTGGCTCCAAAAATTTGACAGAGTAGAAGGTGGTGTTAATCATATACTTCCTCACATCATATCCCGTTCTTCCTTTCTTTTCTCAGTGTTGGAAAGGTGGAGGATTAGGAATTAGCTAGAGAAAAACTTAATCTCACTTATCAAATGACACACACTTCTCTCCTGTCATGCTTGGAGATGTGAAAGCTTTGTTTCATTTCCATAGCCCCAGAAGACTCCATTGACTTGTTTTGATCGAACAATGTTGTTCTTTTCTTGAGCAAAAATCATTGGTTCTTGAGTCTCTAGCACAACTATTTGCTTATGCAGTCTCATCTGCTTCAACTTTTGGGGATTTTTTCTTGGGATATGCCTAGTGCTTCTGTAAAAAGTGGCTTTTCAACCTGATCGTGATTCCTGTGGAACTGTGCTCATTGCCTCTCTCTTAGCTATTTTATTCCATTGCAAGTTCTGCCTTGGAGGAAGCAGGCCAAAATCAATAGTCCTTAGATCTTGCCATTCTCCTTGGCATCTTCACAGTACACTGAATCAGTGATAAGGGAGTCCTGTCCTCCCCCAAGAAGCTCCTAGTCCTGGCAATAGTAGAGACTGCAAATCACATTTGCATCAAAATCTTGGTAGTTCTGAGCCAGAGAAGGAAAGTCTACAAGTATTTCATAGAATCATAGAATCATAGAAATGTAGAGTTGGAAGAGACCACAAGGGCCATCCAGTCCAACCCTCTGCCATGCAGGAAAAACCCTCAAAGCCCTCCCGACAAGTGGCCATCCAGCCTCTGCTTAAAAACCTCCAAAGAAGGAGACTCCCCCACACTCGGTGGCAGCACATTCCACTGCCGGACAGCCCTGACCGTCAGGAAATTCTTAGTTCATTGCAGAAGCGTGTTTGTCCTCCATCTGAGAAGGGAAATAAGTCCGTGTACGGCTGTGTCTGCGTGTGTGTAGAGACAGCATGGAGGACGAGAGTTTTACCATATCTCCTTGTTCTTGGCAGATCTGTACATTGGTGATAGACACATGACTGAATCCTAGCGTACTTTTCCTGTGGTTTGTCTGAGCATAAGATTAGGAAGTCTGGTGGTGGTGGTGGTGGTAGTAATAATGAGGAGGAGGAAGAGGGAGGGGAAGTAGTTATAATTTTCCTAATAATAATTTTAATGTTCACTTTTTGAATGCTTTTAATTGTATTGTTCGTTGACATTGTAGTTCATTTTGTATCCCAGTTTTGGGGAAAAATGGAATACAAATACATTGCAGCTGCTACTACTACTATTACTACGACGACTACTACTACTACTAAGTCCTGTACTGTAGTGTGTGACCTAAACAAACACTGGAGGTGCAAGTAAGTATAGCAACTGTTGCTCTAAACTTTTGACTTTGGTGTGTGCATCCATCTTCTGTTGGTGGGATAAGAGGCTCCCTTCCCTCCGTGGTCAATGGGTAACCAGTGCTCTAAACCCTTTCAAAATTTGGGTAGCAGGAGTGCTGCACTCTCAGCTTCCACATAGTTCTTTAATAAGTATTTGTGGCTTTAAAAAATGGAGGGGAAAATTAAGCCTTTGTTGCTGTTAGAAAAAATAAGGTTGACTTTAATGCCTTGGGGAATTCTGGATGGAATTTAAGTGCTGTTCTGCACATGGCAGTTGCTTGCACAAGTGAAACAGAAAGTGTGTGCAAAGCAATGCTTGACCGTTTCCTCCACGTGTTCCCGGCTGGCCGGGCATGCTGGGCATTGGGTGCCCAGTCTGAGGACGTGAGCCAGAAACAGCCGCATGCTTGATTTTCAGACTCGACAGCATACCTGACTTTCCTACCAGCACAGGTTGAAACATCAAAAGTGCTGTGGCCTTGACCTGAGTGTTCTGCTTAATTTTTTTGACTAGTGACCATGTATACTTGGACATTTTAGCATTGCTTTTTTCCCCCTTTGGTTTGCTTTATGGAATTTCTCTCCGTCACAACCACCAGTTCTTAAATTTTCACAGAAATTTAAATGTTAAGCTGCTTCTAGCTTGTTGTTTTTAGCCTTTCTGTTACCTTAGTGGCTAAATTGTGATTTTCTCATGGTTTTAGATTATTTATTAATATTTTTCATACAGATAATTAAAAATTTAAACAAAACAGCACAGGAAGAAAGAGAGAAATAGAAAGCTAAGGAAAGAGAAAAGAAGCATACATACAGGAAAAAAAATTATACATGACTTCATCTTTGTTTTCAGCAGCTGTATTGATCTACGTAAGGTAGTCCTGCCCCTCTCTAAAGAACTAACTCATGCACTTCTCCCACTAACTAACTCATATTAATTTTCAAAACCATCAGTTAATAAATAAATTTTTTTCTCAGAAAGTCTGTCAAGTGTTTCCAACCTTTTAAAAAAAAAGTCTCTGATGATGTTTCTCTAATCAGACTCTATAATTTATCCACCTAAGCGGTGGTTTATTGACAAAAGCTTTTTCCTGTTTAAAAAACGACCAGAAAAAGATTGAGAGAGAGAGAGAGAGAGAGAGAAAAAAGAAGAGTGTGGGGAGTAGTTATGTGGAAAGGACTCCAGCTCCAGTTTGGGGGTGCTGGTGGCGGTGGCCGGCGGGAGGGGGAGGCATCAGCGGATGTCGAAGTAGCTGGAATGAGAAGCTTTTGTGCCATTAATAACAGTTTTGGCCGGCCGCCAAGGCTCAGAGTGTGGGATTAGCCTGAACAATCAAGGCTGCAGGATCAAAACAAGGAGGCAGGAACAGCGAGGTCACACTGCTGCCATCTGCGTTGCCGCAGTGCTGGGAGGGAACGGAAAAAGAGGGGGGCAGGGCTGGACGCGGGAGGAAGGACGTGCCGCAGCCGCCCGCCAAAGAAACCCGGCCCTCGCTCTCTTTCTCCCCCCCAGGGAGGCCGGGAGGGAGGCCCATGCGCGCCTCTGTGCCTGTGTGTCTGTGAGAGAGAGAGAGAGGACATGCAGCTTGCAGGGTTTAAACTTCTCCCTGCAGCTTCCCACAGACCCACAAGGCGTTCTTGTAAAGGGAAGAGTGCCCCAGGAAGGTTGCCAGTGTTCTATTTCTAACATTTAGCCTTTTTAAGGCGATTACCTGTATCATCAAGGCTCACACACTCAGCCTTGGAATGTCTTGTTTGGAATAGCAAAGGTTGTTGGCCACTGAGCAGTGTTTATATTTCCCTTGCATTTTTCTTTTTTTTCAAGCAAAGGTGCAACGCAGTCTTTCATCAAGGCTGGATTTTGAGGGTAATATTTTGAACACCGTCATCGGGAAATTTTGTAACCGGAGCGTTCAGAGTTCTGGGCATTCTAAGGAAATGCATCTTATGGATGATGCTGTGATGGCTGAGTGAACGGAGCACATATAGATGCTGTTTCCATTGAGTTTTCTTTTCCGAAGGTTCTTCCAGAAACAGACGGAAGCAAACCCAAAAGTATATCAAATGATTTCAAGACTATGCATTGTATCTTGTACTTCTGGACTTAAAAAAAATAATCATCTTCAAACAGTACACTCTGGTTATAAACGTAGAAGCAGAAATTCCACAGTAGAGTCTCTTTCTGCTTGCTAAAAATATTCCTGTCTAGTGCAGTTTACTCTCCAGCATTCTTTTGTCTGACTGCCTTTGAATGCCCCAGTTGAAGTGGGGTGGACGGCAATGTGCGTGTTGGGTGAATAGATGAGCTCCATTGTAAATGACAAAAAAAAAGTGAAACAGAACTGCTTCAGTTTGCAGCACTGCTTTTTATTTTATTACTTTTTTATTTTGCTTTCTCTATTAATTCTTTATTTATCTGTTGCAAGAGACAGCTAAAAATATCTGACATATTTTGCCAAGCGTGTTCAGGGGACCGCAGGGGAATGAAGATAGCTTGTGCTTTTGTGGGTTTGCATTCCGAGTGTAGCTGAAGTGGAGCCATCTTGCAAACTGTCTTAAAAACCCTGGTGCAGATGGGGCACAGAATAACTGTTTGAAATTGCCTACTGATAAGAGTGCCTGGAGAATCTGATGTTTTTTTCCCCCTGAAGTACATTTTCGGTTTGTTTTTTTGTATGTGGGTTTTAGTCAATATGGCTCTTTAACTTTTAAAATTATTTTATGTCATCTTATTTAGTTTTCTTTACATCATAGTTTCTTTATAAAGCTGTAGAACTTGCTTCACACATGGGGGCGGGGGATACGTTTTTTTACTGGTACAAGTTAAAGATTTAAATGGATTTGCCTATATTGGTCCTTGATGAGGGGCTTTGTGCTTGAAGTGCTTTGGGATAGAGATGGTTGTTATTCCCCCCCCCCCGCTATACTGCTATATGTCCTGAATTTTTAAAGGCCTTTCTATTTGGGGGCTGTTTTGGTGCTGTACTGTTGTCTTTTGAGGAGGCAGTCCTTTCTGCAGATACCTCTTGAGGGAGCCAGTTTTGTGTGCATTGTTGGGACTGAAACAAACAAGACTTGCATTTCCTGTTTACCATCAGTGCTCTGTCTGGGTTTGCAAAGCAGAAAGGGGATTTCCATGACAGGCACGGATTCCCCACCCCGTTGCTCCCCCTCCGTAGTTGTTTTACCTCTGAAGATACTTTCCTCCTTGCTGTGGGAGCAACCAATCGGGGATCATGGGAGCAAAAAATATTTCAGGATGCTGCAGGTCCTAGCAGGTCCTTCTGTCCCACACTGAGGGCAATGTACTGCCCTCTTCATGCATCCTGCTCGCTAAACAGAGATTTACGCTGGCTGTTGAGGAAACATTCTTCCTTTTGAGGCCTTGAAGAAAAATTGCCCCAAATCAGGGCTGTGTTGCAGTCTTGCAGGCTGTTTGTCTGACAGTCAGATTGGGAGAAGGTTGTCCCCTTCATCTATCTGCACTGGGGTAAAGGGAGGGCTAGCTGCCGCTGGAAGCACTTTTATTGAGTGGCAGGTTTATGTGAAACTTAAGATGTGTACCTTGGAAACAACGAGGAGTGTTTGCTATTAATAATAATTTTTTGGAGGCGGCTCTTGTTTTAAGTGGCTAGGCTGCTTTTCCGGATTGAAAGGAAAACAAAGTTTTATGCCCCCATATTCCTGATTTGAAGTAGCACAGTTGGCCACTGTGGAAAGCCCCTTAAAAACACCTTTCTGGTAGAATTGGAGCAAACATAGCAACTCATTCCCTGCACTTAGCATTTTCCTGGCTTGTAAACCAACCCTGGCATTTCATGGATGAAGAAACTGTACAGGAGTCTCTCTGAGATGCTTTTATTTAGCTACATGTTCAGAAGGGCTGAGTTTACGTTTCCACCATCCCTCCTAAGTGAGAGGTGTTTCATATCTGCTTGGCAGCAAGAGCCAAACAGGCAGAAAAAATTTTCAGGTTTCTGGGATAAGTGCAGTGAAGCGAGCATGGGGGAGGATGGGCTCCATTGTGTACCTGCCGCACGCTTTCTCTGTCCCCGTTACCAGAAATCCTTTCTTTTCCCATCCCGGCTCACGTAAACGTTGCTGTGAGGCCTCTCCTCTCTGCACAGCAGCCATCCCAGTCCTGCAGCGCTTGCCTGGGTGGCGGAGGGGCTGCGGGAGAGCTGCTTTGCCTTTCAGCAGCCAGTCCCTGTGTCTGGCTTTTTCCTCCCTTTGGCCTCCCACTGGTGGACTGGAAAGTGGTGGGAATGGGCAGGGTGTGTGTGTGGGGGGCAGTGTTGCCTCCTCCCTTGAGGTTTGGCTGTTCCGTAGTTGCACGGCAAATTCAGAGGAACTTGATCCCCTTTGTCTGCTGCAGGAGAGGGGGCATGAGCAGCAGCTGGCTGGGTTGCTGGGTTAATTTCAGATGCTGAATTTTCTGCAGCTTTGTCTGCTGGCCAAAAGGCAGCCGGGTAACGTTCTTTGAATAGTTTCATCCTGGCCTGTGCCGAAGCCTTGTGGCCTTAGGCCCTTAGGGAGTGAGGAAAGACTCGGGGGAGAGGTTTTCAGTACCTGCTCAGATGACACCACCACTCCTGCGTGGGGAGCTTGGACCTACTCAGAGCGATCTGTGGTAGCCATCTGCTGATCTGAATAAAGGGCAATGCTGCTCCCAGCTCTTAATGGTCTCTTTATTCCGGGGATATCAGCATGGTGTGTGAACAGTACTTTGGGCCTCTCCAGAGGAGGCTGTGCTGGTGCTTTGCTGCTCTTCTTCCCTTTGAACGTGTAGCCCGGGGAAACTCTGTGCCTCTCCCCAGGGACAAGCCAAGAGGATGCATCACAGCCGCAAATGTTGCCCACACTTGTAACGGCATGTTTTATTTGGAACAGAATAAAACACAGAATTTGAGCTTGCTTTAGGCTTTATGCAGCCAGCTCTACCCTGTATACCCTCCTGCCCCCTCCCTCGCAAAAATTTGCTCTGGGTGGTGGCACATAAAAGACACACATTTGGCCTGTTTCCAGTGACCTTGCCTGGCCCTTGGGTTGCCTTGGGCTTTGCCCCTTGTGATTCCTTGCGTGCTGTGGGTGCTGTTCGTGAAAACGTGTGTTTGCCGCAGGAGACACCATGGCTGCCAGCCTCTCCTGCTGGCAGGAATCCCCTGCCGCCATCCTCTGGAATGTGGCTGCAGCATGTCATTAGGGTTGCCTTTGGTGCTGCTGCTGCTGGGGTGGGGAAGGGAGGCTGAAGGAGCTCGCTGGCTCGGGTGAGGGCAGAATTTCTCCACCCCGCCAGACCGTTGTTTCAGGGCAGCTGAAGCTCCTAACAAAGGAAATACTTAGGCTCCTTTCACATCAATTTAATTTAGGAACCAGGGAAAAAATATATAGCTACTCATTAAACTGATAGGCTGATTGGCCAAAACTTTTCTGGAAATGACATTTTTTGCATAAATTATTAAAGAAGTGGGGACTGATTTGGGACAACAAACGGACAGTGAGGACCAGGGAAGTAAACTCAGATTAGAAGAGTCTGAGAACCTACTGCTTTCCTGATCATTTATCTTCTTTAAGAGCCAGGCCTTCTCTGTTGCGCAGGAAGAGATTTCTGTCCAGGCTGCTGCTTTGGATGGGTGTCTTGTTGGACCTGAGGTCGTGAGTGAAGAATTGGATTTTAAATTGTTGTTTGTAGTTAATTGCCAGCAAGTCAGCTTTGACTTGCGGTGTCCCTGTGAATGAGAAACCTCCCCCCACCTACCTATCGGCTGCCTTGCTCAGGTCCTGCTAATTGTGAGCTGTACTGTCCTTGATCGAATCTCTCCATCACTTATGTGGCCTTCCTCTTGCTGAGTGTTATCTTTTCTAATGAGTCATGTCATCTCATGATATGGCCAAACTACAGTAGTCATTTTGGCGTCTAGGGAGAGTTCAGGGTTGCTTTGCTCTAGGTCCCATTTATTGGCGATTTTGGCAGTCCGTGGTATCTCTACAGCTCTTTTTCAGAATCGCATTTCATCAGTTGGTTCTGTTCCTCGCATGAGTTGGCTTCCCAGTTGTTGACTGTCCCACTTTCAGAGCCAGACATAGAAATCGGAAATACTTTGGCATGGATGATTCTGACTTCAGTATTTACTGATATATCTTTATGCTAGCTCTTTCGTATATACCCTTCCATGTCCTAGTCTTCTTCTGATTTCTTGACTACAATCTCCAGTTTGATTTATTACTGCGCCAAGGTATGAAAAGTCTGACTATTTAGATGTCTTTTGGGGGAATGACTTAAAATACATCCCTTTAAAAGATACGGTTCAGAATAGTGCTCTCTCAGACACAGGGACCGCTTTGTCTCCTACCTGCCAACCTCTTTACTTTTGGCCCTTCCCCTTTGCATTCTCAAACCGCTGTGTTTTTCTCCACTCCTGCTAGCAACATGGACCTCATTCATGGTAGCAAGTTGCAAGTTAGGGGCATAAAACTTCATTTCTGCAATTCCATGTTTGGTCTCTTTACTGCTGCTCTGAAATACTTTCCCCTGAGTCTAAAATTTTCCATACTTTCTTTCAGGTCAGAGGCTCACACAGGCAGTTCATGCCAGGTTTGTGAAATCTCTCAGTGAGGCAACTGGAAAATATTTTCCATTTTAAATGTGAGAGCAAACTGCCTAACAACTTAGAGAAGGCTGAGCTGACTGAGCCAGTGTGTCTGTACCTCTCTTAAATACTGTGTTCAGAAACTGGGATTTAGTCAGTGCACTGTGTTTTACCACGCTGACTTTAGCCACTTTCTGTAGGTGTTGATCAGATGTTGCTCAGTTTATGATGAGTGTGGTGCATCGTTGGGAGGGTTAGGCGTTGCAGCAGAGGGGAGGGCTTCTTAAGAAAGAATAGTTGCGTGCACACTCATGCTGATGATTACACCGCTTCCAGGTTTCTGCAGCTTTGCAGCACAGCCATGGTTTCTCTCTGCTTTAGAGACATAGTGTATAGCCCAGTGTGTTGGTGATGGAGGAGTCATTCAGTTGGCAGGGTGAGGTATGCAAATATTGAAAAAGGCAGGAATTGGCAAGTCAGAAAGCTGTTTCTTGGAGTTCACTCTCTTATATCTGTTGGCTGCTTCCTGATGTTATAAAGGACTGTGACCAACATTGCTGAATAGTCTCCATAAAAGCAGTTCAGATTTATAAATGACACCTCTGGGGTGGCAACCACTGAAAGGGCTTCCGAGAATGGAAGATCCGGCAGGAGGACTGGTCAGCAGCCCCTGAGGGTAAGAGCCTGTAAGCGGTTGTGGCATGGTGGAGAGCACCTAATGGCACTTGGCCTCAGAAGCTTGGAAGGGAGGACTAATAGGGAGAAGGTAGGAAAATGTATCTAAGGAAGCAGGTAGCCGAGTTCTGTTTCTAGCTGTGTGGATGAACACTGATGATTTTTTAAAATGTGTTCTTTGCAAAACAAAACAAGCTGAATTTTTGGCATTTCATTTGATTTTTTACAAAATATCTGCTAGGGTTTGGTTTCAGGACCACCTGTGGATGCTCAGGTCCCATTATACACAATAGTATAGTTAAATGGCATCCCTTATGTAAAGTGTCAAAATCAAGGTTCGCTTTTTGGGTTTTTGAAAAATATTTTCCAGCCAAAAGTGGTTGAATCCGTGGATACAGAATTTGTGGATATGGAGGGCTAGCTGTAGTATATTTCCTCTTGATTTTCATTCAGAAATGGCCTGAAACCCATTGATAGTCCCAACTAGAGTTGACCTATTGAATCAGTGGGCTTTTCTGTTGACTCACCATTCAACAGTTGGTGCTTGATTTTATTTTCTCTCTGCTTATAATGAGAATAAGTACATTATAACTGCTTGACACTATGGAAAATTAGCTCAGACAAAATAATTTTCCTTGTTTTACTAATATTGATGGTTTCTTCTGTTTTAATTCGTTTTTGCCTGTGCCTAACAAACTGACGAAACCCAAGAAAGTATTTACAGTTCACAATTTTATATCTCTATTTGTAACAAAAAAATTTGAGAGTACGTTCAACTTGAATAAACTGTGCTGTTATTACACCAGATATGATAACCTTATGCCAAGCCAAATTATACACAACCACTTTAGTGTTCCTGTATCTCCCCACCCAGCATTTCTGTTCTCCTCCAATAAAACTGACTTCCAAATTTCTAGAAATTTTAACTCTCTAGAGATGAGAGAATTCACGCTGTATCAGAGGCACACCTTCCACTTAGAGTGTGTTCTCTTATATCATTGAGACTGAAGTTAAAAATTAAATTAACCGTCATGCCCAAGTCCTCTCGGTTTCCGCTGCGCTACCCTGAGTGTGATTCAGGCAGTACAAAGAGCTCTTTGTTTACCCAGACTTTTGGTTTTTAGATAACACCACTATCTCTGTTAAGAGGTAGTCTGTTGTCACTTATTCTGGTTTGTAACTTTGTATGGTTTAGCAAATATCTCTTGGCTGATGTAATTGCCACAACAGTTTTCCTGGAATTTTGAACGTTTAGAAAAATATTTTTGTTCAATGTATCCAGCAGTTAAAAGCAGATTACAGTCTTCATGGCAGGGTTGGGGGACAGCGTGTCTCTCTTTCACTTCTATAGTGTCCCCCCCCACCTGTACTTATTAATCTTCGCAGTGCAAATTTTCCAGTGATTACTGTTGCTGTACCAAGGTTTGCAAGTACCCAAGAGAGAGAGAAATGTTAATTACTGAATGGCAGGCATGCCCCAGTTTGTAAATTTGTAATCTCTGCTACACCAGTTATGACTGGCCTCCCTTTTATTCGAAACAGCAGTGGCAAGTGTTCTATTACATTTTATGATGGAAGTGATGCAGTAGTTAGGCTTTTTTTTTTTTTAAAGCTAAATTTGTATCAGGGCCAGAAAGGAAGGGTGAGTAAAGACCTCATGCCAAAGCATAGCATTGCTGAGAAGTTTATTTGATCAGTGTCTGAATCTTCAGAATGTTTGACAGTTTTTAATATAAGGGTGTGCAGAGAAGCAGAGAGAGAGACAGAGAGAATGGAGAAAAGGAGTCAGAATTGTTACAGAACTTGCTAATGATCTGTGCCCTGATACTGAATGTACACATAATCTGATTATTATGATAATGTGAAAATGCAACATGCATACAACTTCCATCAGACAGGGAATTTGACTGATTAAAATACACCAAGGCCATCCAGGAAAACTGAAGTTTGGTATACACACAGCCCGAAGCCTGCTGGCGATTGGAAAATCTTAATATTTGCAACAAGCAGCTAAATGTCAGTGACTAGGCATTTCATAGGCATTTTCCTAGCATAGTATGCTGCTTGATATAAAAGGGTACTGGAGTTCTTTGGCTCTTCAGGCTTGGATTTGGGCAGGGCCAGTGCTGTTGCTGCAAGAAGGCTCTATCTTTGCTTGTCAAAGAGAAGTGTCAGTGGTTGGTAGTAAAACAGTATTCTCAGCCTCAGAGGAAGGCAAAGGCAAAACCCGTTCTGAACAAATCTTGCCAAGAAAACCCCATGAAAGGTTTGCCTTGGAGTCGCCATAAATTGAAACGACTTGAAGGCACACAAACAACAATACTGAAAAAGCTGAGCTTCAGGCTGAAGAAGTTAAGCAGTCTCTGTTTTTTAAGCCAGCATTTTTAAATCTTAACATTCACAAACAAAGCTGAAATGTTTCTGAAAGGCTGCCAAAGTGCAGCATTGGAGAGTGTGTTTGTAAAAGCATATGGTATAATTCCTTGGTAATAGAGCAGCTCAGAAATGAGAGCACAGATTTGTTGAGAAAAAAGCAAAGGATGTGAATTTTTTAAAAAAATCAGACTTCAGCAAATTCTCTCCTCCTCCTGAGTATGGAACTGCCCTCTGGCAAGTGTGATGAACAGCCAGCCTTCCTCTTGACTTGAGTTCCTTTTATTTACGTGCAGCTTTCCCAGAGTGAACTGTGGCCAAAATGGCTCACGTTTGACATCAGCTTGTCAAAATGCAGTATTGCATTTTAAAAAAATTGTTATGAAACAGAACAAATTCTGATTAGGTAAAACCATCATATCATATCATAAACGTATCCTACGCTCACCATTATGATGCAATAATCAATGAACATTGAAGCCATAAAAGTAGATGAGGATTTGTCTGTGTTGTTGCCCATCCCTCTGTCATCTCCCTAGTTCCAAACTTGGGAGGAAGGTTTGGAGCGGTTCGGCAGCCAAGTAGCAAGCTTTCCAAAGAGTCTTAACCATGCAGGGACTGAACAGAGCATCTCCTCCCCCCACTGCTGGGCTTTTTGCCCTTTGAAAAAGCTGGGTGGAGAGCCGTTAGGTGCATCCCTAGTTTATTCTGAGGAAGATGTGTCAGGGCCTTTCTTTTCTCCCCAGGAGTGGTGGAAATGCTGACAGCTTTTCATTAGGTCAGCCAAAAATGTTGACCCTCTGCCTGATGTGTAAGATTACAGCAGGCCCTTGGTATCAGCTAGGGACACATGCACACACACACACGCACTCATACCCTGTGGATACCAAAATTTGTGGATGCTCAAGTCCCACTATGTACAGTGGTATAGCAAAGTGGCATCCCTTCTATAAAATGGGAAGATCAAAGTTAGCTTTCCAGTGTAAAAGGCAGGTCTTCCCATACCACCACATCTGAGCTCCAAACATGAAACATCAACAATCACGGTTGTCCCACCAGACTTAGCTCATCCCTTAGATGCTTGCTCTGTGACCCTGGACAGAAGTTTCGGGGTCTGTGCCGCATACGGAAGCAATATGTGCACCCTATTCATTAACGGTCTGCCTCCTTCGCTCCCTCTCTGTTCCCCATAGTTTCTTGTTGTGGGGTCTGTTATACCCCCTGCTTCACTTCCGGTTCTCCACTTGCTCAGCTCAAGCTATTTGTCTTTGGCCAGAGTTTGGTCCTTCATGGTTAATATTTGTTGAAGTTAAATGTTACTTTTTTCCATTAATGGAAGGTTAATTACTAGATTGTGTATTTCATTTACTTGATTCACATTAATGTAAACATTGACTTAGCTGTTAAATTTGTCTTGTCTAAGCCAGGTTCTTGCTTGACTTTGAGGCCCTGTGCTGTGAGTAGTGAAAGAATATAATTTCCAATTAACTGTGCAGGATTGTCATTAAATTCCCTCTCCTTGCTCCAAGTGAAGCAAGATCTGTATACCAGCACATGGCATGCGTGTTGGTGGCAAGAGATTGCCTGGTTGCCAGAAAGCAAGGTCTCATTACATGTCTAGTGATTCATCTCTGCAGTATAAAACAGCAAGTTAAGCATAGCAAGCTACCAAAAGAACTCTAACTTTGGAACCACTTAAGTACAATCAAATATATTACAGCTCTGAATGTTAAATTCTCCTTCTTAGTAAAATCACTGAGACCTCCAGCGGACTTGGTGTTGCATCAGATTCTTGCTTAATCATAGGCACAATTGAGTGGTTGTTTGCAGAAGAGGAATTATATGACTTTTCTTGTAGGGTTGTTCTGTTGAAAGTGCTTTATAAATGACTAATTAAGATTCCACTAAGCACAGTGTGCTTTCTTTCATTGTACAGTTACTTCTTTTCCAGACGGCCGTCTGGGGAACCTTGAGGAGGCTATTCTGCTATTTATTACTAGAGTACAGTACTTGTGTTTGGTAATACACTAATGGAGGGAAGGAAGCTGATAACTTGTTGCCGTGCTTTTTAAAAACTGCAAATGCTCCTTGTTGTGTGATGATTTTAACCTGCGGCAGAAAAAACAGATCATCCTCTTTGAGGTATTCAAAATGTTGATTAGTGAAAATGTTAAGGCAGGTGTAACAAATGATGGAGGAGATTTCTACAGATACCATAGGTGGTTAGAAAGACAAATAAATGTGTCATAAAGGAAATTGAGCCTGGACTCTCCCTTGAAGCCCAGATGACTAAATTGAGGCTGTCATACTTAGGCCATAGCATAGGAAGACATGACTCCTGGGAAAAGACAATAGTGCTTGGCAAGGTAGAAGGCTGTAGGAAAAAGGGAGATCACATTGTAGATGGATAGAGTCAAGCAAGGAGGACACATCCCTGAATCTGCAAGGCCCGAGCAGGGTGGTTGAGACTAAGGGTGACTTGGAGTTGTCTCACCCTTAGGGTCACCATAAACCAAAATTAACTTGATGGCAGTTAATGAGAAACAAAGAACTGGTGATTAAGAGGATTGAAAATGTGCTGCTCTCTATCTCCAGATACATGCTAGGAAGGAATCCTACAGTGTGGAGCTCTATGGATGAATGAGCCAGCTAAGCAGAAGCATTCTCCTGTGTCCTGAAATCAGATTCAGACTCTGTTCCAGGAGTGAAATGACGCTTTCATCCAGAAACAAATAACAAAGTTTCATCCAGAGGTCATGCATTTAAAAGCAGCCCAAGCACTTAAATCTGTTGGGACCAAAAAAACTTTCTCACATGCTCTTCCATTTTCAGGGATAAATGCATCAAAGAGGAGGGGTTAGCATCTTGGATTAAAACAGTAACTGTCTTAAGTGGTTAAAATGTAAATGTGGTTCCCAGTGGTGGGGTCCGTACCTTTTCCACAGCTTCAGCTGTGATTTTGTGAACCTTCCCTGTGCAAAAGCCTTTCCTGGATTCTCTCCTTTGAACTGGCCTGGAGTTAGTAGGTGTCTTGTTTAAATGTGTTCTACCTGTCCTTTCAACAGATCTACAGTTCTTGGGATTTGTCTTTTTTGACTGTTCCACCATCTCTCTCTTCCCTAATTGTCCTACCTAGTTAGTGTAAGACTTGTTTGGCTTATTCCTTTTCACTTTTCACTTACTAGTATCACAAAAGAAAACTTCTGTGCGTGTGCTGTTCAGTACTTTGTCCAAAAAATGTTGAATGAACCTATTCTTTCTTAGAAGGTTCACTAATACTGTCAGAATTGATCTTTGTTGTTGATGGCCTCGTCAGCTTTTATTGAAAGATGAAGGTTCATGGTAAAGCCATCTGCCTGTGGATTCAGGAAGGTGGCATAACAATTTACATCATGCGACCATCTTTTCCATACCTTTCGCTACATGAATGAAAGATTATTTATGTGGCAGCGCATAATCTGTTTGTAAAGATTACCCCGTTAGCCCAAAACTGCTACAAACTTGGTTTTAATTATTTTTTCCCCAATATTCTCTGTGAATTTGTGCCAGCGCCAGGACATCTCATGTAAAAGAAGTTGCCGAGAGACAGAATTCAGAGAGAAGCTTTTATTTGAAAACGTCAGTATTGAGAAAATGGTTATTGATGCATGTTTTTAAAAAAGTTCGGCTTCTACTGCAGCAAGGACTTTTTTTAAAGCTTAATGCAAAATTTATTTTACCATATGTAAAATTCATTTGTGTAGTTGCACACCCTGCTAGACACTGAGTGGGCATAGGGGTATTTCGAGTCCCAGTGCAATTTATTATTTAAAAGCAGTAAAATTACATTGCAGATAAGAAGAGCACAAAGTAGAGAGAAGTAATGATGTAATGGGTGTTCGGACTCGAGTTGCTGCAAGAGCCACTCTGTACATTAGTGTGTTGGCTGGGGTGGTTGCTCCTATCAATTATTTATAGTCTTCTGGCACACAGCCTAGAGAGGGTCACATCGCTGAAAGCTAACTTTATCTTCATTGTTCCCAGCCTCCTGCCCAGCTGTCACTCTCTTCCCTAATTTAATACACTTTGAGAGTGATGTAAAAGGAAGCAAGATTTCTGTGAAGTGTTGTCCATCACTTAATGTTAAAAGACTCATAATTTTTAATTTAATTTCTGGGGCAATACTCTAGTCGTGATCAGGTGTTTTGTCAGCTTTGTTTGCAGTAAACTTGGCTAAGATGACTGACCAGGGTTTCTGAAACCTGCAGTTTTTCCTTTGTTTCACATCCACATATTTAAGTATGCATCAGTGAAACGCTGCTAGAGGCGAGGCAGCTGCATGGCTGAGGTGCACTGTTATGCTAACGTATCAGATGCAGGGCAGTCGACATGCATGCTAAGTTTCTTCTCCTGTCACAGCAAAAGGTTCTGAAGGGATGGAGATAAGTTGATAGCACCAGCCAGGCCTCCCTGCAGAGTCCGGAACCAAAGACAGAACAGAATGAATGTGTGTGTGTGTGTGTGCGTGCGCGCGCATGTGTGCATGTATGTACACACACACACACACAGAAAACTCTCCTGCTCAGATCTGATTTAGGTTATGCTCATCCTTCTTGCCGAATACGGTTTCCAGAGTGCAGCTGCGGCTTTGGCAATTAATGGCTTAAACTAGAGGAGTTTTTGGTTGTGGCATGACATGTGTCTAAAACAATTTGGTGGGGTTGGGCAGGAGAAGACAGACTTCCCTGTTAGTCGGTGGACACTTTGCTCCATACTTTTGTCTGTTTAATTCTTTAGTGAGTGATCTTTAAAGTAGGTTATTTTATGCATTAGGCTGCTCTGTATTTATGAAGACTTCAGCTTTTTACAGTGTATGCTGTTCTGTGCCTTCAGATTGATTCCAACTTACAACAACCATGTCCCAGGCTTTTCCTGACAAGATTTGTTCAGAGGAGGTTTGCCATTGCTCTAAAGCGATAGCTGAGAGAGTGTGGTTTGCCCAAGATCACCCAGTAGCTGAGTGAGGTTTTGAATCTTGAGCGAGGCCTGGTTTCCCTGAGCCCTAGGATTATGTTTGATTACTGTTTAATTTCTACGTTACCTTTTAACCTACAAAAACCACCCAAGGCAGTGTTTGGACCCCAAGAGCTTTAAAGATAGATACCACCACCTCGAAGACTGACATAATACATCTGTCAGTCTGATTGTGCCAGTCAGAATTCTTGCAGCTGCTTTCTGCACCAGTTGAAGGTTTTCTTCCAGGACACCTCTGAGTATAATGTATTGTAATTAAGCTCTGGGATGATGGAGTATCGATGGCCATGGCCAGGTCAGCTCTGCCAAGACCATCCAAACCTCTGGGATATGGGAGGCTTCTGGAAACAAAGCCTCATTCAAGGGTGTTCATAAACCTGCTCTGTTAGGAGGATTGTTGTCCCATCCAAGCCAAGATCACTTTCGTGGCTCTAAAGGCCACCCCTCTACAGTGCCTCCATCTTGTCAAGATCCAGTTTCAGCGTGTTTGCCTTCACCCAACCAGGCATCAGCAGAGCTCCTTCACAAGAACGAATGTGGGCTAGGCATATATAGGAATATAAGCTGGGTCTTTTTTCAGAAACACATTTTCTTGAAGTTGACGTCTGTGAACTCCACTTTCATTCTTAGTTAAAGCACTGAAATCTTTTGGTCATTGAGCAGTAGCGGATGAATGTCAAAAACATCCAGAGGCCTCTTTGCTCCTGTTCTTACTGTTGTGGGATTGTCCTGCAAGCAACTCCCCCCCTCCTCACCCAGTATAACTAAGAATTGTATAATTGCTGGTGTAAAAATCCTGTTATACTTTCCAGTGTAGTCATTATCATGATGTACCAGGTTTGCTTCAGAAAGGAAATGATTGTGTGGCTTTCTTTGAAGCGGATTATTTTCCATGAGTCAGAATGCACCTTCCTTGGTATCCCCTCACATCATGAGGCAAGGAGGCACACGAGCATCAGGGCTAAGCATCAGGTAATGGAAGGAAGCATGTGAATGACGACTTACCATGGAGTGGCGTGGCTGCCTCCTACATCTCTTTAGCATGCAAACTGTCGTCTTTGCACAGCAGATTTTGCTTTCAAGTCCACTGAGTGCCAGGGCCCTGGGTAAATGGTGCTGCTTAAAATATTTTTTTAAAAAACACTTGAAAATCCTATTAAGCAGTCCTTCTCTTTTCCTCCATACCTTCCCCCTCAGATATTTGATGCAGAGAAACATGAAGCAAAGCAGAAGCTTGATCCACTGGTAGAGCCATATTTTTTTGTTTAAAAAAAACAAAACCTTGGAAATGTAGGTCAGAATGAAATGAAATTTTAAGAAAACAAACAATAAAAGGGAAGTAGATTATCATTCTCTCCTGTTCTCATGGCTGTTGAGTGGGAGGCTCTCTAAATAATGTAAGATTGCAATGAGGCACCACCGTGCATGCAGCAAAGCCAGGGTAGGATCTTAAGAAGTCTTTCCGTCACCTGTTGGTCAGCCTGTCTTCCAGCGTGTTCCCGCTGACCTTCTTGCTGCCAGTGCAAGAGCCGAGATGGGCAGCTGCTCCCTCTTCCCTTGTAATGGTCGCCCATAAGCATCAATCAGCATCCTGAAAGCCGGCTGGTATATTTCTTGCCAGGAGAACCTTCACTGTAGGAAAAGGAGTGTAAAATGGGGGTTGAGGAAGAGGTGGGAAAAAAAGAATCCTAGATGTCTGTCTTCCCAGATCTAAGGAATGTCATTTTTACTTGTTGATTTAGAGCATTTATACTCCAACCCTGTAAATATCTTACAAGGTGGGGAATATGACTGGGGCCTGCTCTCAGGCTTACATTCAGAATTGAAGACAAGGAGTGAGGTTGGCTTTTAAAGCAGCCGTGTTAGTCTCCCGCAGCTTAAAAGAAGGAAGGGAGGAGGAGGAGAAAAGAAAAATGGCAGCACTTTCAAGACTTAGGCCATTCCGCACGAGGCGGTTATAGTGCTATGATTCCACTTTCAACATCCTGTGGAATCCTGGGGTTTGCAGTTTCGGGAGGGGCTGGCCAAGCGCTATAACCGCCTCGTGCAGAAATGGCACAGGACTTTGGATGCAGTACCAATTGTATAGGGGAATAAGGGCTGAGGAGAGGAAGGATGAAGGGAGGTGAAGGAAGAAAGGTTGGTACTTATGATGACCAATAGGATGGAAATGGTTTAGACAACCAGTAAAGCTTCCAGGTGGCTGGGGCAAAAGACGATACGCATAAAACATGTAAGCTTTGTGGCTAAAAAAATGATGCTGGCCTTCAGACCTGTTGAAAGTAGATGAGACACAGGCCGGTCTAGCAGGGACACAGGAGGGGGCCTTCTTAGGGGCGGCCCCCCGGGCTGTGGAATTCTCACGCAGGGGAGGCTAGGCTGGCCCCCTCCCTGCTCTCCTTTCACTGCCAGACAAACCATTTTTTAAAAAATGCAAACAGGCTTCTAATGATGTCAGGGAGCCTTTTGTAGGGGAGGGGTGTGCTGCCTTTTTAACTTTTTTTGGACAATGTTATACTTTAAAAAATGTGATGTTAAAGTGATGTTGGTTTAATTGCGTTCTGACTTTTTTTTTAGCTTTTGTAAGCTGCCTTGGGTTCTATGTCAGCAGAAAGATGGCGAACAAATAAAATAAAATAAAATAAAATAAAATAAAAGTCTTGGAACAGGAGTCATTTCCAGTCATGCCCAGAAACTTTAGGCCTTAGGGCGTGGGAGTGAGGATGGCCATCTCATGGGACGAGTCAGCTCTCTGACTTACCGTACTCTTTTTCCTTCTGTTCTACTTACTTGCTTGTTTGTTTGCTTGAAGCGCTTGGTCTGCCTGAAGCTGGTAGCTGGCCTGCTATTTTTAAAGCCATGCGTAATTTGCACAAGGATACCAAGCTAGCTGCTTTATTCTGTAATTATACACCTAACGGTGTTTGGAAGACGGGGGGGGGGAAGAGGGGGGCACCAGCAAGTTTGCATACATTGAATTACGGAGAGCATCCCGGCGGTGTGGGTTTGTAGGTCTTGGCGTGGATCCAGGCTCCTCCCTCATGCTATTGTCCTCTGTTTACAGCTTTCAAAAAATCAGCTGATGTCAGTGCACATATGGTTAGAGCTGTTGCTAAGGTGATTAGTTGCAGAATTTGTCACCTACGCAGTCCTCTTGAAAGGCTGAGAAGCTCCTTGGTGTGGTGACTGTTCTCATATGAAAGTGGTAGCGGTAGCTAACTGTTCCACGTTTGCAAGCTTTCCTTTGCATTTTTGCCTGCTGTCAGAATTCTAGCATATCTTTAGGTTTAAACCGTTGAGCCAAATGGTATTCCTCAGCCACGAAAACTGCTTCCGAGTGTTTAGCATACTGTTATCCTCATTGATGTAGTGCTGGGGGGCAGTCAAAACCAAAGCATCATTATTGTTCCTGTTTCACAGATGGATGGCTGAAGAAAGGGAAATGCTTGCTATAAACCACAAAATTAGAATTCAAGACTGCATGCCCCATGGAATATGACTTTTTTTTTTTAATTTGGACACAGATACTCCGGGATTTCCCAACTAGTGTTTCCTGCAGACCTAGGATTGCAGAAGAAGTTGTGAGGAGTTCTGCGAAAGATTGTGACTGAGGGGGGAAAACAATTTTTGAGCGGCAAATATAGTAATTTTTATGCAAGGGGTCCTTGAAAATTATTTCAAGTGTTCCTCCAGGGTTAAAAGGTAGTGAAAGTTTTTACATGCAGTAACAGGACTTCTTTTTTCTAGTTTATTCTCTCAAAAGATTTCATGTGTGCTGCGCATGTCTGTGTTACCAGATAGCCTTTTGATACATCACAAGAACCTCTACGGCTGCTATTGCTAGCCAGCACAGAGCGCAAAGCCAGCCTCACCTGAATTGCTGCATGTCCGATCATTTTACTCCTTCGGCTTGTGAATTCTGGCATGTTTTGTTTTGTTAAAAGAAATTCTGGCCTGTGTTCTGCAAGTCTGTTCCTTTCTGGCGGGAATGAAAGCAATTTATCTTTCACCACCCTTCCTTTTAAAATATGGAACTGCATCCAATTGCTTTTTTACACCACAGCTGAGATTCTATTAACGTGCCCCCTCCAGACTTTTTAGTAAAGCAAGAGAATGGCTTTTATTCATAACAAGGAAGCCGTGAAATACAATAAACCCAACCCACAGCCTCCACTGAGCTTTGGCAAACAAATTACTCTTTGACAGCACTGTAGGCAACCCTCGCTCTTGAAGTATGCAAAATAAGACAACATTTCTTTCAAGACCTGAGTAATCATTAGCTTCATTTAAGAAGATATTGCCTCTTCCCATTCCCCCCCAAAAAAAAACATAAAGAGATTTTGTTTTTACTAACAGATGCATACAAAGTGAACTACGTTTGGGGGTGGCAGCGTACTGTTTGGAGACCTCTGCCTTCGTCTGTAGTCTGATAAGGCCGGGGCAGCTTTATTATCAAGAACTCATATGCTAAACCTAGGCTTAGCAGCCAGACAGATTTTTCTGACCACTGCTAGCCTGTTTCCTTCCTTCTCCTCCCTCTTCTTGCTCCTCTACAGGACCGGTCCTGCCTCCAGTCAGAATCCAGATTATCACATAGAATGCCGGTAGTAATTTGCAGGTTTCCTTTCCCTCACCAGTTGGCTCTCTTCCAAACCTAGAAAGGTGGGGTTGCACATCAGTTCCCCCAGCTTTGCTTTCAGAAGCAGGTGGCCGTCTGTTCCTTGCCCAGTTTGGGGACAGGATACCTCTAAGACGCTGCCTCCTGCGTGAGCCTACCTCAGATGTTTTCGAGTTCGTCCACTGAAGACCTGCTGCATGTTTTACTGTCCTCAGAGGTTAGGTTTTTGGATATTTTTTTGGAGGGGGGGGGTTTCTGTAGCTGCATCTTGCTTGTGGAACTTCCAATAGAAGCTGGACTGGCCCCATCCTGATTAAGTTTTCAGTGTCACCGTTTTCAGACTTTGCCTTATTGTTCTGACGTATAATGTTGTTTTCATCACTCCGCAAGACCTAGTGGGTTGAAAAGCAGTTTCTAAATGCTACTAATAAGTGAAGTGATTTCAAGTATTTATTAACAGCCTGGCAACATTGTTGTAAAGGAATGCTGTAAAAGAAGCCAGGTGGGCAACAGAGACTCTCCATTTCAGTGATGGAGTAAAAGATGCAAGTGGATGAACTCTGAAAGGCACAGTTGTTTCCACCAACGCATGTGCAGAATGTTTTCCCATTAGCCCAGAGAAGCCCAGGTGTTTGTGGACTGGCTCTGGTTATCTGTGGTAAAAGAAAAAAAAGCCACATTGGCAGTAGAAATCATCAAGACAGTCTCAAATGGAGTCTAAGAAATGGGGGGGGGGCAAAAGGATCAGGGAAGGGAACATAAAATTGAAGAGAGGAAAATGAGAATAGAGGAATGAGAAGAAATCCAAAATTAAGAGGGAAGGTGGGGGCGAAAAAGAGATCTGTGAGTGAGTCATTTGATGGAAAGGGCAAATGAGCAATAAAAATTTGGGAGGGGGGATGATAAAAAGTGCTCAGGTAGTGTAAAAAGGAAGATGGAAACATAGAGAGAGACCCCCAGTTTCTCCTCCCACAGAGAAGCAGTGAAGCCATTTACCCATTTGCTTCATGGGGGCACGTAAAGATGCTTACGGTGGGGCTCTTGGTCTGAGTTGGGGAGTGCCGAGGGGTCCTTTTAGCTGATTCAGCAGACTGCAAATCAGGGGGCTGCGGAGAAGGCTGGCTGGCTCCTTCCATCTCCGGCTGCGACCACTAGAGCAGAGCTCCACCACAGCTTCCTGATGGGTGGTGAGAGGGAGACTAGCTGGAGGAGAATTGGGAGTCTCCCAAGTACGTGCTGCTTAAGAGTGCACCAAATTCATGTGGTCAGGATCTAATTTGATCAGGTTAAATGCATAGGCTCTACTGGTGACTTAACAAATGTCTTCCTGTGCTGGGCATGATTTTTCCTGCATTGCAGCCTGTGTTTTAGAAGAGTCCAAGCAGTGGTGTGGTTTGTAGCTAGAAGATGTTCTCTGAACGGTGGCTCATCATGATAAACGCTTGGGGCATGTGCTGCTCTCCTGCTATTTAAACACACCCCACCTCTTGTCATTTACTTGAAATATAGACTTTGCACTCTGTCCATAAAGTTTCCAAAAAGAAAGCCCAGTTTATTTGCAGGTGAAAGGGACATGTGCTAATTTCTAGATAAAGTGAGATTCAGAGTCTGTTGGGCTACCAAAGTCCTTGAGTGTGCAAGCATCTGCGCAGCTTTCTAAGGAACACCACTGGAATCTCCAGAGAGTGCACGTTGTATGCTTAGACCCCCATTCCTTTTAGCAGGAAAGAAGCTGATGTAATTTGCAAGAAGCAAAAGCAGATGGAGCTGTATCAGGTGTCAGAACCTGCCTGAAGAGGGCAAGGGCAGGATTGCGTTGAAGATTAGCTTCCTTCTGTTGGAAAACAGGCTTTCTAAAGGCGGCGGGGGGATCTCTCACAGAGCAACCGCTCCTGTAGGCTTCCCTGCCTCCTCTTCGCCCTTTCAGTGATGTTCAGCTGCTGTTTTGTGGGGGCTTGTCAGCTAAGGAGAATTCAGGTCAATTTTTGTAATTATTTACACTCCAAGATCATTCATTGAAAATATGCATTTGCTACTTTTAAAACCAAGGATGCTAAACTTGTTAAAGGGTGTGCCAGCATCAGCCGCCACCACTGTAGATTTTTGAGGCACTCCTGAGATGGACCTATTTCTCCCGTGATGGTTGTGCTTCATTGGCTTCGTGGCTGTCAGTTACAAGCTCAGAAAACAGAGCAGAGCATGCGTGTGGTCATTTTGCAGCACTCATCGACTATCCACTGAAAAAGGAAAATGGTGTTTCTTCAAGAGCTGATGGTGTTTCAAATTAGATCACTGTGAATAACAGGGTTCCTCCATTGTTTAAATTCCTGTTGTTAATCAGCAGAGCTCACCTTGGAGACCTGAGTGGGGGAAGAAAAATAGGTCAGTGCACTGTGTCATCCCTGCCTTACCATCCCTGCTGGTGCTTAAACTACCTCACACTTCTCTCCCCCTCTCCTGTATTCTCTCTCTCTCTGTCTCTCTCTCTCTCTCTGTCTCTCTCTCTGCAGGCTTCCCTGCCCCCTTTCCCACTTCTCCTGTCACACACTACAAAGATGTTCCCATGGCTTAAAGAGCATGAATAGAGAGGGCAAAAAGGGGCTTTCACTCAAAGAGGCCTGAAGGCGCAGAACAAAACAAAAATTGTGGCCTCTCGCTGGAAGGTTGAAAGGACTGGAGATCATTGACATGCAGATGTTCTTCACTGGAGCATTGGTGTTCCTTCGGTCCGCAGCGTTCGGGAAGAAATAAACAGAAGGAGCAGGACTCTGTGTTATCTTCAAACAGAGCTCAGCACGCTTTTTGCAATTGTACGTGTTAGGGCAACATGCATGATGCTATCCCAGTATATCCTCACGTAACCCTGTAGGTTATGTCAGGCTAAGAGTGGGGCTGGTCCAAGGCCACCCAGGAAGCTCCACGGCAAAGTTTCTACACAGTCACAGAAAACTTTTATTTCCAGAACGCCACGTCTGCCCCGACCAGTGCTTTTCAGCACTTTTCAAAGGCAGGTTGTTTTATGTTTCGCCTAGAGAAGCAAAAGTTAAGAGGTCACATGATAGCCACGTTTAAATATTTGAAGGGATGTCATAGGGAGGATGGAGGAAGCTATTTTCTGCTGCTCCAGAGACTAGGACACTATGGAGCAATGGATTCAAACTGCAAGAAGAGAGGACATTCCACCTAAACATTGGGAGGAGCTTCCTGACAGTAGGCCATTCAGTGGTGAAATCCACTGCTACCTCAGCGGAGTGTGGTGGAGTCTCCTCCTTTGGAGGTTTTCAAAGAGAAGCTGGATGGCCGTCTGTCAAGGGGAGTGCTTTGATTGTGTCTTCCTGCATGGCAGAAGGGGGTTGGACTGGGTGGCCCATGGGGTCTCTTCCTGCTCTCTAATTCTTCCCCTGTAGCTTGCTACACACAACAGCATTTAAAAAAAGCTAGTGCTTTGGCTGCTGGCAAGCGTCTACTCAGAAGTTGGCCTCTGTGTCCAGAGAGGAGGCCTCCCATATGCTTCAGCTGCTGCCTGTAGGAAGAAGTCTCTGCCCTTGCACAGTGCCTCCATTCAGAGGCCTCATAAATGGAAATAGCGCAGTTGGAAGGTAGATCAGCTGGCGACTCAGTCAGTGTCCCCGTGTGGTGGCCTGAGTACCAGGCCTGGGCAGAGCCCTTGGGTGCTGCTGCACCGTTGCCTTACAGCGTACATTGGAGAATGAAATCAATGTGAGCTCCTTTCTAGCAAGTTTGCAGACAGAAAAATAAACCACATCCCAGTAAGGAGGAGGTATGTGAAAAATGTGCAAGTTTAAGGGAGTGGGGGCGGGGGAGCCAGCCAGCCAGCCTTCTTGCTGTTTAATTACCATGAAGGTCAGTGACCAACTTTACAGTGGCCAGCAAAAGGGAACAGCCAAATGCCTGCTTTGGAATTGGAACTTTTTTTTTTTAAAGGCAGCTCACAGCACTGAATTCTTTCCTGTGTAAGGACCCATCATTTTCAAAGCAGAGAACTCTCCCCTCCCCTTTTTAATTGTTTGATTAATTGACAGTGGAGGGGGAGGTGAGGCCTGATGTTCCTCCCCATGCAGAGAAATGCCCCTCTCCTTAGTAACACATCACAGTTTCTTGAGCCAGTCTGCTCCCAAAGGGTAGAATCATTGGGTGGAGGGGAGTTGTTAAGCACAGAACCTACATTTTAAGAGACAAGACAGCAAGTTACCATATATCCAAGAGGGTCCAGAAGACTCCATTGCCCAGCACAGGGATGCTTTCTACCCAGTTTCAGTGGATGTATCAGCAGCATGTTTCTAGGGAAGGTTGATTTTGGCTACAATCACTGAGCTGTGTAACTGAATGGTATCAGTTTTGCGTTACTAAAACACGTCCTACCTGGGCTGCCACTGTGGGAATGTATGGGAAGCCTCTCCTGGTGCAGAGCAATGACCAGAGCCAGTTATTTGAAACACAAGAGTCTCTTGTCTCAATATACGGGGCTTCTGATTTATTTTGGGGTACTGTTAAAAGCACAGTACTGGTCATTTCCTTTAAAGCCATATAAATGTCTTTAAGAATCAGGGTACCGACCGTGCAGCTTCCTAGTAACTGAGCCTGCCTGCTCTCAGAGGTGACCTGGAGAGTGGACAGTAGTGCCTTCTCTGTTGCCTTGCCACCCTGGACGATGGCCGCTCTGCCCAGGGATACCCATTCGACCCTCTCCCTGATGGCATTCCACTCACTTCCCAGCTGACTGGTTTTTTACTGGCTTTGCCTGCTTTCATTGTAGTTATTTTGGTGCATATTATTTGTGGTCTCGTCCTTTAGAGATTTGAGCTTGCATATTCTATTGATCTGTGCCCTTTTTTTTATTTATCTTGTTGTGGGCTGCCTTGTCTGCTTCCTACTGATTCAGGATGTAACTGTTTCAAAACAAAAATAATAATGATATTGGAGTCTTCAGCTCACTGGAGGAATGTCCTAGTCTTGAAATCCTCAGAGGTGGTTTTGCCAGTTCCTTCCTCTGAAATATCACCAATAGAGCCTGGTCTTCGCTGGCGGTCTTCCATCCAAATACTAAACATGGCTGACCGTGCTTAGCTTCAAAGATCAGTCAGGATCTGGTCCCTTAAGGTGTCTCCTCCTCTCTTATATTTCTTTATTTTTTATGGAATTGTAAAAGCTTGCTAGGAAACAGGGTGTCTGATAATGAAACAAATAGCAGGGCAGGGCTGTCAGCACCAACACTGTGCTTTCCCTTGACAGTGTCCAGAGGGACCTGGCTGGACGCTGTTGGTAACTGAATGCTGAATTAAATTGATCTGATCCAACCAGGCACTTGTTTTATTCCCTTCAGTTGGGTACGTGCCTGGCTGGTGATACTCTGTTGGCACCTTTTTGACCCTGCACTTGTCATCCTCCCTGTGTGTTGGCTAAACTCTGAAGACGTCCTGTGTTTGTGTTTTCCTTTGGCTTCTGGGGTTTTCATGGCATGGCAGGTTTTTGAAAACTTACTGTATTCTCCCACTTGTTTTGTGAGTCTGCCTTTGCTGTTCCTTCACCCAAACTGGGTCTTGTTTCTTAGGCCACTTCTGCACTAGACTGTTCTAGGGCTATGATTCCGCTTTCAACATCCTGTGGAATCCTGGGGTTTGCAGTTTCGGAGGGGCTGGCCGGATGTTGGAAAGTGGAATCATAGTGCTATAACAGTCTTGTGCAGAAATGGCCTTAGATGCTGGTTGGGTTCTGGTGTGTGCATATGCATGTGTGTGCCTTCAAGTTGTCTGTTGACTTCAGACAACCCCATGAATTTTGCAGGGTTTTCTTAAGCAAGGAATCCTCAGCAGTGATTTTGCCAGTTCCTTCCTCTGAAACAGAGTCTACAGCACCTGGAATTCCTTGACAAACTCCCATCTAAGTACTAACTGACTAACTAAAGGGCTAATCTCAACAAATAATGCACATTATGTACATTCACGTGTGATCTCTGCTGTGCTTTTTCAGAGTTTGGAATTAAAAGTGTTCATAGTTGTCTTGGTCTAAATTAACATGAAAAATATTTGTGTCCCTCAAAGGGGTTTTTCCTATTAGGAAGCTAGCAAAGAAACAATTCAATTATTTATGAAAAGATTCTTTCTTAGAGTACTCATTTTGAATCTTTCCATTTGCCTAATTTCATAGTTGGACAGCCCATAGTTGGTCACTTGCATCTTCTCAGTCAGGCATGAAGCAGTTTGAGTGTTGAAGACTAATTCCATTACCCTTACGGAGGAATCACAGAGCCCTGCCAAGGAACTTTTGCTCCTAAGAACTGAGACAAAATGTCTTACTGGTGAGACTCGGCTTAATACGTCTCCACAGTGTCTTCCTGCCAAAACCTCCGTCTAGTGATGCCCAAAGAGTCTCCGCATAGTGCTGCCTATCCTGCAAAGCAACACTGAATCCACACATGATACTACTTCACTCAGCAGGCCATAAAAATGGCATTGTCCTAGTAGATTAAGGAAAGTGAGAAAAACTGTGACTGGTCACACTGTCATTTCAGCATGCCCAGTCAGCACCATGTCTTTTGTTCAGAATTAAAGCTCCAGCTACGTCAACGCAAACGCTCTGCAGCAAACATTAATAAACCTTGTTTTCTTCCTTCCTTCCTTGTGTGGGTGTATTAATGTTGTAAGCAGCATAACCAGTGGACTAGAAGTGGATTTTGTTGTTAATGAAAAAGAAACGAAAAGCAAATGCACTGCCAGCATCTTATTTTGACACATAACTGCCTGCTGAAACGGTTACCATTTCTGTGCTGTGAATGCAACGAGGTAGCTTCCTTTGCTGGAAAATTGCACTGGGTTGTTTTTGTTGTCTTTCCCTCCCAGGGAAGCTAGTTGAACAGTGGCCTGCTTTAAACCCAACATTTGCTTGTGGGCTCTTGTGCGTTAAATGGCGGGAGGGGTGTCTCTTGTCTGCCCAACAAAGGTGCTGTGCCTTTAGCCTTTGTTCATTCTCTTGGACTGTCCTCCTGCAGAAGTGGAAAAGCTTCCCGTGTGCACATGTTTCTGTGTTTTTTTTTAATTTCTGTTTTTTTTAGTCTTTGATGAAATAGCAGGTGCATCTATAATGAGAAAGAGAAGTAATAAAATTTAATAATGCTGAAAGGATTCTATTTATATATATATATTCGTACAACATTTAGTGTGAACCTCTCTGATAACTGTTAATGTTCTGCAGTAATTTTGAGATAAGCCAAAAAGCAAACTCTGAGAGGAGGAGAGGCAAACAGGCTACGTGGCTTAAACTTGGAAGATCGTGAGGCCACTTCTCGTCTGCGTAGTGGTCGCCAAAGCTTCTGAATGTACCTCTTTCGCTGTTCCTGCTATTTCTGTGCATTAAGCGCTCTCTTGGGTTAATCATTCCTAGACTCCACCTTTGTGCCAGGCGTTTGTTTTCCTTTCTCATGATGGGCAAAAGCAGATAATGTAATCAATTTGCTCACTTCATAGAGGCATGGGGCTGGCTTTGCCCATGTTGCCAGGAAACTGAATTGGGCTAAGCTGATTCCAGGGTTTGTGTTTGCACAACCAGCTTTGGGGTGGCAGCCGGCTGTCCTTTGCAGCCGGTCCTCACCTGGGAGGACCTGCCTGAATTACCGGGAGAGTCCTCTTCAAAGGCACCGGCCAGGCCTGTAGGTGGATACTTTACGTGGTGGCTGGAACACAGATTCTCTGGCCGCTAAACACAGTTTTTACTTATTAATTTGTGACTAATACCTCTAGGTTTTTATTACTCATACTTCTAGGCCACTTTTCAAATGAAAAACTTTCCCAGGGTGGCTTAAAAAGCACCTCAGCCGGGAGGACATAGGCAGTGTCTTTTCTCCTGTCCTCTCTCATAGTCATCTCTGTGGCTGCCTCTCATGCGCTTCCCCTGGTGTGTTTTGAAAGCACCTTGTAGTAGCCCCATTGCCTTTTCAAATGGAGAGCAAGAGCAAAGGTTGCACTGGCTGGAGTTATCCAATGGAGATAATAGAGCACATTCACACTCAGGAAGATGGGGAATGCACATTTTGGGCGATACAGCTGGCTGTTCCTTTAGCTCTGTGCCAAGTTCCTGAGCTGAGCTTCTGCCCTCTGCAGCAGCATAGCAGGAAGGATAGGCAAAATCCTTGGAAGTGTAAACAAGACTATCAAATGGAAGCAGGGATAGAATTTGCTGCTCCTTCTCCTCCTCCTCCTCCTTCCCTGTATTTTACATTACTGAAGCTGTTGGTAGATCACTGGGTTCTTGTGTCTGCTGCCTAGTCATGCTGCATGACATGTTTGCAGTTTGAGGGAGCCAGGGGCCTTTCCGGAACATTTAAATGAGTGACCCATTGGCTGGACAGGTCATCCTACAATGCAGGACTGAAGGACAGAAGCCTGTTCAGGAGGTGCAGAAATTAATTTTCTGAAAATGTGATGTCCTTGCAGTTAATGATTTGCATTGAATTACGTACCTGAAACAAACAGAAACTTTGGTTTTGTCAGCAGCACAGTTTCCCAGTGCTGTAAACACTTGGTTGCAAATATGTATTTGATGCTTCAAGCAAAGAGTATTCTGAGATGATCTAGGAAAAAGGAGTCTTGGAAGCTTTTGACCTAATCTGTTAAACTTTTTAGTGTCCAAGACCAACCTTGGAATTGTATCTGGGAGCCTTTCAGGCCCTGGGCTTCTGTGAAGTGCGCTGCTGGGATTCTGAGCATGCCCAGAATGTGCACCGTGGTATTGTCTTTCCAAAGGAGTAGTCTGTTGGGAGTTATGGAGGAAGACAAGGTGTCTCCTGCTTTGAATGGGTTAGAAAAAATGGAGCAGACCGCAACTAGTTTTCTAGAGAGTTTGCTCATATTGAGTGAGCACAGAGACAGGTGCTGACAGGTAAGTGGCGGTGATATTAGTGTGCATTGATCGTATATTCACAGCCCAAGCCAAAGAGTTGTATTTCAGCTTTGGTAGCAATGCCTTGAAATTATTGTCCAGAAGCTCCCTAAAATACTTGGAGGAGGAGGAAGTATAATTTGTTCCATCTTTATAATCCAGATGCTCTAGAATGTTAGCACCGGTGGTTGTTCCTGTATCAGAAGAGAAACGTTTGGGCTTGGTATTAAAAGAGCAACACTGACGGCTGAAAAATATATATGCTAAGCTGGCTACCTTTTTAGGAGAATCGTTGGGAAGAGAGGGTGATGGAATTATGGGATGGTGTTTCCACGACATAAATGCTCAGAAATTTACAGCTTCTTGCCAAAGCTCTGCTCTAGCAGTGCCCTCTTTTGCTGTCTCGTTGCCTAGTTTAGCACTGTGCAAGGCTGCTGCTCCACAGAGATCTATATCTTATACTTAGGGAGGGATGAAACAGGCTCATTGAGATTCCAAGCTCCCTTTCGGTATATTTCAGAGGATATGTGATCCTCCTTATCTCCTCAAGTAATATGAGAGGCAGCCTTTTTAGTTGCATGTGCTCAGCAAGAAGAGTATCAGAGGAGGACAGGACAAACCAAATGAATATACAGAGCAGGAGTAGGGTGTGTCTGCATTATCTGGAATCTGCACAACAGCCTTTCAGCACCGGCACTTTTCTGCATAGTTACACTAAACGTTGGTGAAAGAATGGTTTTCAAGCTGTGCGTGTGTGAATCATTTTGTCTAAGTCGCCTCCTCCTCCAAGTGTGTTCTACCTGGGAGCACTTCTCCCAGATGTGTGTGTGTGACTTACTGTGATCCCATGAATTTCCCAAGGTTTTCTTAGGCAAGCAATACTCAGAGAGGGTTCTGCTGGTTTCTGCCTTTCGGATATCACCTGCAACACCTGGTATTCCTCGATGGTGTCCTATCCAGATACTGACCAGGGCTGATCCTGCTTACCTTCCAAGGTTAGATACGATCTGGTGCCTTTAGGGCATTTGGGCCCCTGTTCTCCCAGATACAGTAGTGCAATTCCATTTTTGAATATAATACAATAAAAGGAAGAAAGAGCCTTATGGCCCTTGGCTAACATACTTTATTTTGTCTCGCATTTTGTGGACTTCCATCTGTTGAGGTAGGCTGACGTCTGCAAAAAGCTTGCTAGCTTTTTGGGGGTCACAAGACTCTTCATTGTCCTAATAAAAGGAAGTTTCTTACATGTTTACAGGATTTGCAATTTTTGAGGTGTCCTTTTCCCAGACTTCCTTGCCTTTTATCTCAGAAAGACACAGGATGCAGGAGTAAGCCGAATCATACCAACTGTGTGGTGTTGCTAACTGGAGGTGGGGTGCGTGTTTCTACACACTTTTACAAGACCTGGCTTGCCCTTTTCTTGAAGGAGTGACTGTATCCAGGGGTAAGCTTCTTTGTAAAGTGCTAGCCTGATTAATGACCATCTCTTATCTGAATTGGGGACCAGACGTGTTTTCGAGCTTGCATTTTTTGTATTTTGGAATATCTGTATTTACATATACATGTTGTTGTCATTGTTGCTGTTGTTGTGTGCCTTCAACTTCATTCTGACCTACAGCGTCTTTAAGGCAAATCTATCAAGAGGTTTCCTGGGGCTGAGAGTGTGTCACGCACCCAAGGTCACCCAGTGGATTTCCATGGCCGAGTGGGAAATTGAACCTGGCCTCCAGGGTTGTAAACCACTAAAGCCACACATCCATAATGAGATACCTTGTAGGTGGGACCCAAGTCTAAACACAAAATTCATTTAATATTTTGTATATAATTTATACGCATAACTTGGAGGTAATTTTATATCATATTTTTAATAATTTTATGCATTAAACAAATCTTGTTTGCACTGAACTATCAGAAGGCGAAGGTGTCACTGTCTCAACCACCCACGTAGACAATTTTCAGAGATTACAGATTCCGGATAAGGGATACTCAACCTGTATTGTTGCTTACAACTATGCATCATCTAAGAGGATGTAAGAAACTTGGGAAATAACGGTAGCTTGAGCATGCTGAGGATGTTATCCTCTTCTTTCCTTCTGTTGTCTTATTAAGACTCCCCGTGCTTCATCACAGTGGTGTATTACAATCAACTGCTTTGCTTAAGATCTCACTCTGGGTAAAGTGTAGGAGATTTTTGGTACATTTGTTGAACCATTAACATATAGGCCAATATGGATTATTGAATGTCTTCTCCTCTGGATTTCCAGCCTTTAAGTATTGAATAGGTAAACCTGAACAAAAAGAAGGAAGAAGCAGAAGCTTTCCATTCAGAGCCTTTTCACCATGAAACTTGAATTCCCAACTCCCTAAAATCAGGAGTAAAAAGTGCATGCTAAAATTCAGCATTCTCAGTTCTGAATGACTCACTTTGTGCTAAATGTGGGCCAGCATCCTTGTGCTGCAGTTTTGGTGCTGTGTGTTTGGCAGAATTATCTCTGTATTATTGTTTCTTCCAAACCTTCTCTCTCTCTCTCCCTCTCTCCCCTTTCCCCCAGCCTTAACTCGTACGCATGTTGGATCATAGTGGGAGAATTCTGGTCTGCCCTGCCCCTCTGTCCAAACATACCAGGAAATATCTTGCTAAAAAGAAAGAAAGAAGGAAACTTCGGGGGTCTTAAGCAGACAACCCACAATGACATGAGTCGGCAGCAATTAAATGAATATAGGGTTTGAGTTCATTTGCAGGGCTGTGCTCCTAAACTGCTTGAGCCGCACTTTCTCTGGCTAGTGTCAGCAGAACCTCTAACACAAATTTGTAGCTCTGAAAGGGGACAAAATCCTGTGTACAGTTTGCTGAAATTTTCCTTTTTTCGGAATGCTAATGTGGAAGGCCTTAATTGCTGCTAGAGTCTCCCAGCCAAAGTGATTTTTCTTTTGATTCTTTTCTCTTGTTTCTTGATCACCAAATCCTAGTTTAGTGTAGTCACCAGTTATATCCTCTCTTGGTATATCTTTAGATTTTTTTTTGAGTTGCCTTACTAAAGGCAGTGCTAGTATCCTGAGACCAGATTTTCCTCATGTCTTTATGGAGATGAAACCGACAGCCTCAATTACCAAGCTTCCTGTAAAAGTCCCATCATGTTTAGGACACTCTCTTTGTAATTTGAGAATAATCAGATCCATATCTGAAATGTTAGGAAAAATTCTGGCTTCTGGTAAGCCAAGTTAGTACACAAGGCATACACCATAGTGTTTGCAGGTTGCGAAGAGCAACTGTCTTAGGGGCAGGCACATTTTACTACTTAATATTACTGCTTGCAGGGGGCTATTTCTGAAACTTACTTATACAGAGGACATTTTAACACCTCCCTATAGCACAGAGTGGTTTGGGTGACTTTCAATAAAGGAATACAGGCAATTGAAATAGAAGATAAGACATAAACCACAAAACAAAAAGGGATTGTTTGGGGATAGCAGCACAAGATAAAAAAGTTAGACCAGCGCTTTTAAATCAGTGCTTCCAGCACCTTAGCTTCAAGCACCTTGAGTTAGACCTCTCTGAGTTTACTTGCTTAAAGATTGCAATCTAATCAAACAAAAAGCCGCCCAGTTATCCCAGAGTATCCAATTTAGTATCTTCTGTGTGCTAGCATGGAAGAAGGGATAGAGCTAAGATGCTTAGAGATGGCATAGCTGCTTCTAATAGCTTTTGTGGCTGAACTTTTTATGATGCTGGTACCCATTGTAATGTACTGTGGTTGGGACTTCTTTTTATTTAGTTACTCATTGTCCGGGGGGATTATTAGACACAAAACCTGCTGTAGTTGTGTCTTCAACTTGTTTCTGACTCTTGGCGACCCTAAGGCAAACCTATCACAGGGTTTTCTTGGCAAGATTTGTTCAGAGAGGATTTATCTTTGGCTTCCTCTGAGGTTGAGAGAATGTGACTTGGTCACAAATCCAGTCACCCACTGGATTTCATAGCCAAGCAGGGATATGAACCTTGGCCTCCAGGGCTGTAGTCCAACATTCAGACCACTCCCACATAATGCTAGCTCTCCACACAAAACATGGCACACTATTCAAATTGGAGAGGATGAGGACTGTTTGCTAAAGATACTTTTCCTTATAAATCTTAAGGACTTTAAATATTATACTCCATCAACACGTCTGAGGAAGTGGATTGAAATCCAAAGTAACTCACGCTAGACTAAAGATGCCATTAGATTGCCCATCACTACTTTCTTATGCTAAATCACGGACGTGCTAAAACTTTCAGCTTGCACTTCAGGTTATCTCTTTGCTCAAAACTCCAGTGTGCTTTTTAGAGGGTGTTGTGGAAAGAGAGGGTGCTCTAAGGTGCAAAGAGGGTGCAACGGTGATGGAAAACTACTACTGCCGTTACTTGACTCTTTTTTAATTAAAAAAAAGGGAAGGACTTGCGTGATTTAAGAGAGGAATGCTTGGCTGAGAGGGACTGGAGGAACAGAAATAGCTTGCCTGCAGTGGCTGAGATTTGAGTCCCAGCCCCCATCTAGCTCTGCCTGTACCAGCCATGCCATAATCGGGTTAGCAAGCCAGCTGTGGTTTATGGGCTCTTGTGGTCTCAGGAGGAGTTGTCCTTCACTCTCACTCCCCTTACTTTTCCCCCCAGGAGGCACCTCATTGAAATAAGTATATAAAAATGATTTGCAAATGGAAATGGCCGCCCTTTCAGGTTGAATAGCCTGGTGAGCGTGCATTTGTGCGTGGCTTTGGTGGAGGCCAGTTGCAACATGTCTGGCTGCCTGCCACATGTAAACAGTTTTCTTTTGTTGTTGCAGAGACATGTTGGGGGGATTATATTATGTTTTTCAGTCTTCTTGGTCTCCCACTTCCTTATTTTGTGGCAGACACAAAGTCATCTGGTTAGCTATTTACAAAATAGGAGCATTGGTGGCAGCCCTTTAGGAAAAAGAAACTTTAGTTTGGAAGAGTAACTTTGGAAAAGGAGATAGGCCACTGTCTCTACTATCTATTTTTCAGATAAAGAGAGATTTGGGCCAGATTTTTGTCACATGGAATCCCCCCTGTTTTTGTTTTTGTTTTCCCTGGGCTGGAGGCCAGTTAGTACAAAGTGTGTGTTTGTGACTGTTCTTCTCCTCTCCCCTCTCAACCCCTCAACAATGTCCTGTAAAAGAAAATGGGGATTGCAGGCAATGCTGGTAATTGTTGTGCAAATATAATATTCCCTCCAAGCTGTTAAATAGGCCAGTGCTCTGTTTACACGAAGAGGCAGCCAGCTTTCCAAGTGTAATGAGTCAGCTACATGAACAGAAGGGGTGCGGAATTAATCTGGCATCCGTCTGGCTTTCTCCGAGCAAACCAGGTTTTCAAAGTCCCATGTAAAATAGGTGTGTACCCTGGTTACCAATGCCTGTGTTGTTCTCCAGAGCAAACAGATTTTTCCAAGAATAAGTGAACTGAACTGCCTATTGGGGGCTCAGTTTAAATGGGAACTGCCATTTGGACCTGACTGCCAGTGACTGGGCTGCTTGAGTGGATCAAATATCCTGGCGCCCATTTCCCACATGCTGCTTTTTTCTATGGTACCTTAATCGTGTGGCCAAGAGAGCTTAGTAGTCATACTAATGTCCTGCACAGAGTGCGTCTGAATCGGCGCCAGCTCAGTCAGAGTTATTTGGGGCATTTATTAGGTGCCTGGCTGTTTGCGTACAATCACTTGGTGACTGTTTTCCTGCTGTGGTGCGGATGGTGCAATTCCATTCCCACATATACCTCTGCCACCAACCTGGTCCTGGTGTTTTCCCTGTGTTAATCTACTGTAAATCCAAGATCATATCTGAGATTATGGAAGGGTGCAGGATTTCGATGCAGCTTCCTGCCCGAGGGAGCTGAGTGAAGACTCCTCTTTAGGTTGATGTCAGGATATTATTGGGTTGAACTTTGTCTGTGAAGATGGGTAGCTGAGTTTGGAGTGGTGGGGAGACAGATCATCTTTTTCTTTATCTAGAGGTAAAGCGAAAGCTCTGAATTTAACCTGGCGACGGGCACCACAAGCAGCTAATTATGTTTTGATGATGATCTGTACTTGACCTTGGGAATGATGCACACAACATGAAATCTCCCCATCCTCTCCCCTCTTGCAGTTTTTGCTGGTGCTTTTGTTGTGATTCCACTTTGATACCTTCCAGGCTCGCTTGGGCCTTTGCCACTGGCCCCTGTTTGTTCTTAGCACAGGCGTTCTGACGAATACCGGTGCTGTCTTGTCATCCAGGCTCGTACTTGTGGGGTGTCTTGGAAGGACATCTTAGCACATCTGATGCTTTAAATTGCAGTGGTATAGCAAACAAATAAGTGGTTATGGTTATGAGGCAGTGGGAGCTTGAGCCCATCGATCTGCCATACTTACCAGTAAACATCATTTCCTTTGGAAGAATCTTGCTTGGATTGTGTTGAGAATGAGGTTTCCTACACAGTTGCTGTCCTCCCCCCACACTTTTTTTGATCAACAGTTTCAGTCCCTTTTATTTTCAGTAAGTAGTTTCTATAAAAGTCTCATGGCTTTTTGTGTGTTGTTGTTGTTGGTGATGATGATGATGTTATTAGGATCATCATTATTTATTTATATGGCACCATCAATGTACATGCTTTCCAAAGTGCAAAAGGACAGTAGTGCAGAGTTTGTCCTTTTTACTCTTCCAGGTGAATGCCAAATCGATAATTCAGATGCACGAAAAGCAGGGCTCTTGGTTGTCTGACTGTCTTCTGTGATCATTATTATGCTTTTGTGGTTCACTTGGCTTTTGGTGGCTGGAAATATACAGAGAGAGAGAGAATTTATGTCCTCACTTTTTGCCTGACAGCAGGCCTGCAAAGCAGCTATTTATTAGGCAAATGTAGGTATACCTCAGTTAAAAAAGTGGATGTGATCCCAGGCGCTACTTCTTTAACAGAAAATTTGGCACCAGAGGTAGAGATAATATGGAAAGTATATGGATAGTTTCCTACACCACAAAAAGAATAGTAATTCAGCATGTTTCAGCAAACATTTTACTCAAAACTAACAATATGTATGTGTGAAATGCAACAACCAGGTAAAGTAAGCTGCCTATAAATAAACAAAAACTGTTGGAACCTTCTATAGAGCACTTGAAAGCTTCTTCTAAAATGCATCCAGGGATGAATATTTTCTTTGACTAACCTCCACTCTTCTATACTGTTTCAACGTTGTTTGGAGTGGCTGGTGAGGCGGGCTTACCCGTTTCCCCTTTCTCTCTGTTTTGCTGTTCATGCACGCGAATGCTAAGGGCATCTGGAGGCAGCTGCTGTTTTCTTTTGCCTGTTGTAGGCAGGCAGGCATGGCATGATTAGAACCTCGGTCCTTCTGAGCCCCAGCTTTACTGCACTGTTCCCTGCAGACATGAAAGCCTGGGTTTCTCCGGTCCTCCTTCACCCTCCTCCCAATAGTGATGCCACTAAGCAGTTCCCATTAGACAGAGGACAAGGAGGGGAGCACGAAAAGGCTTTGTACAAAGGAGCTTCTGTGGCAGAGGCTTTGTTAACTGAGGCATGCTTGCATAAGGAAGGAAAGGAAGTATTGGGGCTTTACCTAGATAATAGTTTGGGGTTTCAAGTTTCACTTTTGCACGGTAGCTTTTAAACGTGCTTTCTTAAAAAGACTGCCGTAATTGCCCCAGAGCCCTGCCGGCATTTCCTCTGCAGGTCATAGGTTGCTCCCCCATCTGTAAACTAAATATCTGCTGTTTCTATTAAATTTTTAGTGAGTACTAGGCAATACAGGTACATTTCTTAGCATGAACGTAGCAGTGTCTCCTTTTCTTGGAGTGAACTTTAGCAGAGGTGAGACCGAGATTGTTGTGCTCTTGTCTTGTGTCCCTGCCCCATGGCTGCACATGTGGTCTTTCTGGTGTTCTCTCCTGACATCCATCTTAAGCTAGCATTGTTAGTGAAGTCAGTGTTTCTTCTTGGAAAATTCTCATGCCACATGCAAAAGAAAGAGCATGAAGTGTTTCCAAGTGGCTAACCTACAGGCCGACACAACCCTTAAGATGTATTGAAAACAAAGGACTTTCTGTGAGACCTTGTGATGGGAACCTTCTGTGGAACTGCTGGTGGAAAGCCTTGAGCAGGCAGACATTCTGGCCTGTGCAATTCTCATGTACAGATGCCTAGGCAATGCAGAAGTTACTGCTGACCATCTGGTGTTCCTTAGGTTTTCATTACTTCCCCCCTCCCCGACTTTAGAACTCAGTCAGACTTTTTGGGAAGAGAGGTGAAACATCTTGTTTTTTCTTTAAAAAAATTGTATCCTTCCTTTCCCTAACCCATCCCTAACTGGCTGCGAAATCAGGAGTTTCCCTGTTCCAGGACGATTTCCTCCAATTGTTGCTTTTAGAGACAGAAAAGGCCTGTTGCTTGGTGTGCTGTCTGTCTCATAAGAGGCAGGTTAGCTCAGGAAAGATTTTCCTGTGTTCCTTTTCAGCTTCCTCATGGCAGAGAATTCCTATTAGGAACATCTTACTTTCTGTTTTTTTGTAGAGTTGAGTAACTTTGGTAGGGTGATGGGGGTCTCCTTCCTAAAATTGATAAAGGGTGGGTGGTCCCATGTTGCCGATCTGTTACAGTGCAGACTACTTCTGTTTTTGCAGTGCATTGCAGATGTCGGTTGTCTTTTCAGTCCTGTAACCAGGCAACTCAGGCAGGGGCAACAGAGCTTTGTTGCTGTGGTTCTGAATTGTGCCTTACCTAGACCCATGTACAAAGCCATCGCCGAGCTTGAATGGTGAAGACTGCTTTATAAACTGTGTGCTGAGAACATTAGATATTGCCTTCATAATTCACCATCTGTGCATGCTTCTAGAAATATTCCTGTGTAAGAGGCATAGTTCTTAGGCACAAACTGCTTTTTGTGATATTCTTGTGAGTGTCAGATGGATTCGGTTTAATTGCATCAACCATATACAGCATAAGACATAAAAGTTTGCTGAGAGAGAGAGAGAGTGTTTGTATGTGTGCGTGCACATATGCACACTTCCATCCTCTCAGGCACAGAGAGGAGCTTTGGATCACTGAGGTTTGGATCACTAAAGGGACACCTAAGGGTTCCTTTTGGAGATTGCTGTCCAGAAGACCCTCTTTGAAAATATATTAAATTGCACGCAAGAAAGAAAGGTTTTTCAGTTCCCTACTCTGTGCAACCTGCATCCTAGGCCAAGGTGTCTTCTCCTCCCAGCTTAGGGAATGTACACCTCTGGAGGTTTTTTTCCTGCTGGTGCTCTGCCTTCATAGAACCTCAGTTTATTGAAACAACAGCTATTCTTACTTTCTCATGTTTTTGTAAGACCATAGTTGAACATCTGTGTCTTTCCTTTCTTACTACAGACGGTTGATGATGAAGCGATGGCAGCATAAATGAAGGCCAAGTAAGGAAGGCAGAACGATGCCCAAGGGTGGGTGTTCTAAAACACCACAATCGGAAGATTTTTCTCTCAGCAACGACATGGTGGAGAAACAAACTGGGAAAAAGGTACTGTCTTTCTATCTGTCGCTCCCTTTATTTTAGTAACGGCTGTAGCAAGAGGGGACTTGCTGGATCTTTGCTCTCAAACTGCTGTGTTTGCCAGAGTGGCCAATTACCTTGTACCATTTATTAAAGAATGTGCCATTGTTAAAGCATATACCTGGTACCATGTATCAAAGCAGAGGATGTTTCCTTACTTCATTTCTCACCGACTGTTCTCTGTTTCTCATTTGTACCATTTTAAGAGGTATACTTTGCCAGTGAAGTCTCTGCAAATTAGATTTTAACCAGCTGCAATTTTTCTTGCCACAGAGCAGTTGCTGGCATAGGCTTTTGCTGCTGTCAAGAACAGTGGTGTATGTCCTCCTTGTGTCTGTGGAGCCGACAAGGTCTCTTGCAGAGTCACTAAGCACTGGTTTGTCTTCTGTGAATTTGATAGCCTGCCTTCTAAGTTGGGTTGATTCCCCCACAGCAGTTTCTATAGTAATAACTGGCAGTGAGAAAACAAGAACAGAAGGAGGTGGAAGGGGCACATCCTAATAGATCGTTCTGCAACCTACTCTTGGGCCATTTCTGCACTAGACTATTATAGCGCTATGATTCCACTTTCAACATCCTATGGAATCCTGGGGTTTGCAGTTTTGGGAGGGGCCAGCCGGCCCCTCCCGAAACTGCAAACCGCAGGATTCCACAGGATGTTGAAAATGGAATCATAGCACTATAACAGTCTAGTGCGGAAATGGCCTTAGTTGTGAACAGAAGGCCAGACAGATCTTTATTGCTTGTTTATGTCAGATTGCACCACTTCCTCACTGTGTCAGTGTGCAACTCTAGCCTTATTTCACCTTGGTATGATTCTAGTTAGAGAAGAGGTGCAGCAGGACTGTTGCTTGGTCCTCCTGCCTTTCTGTCATGCCCGCAATGCCCTTGCCCAAATCCCACCCCTCTCTGCTGCCTTCTGTACCTTGGTGGGACCGTCTGTGGAGGTGACCTCCGTGTGCCGTTTAGCTACATGACCGTGTAGGAAGCCTACATGCCAAGAGCAAAAATGGGCTTTTCAGGCATAACTTTGAAGTGTATGAAAAGGTGTCCTGTAAGTTGAAACAGAGGCATGGAAACAGACTGAATGACACCAAGAAATTTTGCCAGCATTCCCTAGGCTGTTTTATGCCAAATAATCCTGAAATCCACAGATGCATTTGCAGGAATCCCCCGCCCCCACAATTGTTCCTGCTGTGCGGTGCAGTGGTATGCAGTGTCAGCAGTGCTAAATGACTGGCCTTCCAGATGTTGTTGGACTCCCAGTGGCGCCATCCCTTGACACTGGCTGTGCTGGTTGGTCCTGGTCGGAGTTGCTGTGTGACCCCGCTGGAAGGACCACGCATTGTCCCTTCTTGCTTTACCCAGAGAGAGTCTGCTGTGTCTTTTATTTTGTTTGGCTGTTATCCACCTTGAGTTTTTTAAAAACATAAAGCAGGCAGGACCAACCTGTCAGTGCAACATCAGTTGTTGTTTTGTTGCTTCTGCTTGCAGATGTTTAATATGTGGGTTTCTATGATAGTCTGAATCACCAAGTGTTGACAATGAGGGTCTTTTACATGTGGCCTTTCCCCTCGTGGATATGCTGTAGAGAGGGGACATGTACACTAATACGTGAAGACTGCCTGTGTGTTTCTGCTGTGGCCCTCCAGATATTGTTGGCTGACAGCTCCACAGCCAGCATGGGCAATAGTGGAGGATTATGGGAGCTGCAGTCCAGCAACATCTAGAAGACCATACTTCCTCTTTCCCTTATCTGAGTGTTGAAAGCCACTGGAAATGGTCGCTTTTCCATTTCTTTACAGAAGATAAAATAGACATATGTGCAGGCTTTGTGGGAGTTCCTTCTTCCTCTGAATCCTTGTGGATTCTTGTGTGAAACAGCTTTGACGTGGAGCTTTAGGCGCGTAGCTGTACTGGGAACAAGGCTCCCTTTATGACCTCGCAAGTGGGATCTGATTGCAGCTGCCTTCCCACTGTATACAGCTGTGCAGACTTAACCAGATTTATCAAGAACAGTAGGGCTCCCTTCTTGCTAATCTCTGATCTGCCCACAGTGTAGAAGAAGTGTGCAGTTTCTTCCTCACAAGGGTCCAGGCCTGGTTACCTGGCTGAAGGAGACTGCACCAACGTTGCTGCTTTCTAGTTAACTTTAGTGCTCTGGGCAGAAAGAGTGACCAAGGATAAAGGCAGTTGGTCATTAGACCCTTGCTTCCAGGCACTCTGTGTATACACATATACAGATTTTAATTTCTCTTGTGTTTGTCAACACTTCCCAAAGGCCCCTGCTTGTATGCATGCCTTCAGTTGGCTCAGGTTTGCTGCCTTGGGAGGCGGCCTTCAGAATGCACTCTGCTGTGGAGTCTGTTTCAAGGCATGGCCTAAAACCAGTGACAGGGCTGTAATTTTAAAATCAACGTGTGTTTGCCCTTGCCGAGTAAGCAGTTCCTGGGACGGCGACTGACCCTGGCTGCATTGGAGGACACAGGCTGTGATAGCAATGGATTAGAACATTCAGACCCCATTTAACATTGGCAGAAGCGTTATTGTCACAACCCCTGCCTAAATCCTCTTGTCCTTGTGTGTGCTCAGCTGCACAGAGTCACAACCTGCTAGTTGAAATTTGCTGTCTTTGCAGTAAAAGATTGCTGTGGCCATGTGAGTTTTGGTTTGCATTTTGCAGAGTTTGACTTGTTCTGTGGTGCCTGATGGTTACAAGCAACTGTGTTAAGCCTGCAGAAGGAACAGCTTTTTCCGCACAGCTGTATTATGGTGTTAAAGGGGAAGAGAGAGGAGGTAATGGTAGTACTGAGCCCCAGGTAATGTGTAGCACTTTATAAAATAATAATAAAAGCTTACAATTTAAAATTTAGATCAAAAGAAGAGAAAGCAGAGCCACAGATAACCAGGGCCTTCAGGCCCTCTGTCCAAGGTGTGTACCTTCCACAGTATGTCATATTTCTCTGTATGTTTACATGGATTTCACATTAGCAACTGAGTGCCTGTTGAGGAAGCAGCTTTTAATGTAGGTGCTTTAATTAATTTTTTGAAAGTACTTTTATACTTTGTTTAATTTGGTAACAGTTTTAGTACAATAACCTGTCTAATTGTGTATGTTCCTGTGGTTTTAGCTGTATCTGTTTCTTAATCATGTTGGAACCTTCCTTTGGTCCCAGTGTTGGGAGGAAAATGGTTAATGAACGCATAAAGAAATGAAGGGCAGCTGGGTTTTGTGGCACTCCCTTTGTGACCTTCAGACTCCGGGACATGCACAGCTTCTTAAGTGGTTACACCACCGAGCCACCGTGCAGGGGAAGACAATCCAGGCCCTGTGTAGTGCCAGCCACCCTGTTGCACGAGGGGTTAATCACCTCCTTGTGCCTGAAACGGCGTACGAGAGCCAGTCCCTACATGCACTGTTCGGGCTGTAAACACTTCTGTAGGACGCGTATCAACCTGCAGGAGACTCCAATCTGGTTATTCCAGCCAGTGTTGGTGCGGGTTTTTTTTTCTGGCAGAGTGTTTTGAAGCAGTGCTTCCTACCGGTGCTCCCGTTGAGAGGGTCCAGATGCCTCTGGTTTTGACGTGGAGCAAGGGCGTACAAAGTGCAGCAGCCTCCCAGCGTTTTTTCTGACCCTCACCCTCTTAAAACGACCTGGATCATTCTTTTTTACTGTCAGAAAAAGAGGGGGAGGCTGTGGGAACTGGCTCTTTGGAGAATTCGTTCAGGAGCAGCATTTCACCTTTTACTCTTTTACGTAAAGTAATAAAGTTTTTTTCTTTTTTTCAAACCCAGAATGGGCTTCTCATTGCTTTATTTTGCTCCATTCCTTTCTTTCGCCATGTTTGGCTGTCTGGGGAGGCAGAAAATTTGCCTCTGTGAACCCACCGCCGTTGCTTTCCCTACAAGTGCATTGTGTTGCTGCGAGGCCCATAAGTTAATTCTGTCAAATGCAAAGAGCCTTTGAGGAGAATCTACCTTGCTGAGCAGTTCTGAAAAATGTTTGGTTGTTGAATCTTATTTCAACACATAGTTTCAGTTACTTCCCATACAATTATCTATTTATTGCAACAATTTCTGTCTATGCCTCTCTGCATTCAAGGTGGCTTACAATAAAACAAAAAACTGACACATAATGAATACAACTAACCATCTTTGAAACACAGCAGTTAAAGACATAAAAGGAGAGGCCAGATATAATAAATCTTAATTTACTAGGATATAAAATGCGAAGATTTCCTTGCCAAAGCATCATGTTGAAATGAACATTATTAAAGTTGTTCTGACAACTTCTAACTGTTGTTCTTTAAAATTTTGCCCAGAAAAATGGAAAACAGGAGATGTGGCTGGTTTGGGTTTCCGAAAAGATTCACAGGAGTTGCCGTCATGAGAGACAGAGAACATCAAGAATTTTAACCCACTGAAATCTGTTTTTAAATAGCAAACAATGCAAGAATTGTGATTTTTGCTGTGTATTTTTGGCACAATTGACCTCTTGTTTGTGGTCTTCTGAGATTCTCAGCATGGACCTTTCTGCATAAGTCTGTTATTGTTTAGGAAATCCCTGTTTCAAGGGTTTAACTGGGACTCTGGCTCTCATGTCAGAATATTTGCACATGCTTATGTACTTCAGTAAGCTGTCTGCCTTCTCATGCTCTCCTCTGGAAGTATGAGATGTTGTAACTTCTGTTCCTGGAATTGTATTAGGAACTTTATATTATTTCCTTGTGGTAGAAATGGGATTTTGTGTGTGTGTGTGTGTGTGTGTGTGTGTGTGTTTTAAAGAAGTATCATCTTGCCTTGGCTAGTAATGATATACGTTGAGAAGCAGACAGTTGACTTTTCAAAGACATTTGACTGGTGCACAGATCTCAAGACTACCTTTCATAAACATGTGGGAAAAGACATTTACAGCGGCTTTAAGGGGAAAAAAAACACCACCACCATATGGGTGTGACAGGAAAGAGCTAAGCAAATTGTGACTGCAGTGCATTTTTTCATCTCTTTGTTACCTTTTCACTGCCTTCTTAAGCCCTTCTTAAGCAGGAAAGGACAAGGCATTGTTTTCAGTAGTAAGGCTGCAAATCTGGAGCTTTGCTGTGGATTTTGGCCATCACATTTCTGGCCCATTTGTTGCTGAGAGATTAGCTGTGTGAAGAGTCGTAGCAGAGAAATCTGTAGGTGGTCTCAGAGAGCACATCAGTGCCCCTGCAAAGCTCCATATTCTTTCTGTTCCCCCTCCTCTCACCTATCTTCAGAATGTGGAGGCAGAAAAACTCTGTGTGCAGTGCAGATTTTCCCATCAGTTCCTTGATGGTACCTCCTTAACATCTATAAATCATACACACAAATCTTTCCAAACCAGAAAATGAGATGAAATTATTTTTATGCTGAGTATTAACGCAGAAATCATGGTGTGCTTTTGTTTGCTCTTAGAGGCCAAAGAGTTTAATCAAATGAGGAGAAACTTGGCTTAACTTGAATAAGGAATCTTTTTTTAAAAAACTTCCTTCTGAATTTTAAAATCATGCCCCTTTTCTGAAAAATTGCTTAATTCCCAATTCTGCCCACAGAAGCAAAGTTGGATTTTTCTCACGGAACAGGGTACAGTGTAGTGTTAAGCATTCTTACAGATTGTTCCTCATTTATAGGCATACCTCAATTAACAAAGTCCTCTGACAGAGAACCTCCTTTTTACACCTGCCCAGCCTTGCCCCTGTCCTCTCTGTCCTCTGCCTAGCTGGACTTTTTAAAGACAGGATTGGCACTGGGAGAATGGTGAAAGGCAGGGCTGGAGAAACACAGATTTTCAGTGTTGACATTGTGTCTGCAGTAAACAATGCAAGAAAGGTTGAGCTGGAAAAGAATCAGATTCTGCTCTACCTGATCCTTCTGCAGCTGCGTGTGCATCCCTCTAACAGGCAAAGTAAATAGCAGCTGCCTCCAGAATGGATGAACAGCAGAACAGAGAGAAAAGTGGTGAGCAGATAAGCCCCCCCACCAGCTACCCGCACATTGACTTAGAAACACAAGCAAACATTAATCTGTAAGTATGGCCACCAAAATGGAAATCATAAGAAATGTGGAAAGTTAGTGAAAGACTAAGTCCTTCCTGCAGACACTTTGAAAGAAGCCTGACAAAGATTCACAGTCTTGTTGTTTACGTGTGCAAGGCTTACCTCGTCTGCTTGTTTCATTTTACATGTGCAGATTGTTAGCTTTGAATAAAAGTTTGCTGAAACATGTGGAATTCCCCTTTTTTTTTTTTTAGTGGTGTAAGAACCTATCCCTATTCTTTCCATGTTATTTCTGTCTCTGGTACCAAATTTTCTGTTAAAGGAATAATGCCCCAGGAACATATCTACTGGATTAATTGAAGTCTACCTCTACTAGTTTAGAACCATTACAATTTAGGTGTCATGGTCAGAATTAATCTCCTGGTGCTTTTCTGTAGGATGGTGAAACTACTAGGAAAACAAATTGGACTGGTGCAAGTAAACCCTGTAAAGAGCCTCTGTAGCACAGAGGAACCAAGAAAGAGGAAGGAACTTTGCTGGTACAGTGATGACATCGTCTTATGACCGTGCTGGTGCTCTGAGCCATCTGCCACAGTCTTATGAGTGAGGCAGCTAGCATTTCTGTGTGGTTTCTCCCTCTCTCCCTGCCAAGAAGGGAATTTTTGTTCAAAGGGAGTTGCATGAGTTTCTGAGTCAAGAGTTTTGCATGCTGCAGAATAATTGCTTTTCCATCTTAAATGCTTGCGAGGAAGGGATTAGGTTGGCTAATAGGTTAACACCATTGAATATGTTTACTTAAAAGGAAACCTAAACTGCAGTCCTTTGGCTTTGGCAAGATGAATAAGCAAACTGACCAAGAACAAAAGAGTCTCAAGGCACACATTTGCACACAAGGTCATGGTGGTGTCTGTATGGAAGTGTTTCCTGCCTGTGCTGAGTGTGCGTGGGGGGGATCTCTCACAACTCCAGGAGCAGGAGGGCATACCCTGGCTCTTGGGAGGAGACGTTTGCCAAAGGCGAGAACACCCACTGTCCTGCTCAGTTATTGCTTGACTGCTGTGCCAGTATCACTGAGGAAAACTTTGGCAGACTTTATAACAGCTTCTCACACATGCACCTAATTTTGCCAGCTTTAGGGTGTCAGTAAGGTAGGGAGGTAGATAAATCGGTATGGTAAGCCATATGTTGAGTTGTCAGCTACAAAGAGTCGCTGAGTTGGAGTTGATTCACCCCTGGAGTGGCCCCTGCCTTTGGACTGATTTAGAGTGTGTGTGTGGGGGGGGTGCTCAGAAGTGCCCTCACTAATCCTAACTGAACATAGGAAGGAAAGCCCACACATGCAAAATGAGCTTTTCTCCATGTAAAATGCAGTTCTGTCGAAGAGACACTTTCAGATAAACGAGCATACTTTAACTGATGGCCGTTGTCTTTTGGGATGCCGGGCTGCTCTGTGTTTGTGCTTTCCTTAAACCTTTGTGCCTATAAGGCACACAGCGTCAGGTGGTGGATTCAGGCTGTTACTCAGCAGTTCTGGACTCCTTTTAAAAAAACAAATCCATTCTGAGACAGAGGTTTTTGGTGCCTCTTAATCTTGGACGTGCTCGTGATGTGTCTGGTGAAGTATATTGCTCTTGTGTTTGTGTCAGAGATTTTCCATAAAATGGTCCAAGAGAAGTTACTGGACTCAGCCATGTAGCAGCCGCCTAAGGATCACAGCGGATGGTTTTGGAAATTGTATCTTTCCTTTCTGAAGCCTTCTAAAATAGCAGCCTCCTCCTCCTCATTACCCAGATGTAGAGCCAGAGACCGCTTTGGGACTTGCTGCTGCTGTTTACTGGGATCCCACGGTGACAGTTGGGAGTCTGAAGTATCCAGCGGAGGGGAGTGCGGTTAGGCAGGGATCCAAAAGCAGGCCATTGTTGTGTTTTTCCCGTGATTGTAGGGATGGACATCCTCCACCCCATCCCTTTCTGCACACGAAGCAGACAAGATTAGATGCTGGAAAGGACAGAACATATGCCTTAAGTACTTTTTTTTCCCTGGCTGGAGTGGTGATCCTATAAATGTCTGGGAAGCTTTGCAACAGGCTGGTCGGTTGCCAGGCTCTTCTGATAGCTTGAGCTGACAATGTAAAGTGGCACAAGGAATTTCTTTCTGCCATTTTGGAGGAAGCTGTTTCACTTTTATTAAATGGAAGATATGTTTGCTCCTTGCAAACTCCAAATAATATTTTCAGAGGATGGAGAGAGAAGGCCAATACATATTTCAAGAGTTTTAAGAAGAAAATGTAGCTAAGCAAGAAAAAAGGTAACATGATACATGAATCTTAATTTTGGATGGTAACTGCACCCAACATTGGGTGGGGCGTTTGCCTTGCCGGGTGCTATTGACTTCCTAAATCAGGACTCTGTCTGTTCTTCCAGGACTCTCTGCAGTTGCTGGTCATTTTGTGTTCAGGATCCAAAGTGTCTTCCTTCAAGGCAGCATCTTTCTCTCTTTGTTAATGAAATATTGCATTTTCTTTAGCATTCAGACTTTGTATCCTGAAGTAAACAGACTGCTAAAAACAATTTTTAAATTATCACAATAATTAAAACTGTTTAAAAGGCCAGATTGGAGTGTGAGAACTGACTGCAATTCCAAGCACAGTTTGTGGCCATCGGAGGCCACAGCCCTCTCCTGCGTGTCCACCTCTCTGAGTGATGGGTTTTCTCACACAGGTCTCTCCTGCAGGGTCATAATGTGATAAACCATTCCTTTGATAGCAAGATCCTAAGCTATGATGATCTTTAAGGATTAAATCCGGCTCTTTGAATTGGGTCTAAGAAACTAGCAACTGGGGCAGCTCTTTTGATATTGGAGTAACAGGATTTCAGTCCAGTAGATCACTTAGCACAGTGGTTCTCAACCTGTGGGTCCCCAGATGTTTGTGGACTTCAGCTCCTAGAAGCCCCAGCCACTATGGTCAATGCTCAGGGCTTCTGGGAGCTGAAGTCCAAAAACATCTGGGGACCCACAGGTTGAGAACCACTGACATAGCAGTTTAGCTGCTGTGTTTTATGCCAACTAAAGCCTTCAGACACTCTTCAAGGGTAGTTCTCCCTAGTGTCTTTCAGTGTTCTAGACCCAGTAACCAGAGTCCTAGTGCTATTCCCAATTAGAGTAGACTCACTGAATCCATGGAACTTGCGTAAGTGGTGACATACCAAGTTATCATTAATTCATGGGGTCTTCTTCAGTTTGAACTCACCATAGTATTTATGCCATGGTAAAAATGCCTCTAAGAGCATTCCGTGCCCTAGGAAACCCTGTGAAAGTCATGGAGTTGCCATAGGTGACTTGAAGGCACACAAACATACAATAGGCATCTCTGGTGAGGCACAGAGGTTTCTCTTGCAACCTACTGGCCCTAAACTGAGGTGTTAGTCTGCAGAAGAACAAAGTTTTTGGAAGAATGAATAAATATTCTGAAGACATCCATGACTGAGCAATAATTGATGATGCTCAGGTGACTGAGCTGGAATATGTTTATATTGCTACTACGTATAACTTGAAGTTTTGTGGTTTTTATTGTCAGTTAACTGTAATCAGTCACCTAGTCCTGGCCAATTATGGGTGGCTTACTTTTGAAAAGTAATTTTTAGGCTTTACAAGGAAGACCCTCAAAAGGAGGCTGAAATGATGTTGCTAAAATGCAAGGTATGTACAAGCCTGTCCTCTGTGCAGAGTCCAGCTAAATTCTGAAGACTTGCTGGGGCAGAAGTCAGAATCAGGCCTCTGTGTTAGTTCACTGAGACACAATTCATAGAGTGATTACTGAGATGGTACATGGCTTGTTTAGGATGCTGAGAAGAGGCTTTTGTATCCTTTATCTTTAAGCTAGGTAAGTTTTAGGTGAGTCCATGTAAGTTGCCCCTCCTCCAGTTCCGAATGCGCTCAGGGGAGGTGGGGACTTGTGTTCTCATGCATAAGTTGTATCACAGACAGTGTGCAGTGGTCCCCACAGCTGGCAGGAAGGTACAGCCAAGTTGCGTTCCATTTCCCCTCCGTTAGCTCATGGATTGGGTATTTCACAGCTGGCCACTTTCAAGATGCGCTCTTTGAACTTGTAGTCTGGACAGTCTCTTAGTCAAAAGTTTCAGAGCTGCCATTTTGACTTCTGGGAGTGTGCCAACTGGTTTGTATTCCATATAAGTATCTGGACAGGAAAATCAGTCTTGCCAGTGATGGATATTTCACCTGTTTTTAAAAAAAAACCCTTCCTTTTCTGTCTCTTCTCTAGGATAAAGATAAAGTTTCTCTAACCAAGACTCCAAAATTGGACCGGAGTGATGGGGGCAAAGAGGTGAAGGAGAGAGCTACGAAGAGGAAGTTACCTTTCACTGTTGGAGCAAATGGAGATCAGAAAGATTCGGATACAGGTAAAGGAACAGAAAAATCTTCTTAATTAGAAGCAGTTCCCTGCTTGAATGGTGCTGAAGGAAGTGTCAAGATGTGAAGGAAAGACTGCTTCTGGCCTAGTCTGGCTTTGTTTGGAATAATCACGTAAGGTGCTCCTCTAGGTAGCGCCATAATCATCAGAGAGACAGGGGGCATGCTCACTGGTGCCATGGTATTTGTGGAATGCTTTCTCCAGGGTGGCTTGTCTTGTGGCGACTCTTTGATTTTGTTTTGGTGCTGGGAAAAGGCTATTCCACTTTCCAAAACTTTGTACTGCGACCCTGTGCTTATTTTATTATTGTTCTTATCTGCTGTTCTGTTTTTTTTTAAGTGTTATATTTGTTCTTCTGCTGTGTAGGTTTCCCTGAGAATATTTATATTGAAGGGCAGCATTGATTTTGAAACAAAATCATGATAAAGTCACCCTAAGGTTTTTGTGTGCATGTGTGTCATCAATATCATTTGTTGTTTTAAAGGTAGAGAGCAGTGTGGAGTGACCTGTCAGCATGAGCATTTTGGACAACACATGTGGCATTTTTCTTTCTCCCTAGTAGACACTTTCTTCCCCTGACTTTGGATTTGTTCTCTCCATTCCCCTTGGTTTACTTCTGGACTGGGTGGGAACAGTGGTATGTCAGAGTGTTGATGGTCAATACATGTTCAGTAGCAGTCGCATGTTCTACCCTTTGGGCCCTTAGAATGCAGGATCCTAAATTTGCAAGACGTGCTTGCCCTGGCTCCTCTGTGTCCCTTGTTTCACTGACCGAAGCATAGATAGGCATCCCAGTGTTTTGCACATATTTAGGGCTGCAGCTGCCATCAGTCAGCCAGCTGGGTGCATGGTTGTGGATTATGGGAGCTGTAGTTGTAACATGTCTGATGGGTGCTGGGCTGCCTACCTCTGGTCTAACATCTTTTGAAATGATACAGAGGACCTTTCAGAAAGGACAGGCTGAATTTTCCAATATACAAATGGGTGCTGCTCCCAAGAAGCAACCATTGCTTCCTGTTTCCACACTGTGTGCAACTTCCTGGTGTGTGCCAGAGGTACCAACATGGTGGTTGTTGATCATTAGATGCTGCTGCAAAGGTAATGACTGTTTTGTGGACAGTGGCTAGAAGTTTATATGAGAAAGGAAGCCATGCACATATTACATTTTGGTACCTTTTCTAGTTGTGGCATACTTCAGAGGTTTTGCTTCTGAGAGTCTTTTTTGTTGATTGTTATTTGGCGATATTACCAGAGGAAGGGAGGGCTGTGAGTGAAACCACTGGTTTACAGTATTTTCTGTTTAGTTTGGTACAGTATGACAGCCTTTGTCAAGGCACCTTGCCCCCAGAGTAAGGAAAATAGTTGCCAGCACCCTCCTCTCCCTGTTCTTGATGCAAGATGTGTTGCCTCTTCTTGTAAAGCATGAAGAAGTTGTAGCCTTTGGGTGTTAGGAACAGCAGCCATTGGTGAAGGGGGCCCTGGTTTGTTGGCAGAGCACGCTGCAGGGGTGCAAGGCACCATGTTCATTTCCAAGATGTTGACTGAAGAGGATTTTGGCATAGGTTGCCTGTGGGAAGGCCAGAGAGGCAGGTCTGGATCCCTGTCCAAGTGGTCTGTAGTGAGCAACCACGCCAATGAGATACCCACTTGTTACCACTCTTTGATTAGATCTGTGAGGCCACCAGTCATTCTGTGTTCTCACAGTGCCCTTGTGTGGTGCTGTGTCAGCTACTCTGTGACTTTCTAAATGCTCCCTCCAAAGAGGCCCACAACTGGCAGATCAGTTGGGCCAAATGTTAGTGTTTGTCAGGACGCATGGAGCAGGCTGGAAATGGGAGGACAAGAAACCTTTTCTCTTATCTGTCAATTTGCAGCCTGCCGGTAGTGCTGAAAAATTGAGCTACTCAGTCATCAGAACAACATTGGCTTTATGTCCTTTGGTCACAGAGCATTACCTCTGCCACCTTTCCCTTTGCCCTCGTATCTAGAGTATACTTACATAAGCAGGGTGAAATGCGTGGATAGTGGAAAAATACATGATGGCTGTGTGTGTGTGTGTGTGGGTGTGACAGCCACCTTGTCTTACACATACTGGGAAGCCACAGTCGGCCCCTGGCTCTGTTGACCATAGCTGCCAGAGCAGCTAAACTCGTCACGCACATGACGCGTGGAGAGTGTTCCCATAACGCACCCTTCTTTGCTGGAATGCAGCTTGTGTGATTCTTTGTCTCCAAGGACTCATTCCCATCCCCAGTGTAAAACTCACTTCTAAATATACCAGAAGTGGGAATTGGAATGTCTCACTTGATGTCAGCTGGCTCTTTCTTCCTTTCTCTGTCTTTCTCTCTCTGTCTCTCGATAATAATAGCCACAGGAAGAACCTGTGGCACAGCAGAGTGTGTACGGGAATATGGTCATTTAGTTTTAAAACTGCTGTGCTATTTCTTTTGTGAGCAAGTGACAATTCACACGACCACAGAATGTGAGACCATCGTCTCAGGGAGGCAAATTGGTACAAGGAAGAGTGTCAACCCCTGCCTTGCCAATTCCTTATGCTACCCTCCTTCCCTTCCCAGCCTGCTTTCCCCTATTTGGGAGCCTCCCATCAAGTAACCTTAAAGTTCCTGGAAGTGGTGCACACAGAGGTGGTCCATAGTGTTGTCTGGCCATGGTAGCCAAGCCAACAAACCCTGTGGTTGCCAGGACACTGCCAGGCCCCTTGACGGGGAGTGTAGAATAGAGATCATCTCTGTGGTTGCATCAGAGGTCTGGAGCCCAGTGCGGTTGCAGGATTTTCTCCCCCAGCCCTTCCCCAGCTTTGGACTTGCAACCAAAGGAAGGAAACAGGGATTGTATGGGTGCTGGGCTGTCATGTCAGTTGATATAACTGTTGTTTACATAGCTGGGTATCTTGAGAGGGTAGGCCTTGAATTCGCTTTAACCTCTGCTCTGTTGGGTGGAGAATGGATTGGCACACCTGTGTCCTTTGAAAAAGAGACCAGAGCAGAGCTCCTGACCTGCCTCACCTCTGTGCTGAAGATGCCATCACCTACTCAGTAGTAAGATTGTCATCTCCACGTGAAATGCTGTGTCTGGTAGATGAGCCCATCTAGCTATGGCTTGCCTTGAAGTTGTTTCTGTTGGTGGAGGCTGGAGGAAGAGATTCAGAATTGGCTCTCAGGTAGATTCTTTGGGAGACAACTCTATTTTTGCTCCCTGTCTGTGGAGAAACATGAGCCCACCCCAGAGTGAGCTGTGTATTCTGCATTTTGTCTCCTTGATGCAGCAGGTTACACAGGTTGTTTGCTTTGTCCGCCTACCTCCATGCCTGCGATGAAGTCTGACAGCCTTCAGAGCCTTTTTGCTCCCTTCCCACTAGACATCTCTGCTGTTCCCTGGAAGCCCTCCAAAAGGCCCGCTTCTCCACCCCTTGAATTCACCTGGAGACAGAGGAGGGAGCACAGGAGACGGAGCTTGCATCCTCAGTGTGATGTTTTCAAAGTGGTGCCTTGGAGTGCTGAACAGAATCATTTCCTCCAGTTAGAGAGATAACGGATATGTCGAAGAAGGAAGCGAGGTTATGTGTACCGTGTTCAGTTTCATGTTAACTCAGTCATCCTCTGTGCATCAGTTGCAGCCTAAAAATCATGCTTGCGTGCAGAGAGCCTTTGTAGGCAGGGTGGTCCCTTCCATTTCCTCAGCTTCTTAAAGCATCTGAAGGGCATGTTGCAAGCTCGGTGTTTAGGTGCTGTTTGTTGTCACTCAAGAAAGGCAGATGCTGTCCAGAGTGATCTCGATTGTGCCCTTTTATTGGGCCAGGTGCACAGAACCTCTGAGCTTGTTTTTCCTGCCTGGGTCTATATAAAAAGTCATGTGAGCTGCTTGGGCTATCTGTGACCGCATTTCGAGGAAACAGCACATCACCCGCCCGGTTAATGCCCACATTGTCCAATTCATTTGCTCTCCCTGCGGAGCCCCCCAGCAGATTCCAAAATGTGCTGGAAACCTTGGCCTGTTCCCACTCTCCACCCCACCTCCCCGTTTGGTACAGACATACTCTGCATATAATTATGCATGCTGCTTCCAAGACAGAATGGAACAAGAAAGCAGAGGCCAAGAACATATTTCAGAAATCCTTTCTCACTAATGCAGCCTCGGGCAGCTCTGTGGTGCCGTGTTGAGACAAGGGCTTGGACCTCTTCCAGATGAAGCCCAGCCCTCCTCCTCCTCCTCCTCCTCCTCCTCCTCTCTAAATCCGGGGAGGGGGCGTATCCTTAGAAGAAGAAAAGCAGTCACCGCGGAAAGGCTTTGAAGCGAACCAAGTGGTGTTAGTGGGGGGGAGGAGAAGCTGCAATTGGTCGGCTAGGGAAGCTTCGAAAAACCTTATGTCCGTTCCTATTGGCCATATCTCCTGCCTGTTTTCCCCTGAGCTGTGGGCTGAGTCATGCGACGGACGGGAAGGTGCCAGACTCCTCCCCCTGGAGCCATATGCTCACTCGCTTGCCGTGTTGTGTCATGTGGCTGGCTTGTTTTTCTTTCCTTACCATTTCAGAGACGCTGGCTGGCTGGCTTGCAAATGGTTGACATGCTCCAAAAATTAGAGCCCCTTCCAGCGTCCCCCAAATGAAGAGTACCTTTCCATCTTTCGCCCCTGGTAGTTGAGAAGCCTGGTTGCTGCTTTCAGAAATCAGAAGCTCTCCTGTTTGGGAAAGAACAGCTCTGCGGAGAGTGAGCTAGCTAGCTAGCTGCCCTTCTTCCTTCTTTAATACATTTATTTATCAACTTTAACACAAAATAACATAAACACCAACTAAAAAGAGTGAAAATTAAAACATAGTACTAAAATAGTGAACAAGAAACACTAGACACTAACTGTAGCTTTTTAACTAAGCCCTGATTTACTAAAACACAAAAGGGCTTTGACTCCACCCACCCAACCAAACAGCAATGAGAAAGAGAAAATAAGACAAAAAAAATTGTACCATTACAAATCTAGCTAAGCAAATTTACTAGGATTACTAGTAACCGTATCCACAAATTGTTGCATCATTTGATTTCTTGTTGCCCTAAAAGTCCATAAATGGTTTCCAGTCTTTCAAAAAATTTTAAGTTGTCTTATCCTTTAAACCCTACCTTAGTTTGGCAGTTTGGGTTAACTCAGCAACCTTAACAGTCCTATCTTCTGTCGCTGAGAACCAGGAACAACTTACAAAAAGGAAAGCAAATACAGTTCAAAAGCATATAGAATGTCGTACCATCCCATTGAGAACTTCTCATCGCTTCTGAGAAAAGGGAGAGCTGGTGGAGGAGGCTGAGAAACAGTAAGATCTCTTCCCATCTTGCAGGAGGTGATCAGAGAAAGGATTGCCTTGGAAGGTCCTTTGCAGTCAAGCTTCGTGGTTGCAAGAGGCCACCATGGGCAAATCCCTTCCCCAGAACCGAAGAGAGGCTGCTGCAGTCCCTTCCGCTCCATTCAAATGAGAGTCGGGGAGCTGCTGCAGCTGCTATTACACAAGGAAGAGAGGAAGACCAGGTAAGAGTTGCTCAGAATCCCAAAAGCAGCAGGTCTCACTTTCCTGTCCTTGGAGCCACCTAAACAGCAGCCAGTAACTTACATGGAGTGAAATTGTGTCATCTGGTGCCACCGGCACTGGTAAGCCAGAGCTTGTGAGTGAGGAGGGGGTGATAGGGAGGTAGGAGAGCCTTGGCCTCAGGTAGAGACCGGAGTTCAGACCTCTCCTCTGTTATTGAGGCTTACAAGGTTGGGCCTTGGGCCATCGCAAAATGTCATGGCTTCTGTGTTGATAGAGTGGGAGATTGTGGAGACCATCGTGAATTATTTAGAGGGGAGGGAATGGGAGTAGTAACCGTACATGCAGTTTCTTCCCACAGGAATCCCTTCAACTTCCTCTCGAAGAAGGCGGTGGCACTTCAACACAAAGCAGGCACACATAGATTCGAGGAGCATAGGGAAAGGGAAACAGCAGTTAAGTAGGTCAGTAGCTGGGAGCAGGAGGAGGTCTTATCAGCACCACAGAGTGAGCAGAAAAGTCATTTTGCAGGCGGCGATCCAGGGAAGCCAAAGAAGTGGCCAAGAGTCCAAGGGGAAAGAATTTGATCGACCAGAACGTGTCATCTAGATCTTGGGCTGCGGCAGGGTCTGTGTTTGTGTGGGAGGAGGATATATCAAGTTCTAAACAGTGGCATCTCCTTTCATGCTCAGAACTACAAAAGTGTTTTGCTTTGTTTGAGAGCTTGTAAGCAGAATTCAGATAAAGACTAGCTTCACAAAACCTAGCTTGGTTTAGGTCACTCTGAGGTAAGCATTTGTGGCCTTGTGTCTAGGCTTTTGGATTGTGCATTGTGCTGAGAATACAAAATGTGCTGCAATAGTTAGGTTTCTTCACAATGGGCAACAATACTGTTTGCGTCGATTGTCAGTCTTTTCACTTTGCAGCTGACTTGCCACAACTATGCAGTGTATTCCGTTAGTTAAAACTAAGGTCCAAGTTGAACATTTTTACTGTCAGTAATTTATATTACAGTTTTGAGAGGGAAATTAGTATTGTGTAGTCAGTCTCCTTCTAAGGTTTCTTCCTCATACCCCTTAGTGGAGCAAGGAACTCCAAAAGACTTGCTGAAAAAAGAAACAGGATTCTATTTCTTACATCTTTCAGTTAAAAAAAAAAGGATCTTGAGGAACGCTTTCAAATATTAACTTGAGTTCCTTTCCTGAAATGCAAGCAGCCACAATGTTATGGGAAGCCTTAGGGTCAGTCAGGCTTGGCTATCTTTGGAGTGGAGTGGAATGCAGCAGTTGTTTACCAGCACAGTGCAAGATTTCACAGTTGGTTACTGTAGGGAAGGAAGGGGCAATCCCACGTTCAGTGGAAACTGTGGAGGAAATCTCCAGAAGGCAGAACGCAATTTAAACCCAGTGTGTGGTAATCTGAAAACTGCTGCCCTTGGATCCATCAGTGGAGGATTGATCATTAACCTGCCTTTTTGCCTGTCATTCTAGCAGCGGCAGATAGTGCCCTGTCATTAAGCTCCTGTCTTTTAAGCTGCCTGGTTTGCGCAGCCTCCCCTCCTCTCACTTTCCGTGCTGCTAGCCTGTCTTCTGCCATTCCTCTTCAAGGCAGAAGCCAGCAAGTGGAGGATGCCTTCCTTATTCAGGCTGAGAGTTTGTCAGAGCCATACAGTCCTTGCAGGCTGTGAAAGTGGGGTTGATGCCGTGAAGGTAAGAGAGAGTGTAGCCGATCACGGTTGCCTGCCAAGAGTGTAGGTTTCAGCATCAAATGCTTAGATGTACTGGAAGCTGGTTGCTAGGATTTCTCCCTCTCTCTCTCTCTTTCTCTCAAACATACGCGCATGCACACACAATAAATTGCGTGGGCAATTGCAGAAGATTGTCCAGTGAGGCTGTTGTGCTTTCCATCTGCGGTTCCTGACTAAAGCAGCCACTTCAGTGGAAGCGGTTCCATTTCTTCGTAGCCCTGTGCACATCGAGTCAGGGCTGCCTGACCTCAGAATCTGCCTACATCTAGCAAAGTTCTGGCCTAGAATTGAAACACCACATTCTGAGGGCTTGCAAATGTTCCTGAAAGAGCAGGGTCACGCTATGACCTACCTTACTCTGCTCACCTGAGCCATGCCTCTGTGGCGTGGAAAAAGGCAGCGCAGGTTGGCTTCATTGCCTTTATAAAATGCTGCTGTATTTCAGCTTCCCCTGCACTAATCCTTAAATGTGCTTGTGATGCTAATTAGTGGGTTACTGATGCTTGATGAATCAGATGAACTCCCAGCTATTATTCCATTCCCCCCCCCGCGTACACTTCACGCTTCCAAATATGAACATTGCTGGGTTGCTTAACTGGCTGCGGCTGATGTACGTTCAACTGGCTTCCATGGGAACAGGCTTGTTAGTCACCAGTTACTTGATTGGCTGGGGAATCCGTGAGAAGCAAGTTGCAGGCTTTATTGAGAAATGCCTGGCTGTATGAAACTGCTACTTGTCTGTGTTTTCTGTCGCTGGCTCCAGTACCATCCGTGCAGCTGTGGACTCAAATGGGCCGTTTTGCCTGGGCCTTTTCTTCATTTAGTGCAAGTTTTGCTCTTTGAAAAAAGGAAGAAAGGGAGGAAGGAAGGAAGGAAAAAAGCCAAGAGGCTGTCCTCACCTAGCAACCGCGGAGCGAATTAAAGGAATATCAGGGCCTCTTTCTTCCGAACCGCACCCTGTAATGCTAGTGTACTGAGACTCTCACGCATCATCCTTAGAAACTGCAGCACAGATTATTCTGCCATCTGTGAAATTCTGGCATTGAGCAGTTGGCTTTGGGGACAGGAGGGCTGCTGCCTTCCCTTCCTGGCTGGGGCAGCTTCCTTTCTGTGAAAGGTCTGAAGAGGAAGCCTCAGGGCCAATTTTTTTATAATCAGTATGGGCCCTTTCCTTGTAGACAGTTGCGCTTATGAGTTAGTGTCACGTACATCCAAGCCTCTCTGGCTTTCTGATTGGGGCTAGGGAGTGGAAGCGTCTTTATTTCATTTCCTGATGGGCAACAGTCAGTCTAAGAAAATATTTCAAATTCCTTGGCAACCAGGATAATATTTTGGAGCCTGGACAGATGGAGAACTATGTCAGGACTCTTAGGCAACTGTGTGACCAGGTGTCTGCGATTTTTGCAGCCACGGACATTCAGTCCAGACTTTTCTGCCTTGTAGATGCTCATGCAACATATTAGAATTTCCCTTCGTGCAACATGTCTCTAAAGAGCTACATTTGTGTGTGTGAAACATAATGCACAATTCAGATCTTCCATGGACACAACCACTGTTTCCTGGCAGTAATTTCCATAATCACAGAGAAGCATTTTTAAAGCTGCTGTGATCACAGGAATCATGTTTGATTAACTGCCGTTGTGGAGCTCCAGATGCATTCCCCAGTGGGTAACTGGAGAGCATCTCATCTTGAATGTCTGGACCCTCCCTACAGTTATTGCTGCTGTGTATTTAGGTTTGCATTAAGAAGAAAAAGGAAGAAATCAAAACTTGACTTTTCAATGGGAGAAGACTAGAAAGGTGCCATTTTACTGAAATGCCTTTTGGAAGTTCTGTTCCTCCTATTCCAGCTCATTGTTCAGGGCAGAAAAAATATTTCAGACTTGTTGGAGACAGAATCTAGTTTCTGGGAGTCAGTAGCAAATTTCAGGCACATGGGCTTTTTTTCTGAATTTGTCCCTATATGTGAGTCACTCAAACCGCTGCTGTTCATTGCTTCAGAAGAAATTGCCCTTTTCCCTGTTTTCATTGAGACAGCCTTTGAGAGAGTCTTCCTCCTTGTGGCTCTCTGTTGCCTTCGTCTGGGCAAGAGCGTGTGGGTTGTGCCTTCCCATCTTTCCATAGCTTGACTGAGGGCTGCTGACCGTCTTCTGCCATTCTCCTCCTCCTCGTCTGTTTTGTCTGTTTTAACCATCCCTTTTACATATTTTACATTAACCAGTGTCTGCTTTCTCTCCTGCACAGACCCCTTTCTTTCCCTTTCCTGATCTCTTGCGATACGTAGGGCTGCTCGTAGAAGCCGGGGCTCTAGCAGCACACTCTCTGAAACTTGGCAGGCTCATGTAGAACCCACTTTCTTCCACCCAAACTGACATTTGCTGGAGCGCAAGCGTTTTTATGTGCTACAGTGCCCACGGTAAGAATGAGTCACACTCTGCACGTGAGGCTGTGAATAAGAAAAGCAGGGCCTGTCTTATGCTTCCTCCCAGGGGCATCATCCATCCTCCCTCACCGTCTGTGCCGTTCTAATTTATTCCTATTGATCCTTTGTGTGGCTGTGTACTTGGGAATACACTCTGGAAAATGACAGTCTCCCACAAGGCTCAGGAACTGACACCTTCCTCCGTAGTACCTATGAGATGCTTTTGGTAGTAAACCATTCTGCCCCCCCATGTGTCTTGCCATCTCTGACCACTGCAGTTTTTCATTTTGGAAGAGCCCCCTTTTTGCAGTGAGTAAGATGCTGCTATGCTTTGGGACTTCCTACAGTATCCTGGTATCAGTACAAGATCCACTCCCCTCCCAACGCCATCACCCCCCCCCGCTTCCTTTGATTGTTGTCGCTTTCTCCTGCTTCCTCCGAACCCTGAATCAGGCTTTCCACTGAGTTCATGTTGTGCTAAGTGGGAAGTGGTATAGAGATGGTGGGAGGCTCCAGGTAATAACCTAGTGGGCTCGTGACAGCTAGAGAGGGGTATTTTAAATGCTGAGCGAAGAGGGGTACAGTTGACCCTCCATGATTGTGGGTTTGACTTTCACAGATTTATTTGCGACCCCTGCCCCTCACCTTGGGTACCTTTTTTCTGGTGGGAACCTTTCCTCCGGACAGCTCCATTCATGTTGTACAGCTCTTTAAAAAACCTGCCTTTGGTCCTCCTCCAACAGCTAAGGATGGCTTATGCCTGGATTTCTCAGTACCACAAACCCTCTCCCAGTTCTCCCTTCCCACACCCAAGGAAGGAGATGGGTAAGAGAGAGTATAAAGCCATCACGCTGACCCACCCTCCTTCCTCTCTTTGACCTGGTTTGGGCTCTGGTTGCCTGCTCTCCCCACTGTGCTTCCCAAAGACACACGCACATGCACACATACTCACACGTACACACATTTTGATGTTGGGGAATTTTCTACTTTTGCGAGAGTCCTGCACCCCTTACCCTGGTGAATATGGAGGACCAATGCAGTGTTATGACCTGGAATCTAAATTGGACCCAAAAGGAAGTGAATAAACATTTCGTTGCTGGCACAATTGTACTTCTGCGATTTCTTGCAATTTCAGTTTCTTGCAATTTCAGAGCAGCTCTTGGGCTATTTTGAAGGAGCCACAAAGTTAAAAGTCCTGAATTCTTTGCCTCTGTACATTTTTCATACTAGTAGTGAATCATGATGGAGCTGAGAGGATTGTGGGGTGGAGGGGATCACTCAGCTCAACGTAATAAATAACGTTCCAAAAATGCTAAGCGCCTGGTTACCCCATTCCTAGAAATCTGATCCTGGTGCCTCATTTGATTCTGTGCTTCCCCTAAATGAGTGCTGGTGCCTCAGAACTGGAAACACTTTTCCAGCAGTGCAGGGTATGCGTGACTTGGGGAGGGAGGCTTTCCAGAACAGTGCCTTGTCCAGTCTGTGCATGACCCCAGCAGACTCTGCATGCTGTTAGCTTTAGGCCAGGCCAGTTCCTCACCTGTCTCTATCCACAGCCGAACAAAAGATCAATACTGAATAATTTAGAATTGTCCAGACAGAGAGGGAGGATGGATTCTACCACAGGGAGGAAGGAAGTGCAAGGCGGGCTTGCCCATCCAGGTTGCAGGAGGGCATGAGCGTGGGATCAGCTTGGACCACTGAAGTCTTCTCGGAGTAGCTGTTTTCCTATATCAGAGAATCAAATTGATAACCAGAGAGGTAACCTTAAAAATAGATGCCTTAAACACAGTTACAGAAAATCGCAGTAGGCTTTGAGGTGGGAGGGGAGCGGATTTTAAGAAACATGGCTACATCGGCTTGGACCAGAAGCATTGATAACTACGTTTTGAGATTTTTTTCTGGCAAAGGGATGCTTTTGCTGGTGTTTCTTGATAGCTTAAAAAGGCAATAACCGCTAGAATTTAGTCCCACATCCTTAGCCTTGCTCCTGCCGTGTGCTGTTTGTGGGCTGTGTTTGTTTTTTGCTTCTTTTACATGCGGAAGTGGACTTGAGGGTTTCTAACAGTGTGGAGGCACAGGGCAGAGTTGTGGGTGAAGCTCTGGGAGTGACTGAAGAGGCAGAATTCTTACCGCCTCCCACGTACAGGGAGCATTTGGCTAAGTCAGTCTTGCTGGTCTGTTTATGAAGACAGATTCCAAGTCACAAAAGCTGTAAGAAGAAATAACTTTTGACCCCAAGAACATCTGCAGCTATTATTTCTGCAAAAGGTAAAAAATGATAAACCAGGCAGATTATCAAGTGAGAAATTTAAATCTGTACTATGTTGTTGTCCCTAGTGTGAATCTGGCATAAGCAAGCCTACTTTTAAAAAAAAAATAAAAAAAAGGAAAGAGAATGACTTTAGGGAGGGTATCCAAACTTTTGCCACTCCAGTCCCCCATAGGCTCTGCAGTTATCACCCTCCCATTTCCTGTCTTCTTCCCACCCCCAGGAGAATAGGATTTTTTCTTTCCGGTTGATCTTTCTGTCTCAGTTTCTGAAACCAAACTCAAGAAGATGACCGCATATCCTCTTGCTGTTTCTAGTCTGGTTTTCCCACCCCCTCTTCTGTCCTTCCTGTTTACATACATACTTGCTTCCAGGCCAGCGTTGGGTCTTACTGTTACACTTGGTTGCCTTTGCCAAAAGTGCTCGGGGCCACTGGCGGCAGACTTTTAACTCCTTGACTCCAAGCAGGACAGAGTCAGAAGGACTGTGCACAGGGCTTTATCGTACAGGGTTGGGTAAAAATCAGTGCAAATAGAAGATTATGGTTCTCTTTCCGCTTCCTTGCCCAATGAAATAATATATTTTTTAGTGTTTTCTTAGTTTTTCAATTATAGTAAGTTTGTCAAAAAGTAAATCCGGTTTAAAAGGAAATTTTTCAAGCATTTTAAAGTCTCTTCAGTCTAAACCATGACGGTCTAGTACACGTGGTGATTTAAAAGCTACTTCTTGGTGTAAAAGGATGAGATCTGGGGGGAAATACATTGTCTGAGTTTAACCAATAGAAATGACTCAATAAGCAATTCATTAGCTGCATTATTAGGGTTATCAGTGCTGGTCCTTGTATTTCCAAGTCAGCAAAAAAGCTAATGTCTAGGAGACACCAGTCTGCATCTCACCGGAATTGGTCACTGGTTCCCTTGGTCGTTGAGCTCCTGTTTTATGCCTTCATGCTACCTGAGTGTGACAGTGTGCATTTATTTTTTATTGTTGACTCTGCCAAACTAGCAGTGTGGAATTGACTTCCCTTCTTTTGATGAAACAGTGTCTTCTGTCCTTTACTTCTGGAGATCCGCATTCCATAAAACCCTGATTTACCAGGACTTCTTTCTATAAGTATTAGAATCCTAGATTTGAAGGAGACCCCAAGAACCCTCTAGTCCAACCCCATTCTGCCACGCATGAAGATCCAATCAAAGCAATCCCAAAAGATGGCCATCCAGCCTTAGTTAAAAAAACCTCCAGTGAAGGTTCAAAGACCGTATGCGACTAAGCCCCATCAGGAAGGGATGAAGAGAAGACCAGTCGAGGCCTTCAGGAACTGCCATGGGCATTTGCCTCACCACTGCGGGAAACATGAAGCTGGATTATATGGGTTGCTGCAATGTTCTCACTGTTGTAACCTTCAATGCCAGGTCAGTAATTTCCTTCATAGCATTGCCTATGTAATGCTATGGAGACAGCCAAATTCTTGTCTTGAAGCAGACAACGACAGAAGGCTTGTGGATCACATAGCTGAAGGTTTGGGTTATGTTCCTAGGTTGTATAAGTCTATATAATTTTTAAAAAAGCCAAAATATTTTGAGGAACCTGGTTCATATGCGTGTTTCCTTCAGGAAGAATTAAAGATTTTAAAATGGAGAACCCAGTTGTAAGAGCAATTTGAAATCGTTTTGATTTAAATCTGTCTATCTGCCACTGCGTCTAAAGGCATGCCTTGTTTTTTTAGTGGCTTTCCTTTGTGGCCGGTTCATATGACTGTCAGCTGAAGTCATTCTCTTTGAGGAACAGCAGGAGGACTTAATTCATTTATGCCAAGATTTTAGTATATTTAAACTCTTAAGAATTTGCATTTCAGATGAGCAACCCAGGACGCTAGTTAAAATCCTTTAGCTTGCAGTCCTTTTCTTCTGAGCAGTGCTGTCTTTTGACAAGAACGCCAGTGGTCTCGTTCTAGTCTGTCTTTGGGAGACGTGCCTTTGAAGTTTGCTGAATGTAGCTCATGCTTGTTCTCTCATAGACTTAGCTTGCTTTGAGCATCAGCAGGAATGAATGCAGGTTGGCATGTACATAAAAAAGTAGGAGCAGATGCTGATAGGTGGTACGTGGCTATCTCGACTGTTTGTATTCAAGGAAGAGAGAATTTTTCCCATCCGTGGGAAGCAAGGTGTCTTTCAAGAATTAAAGCTGATCTAAGTAAAGCTTACATCTCCCCAAACAAACAGCAGTTAAAACATAGTTAAACTACTCTTGAAGTTCTAACCATAGCCAATACTGTTGAATAGCTGCAGAATATAGAATAGCTTAGGTTGAAAAATGGATCTACCTTGGCAAAATACTCCCCATATTTTCTTTAGGTATCATCAGACCAGAGAGAGAGCCAGACTTGCAACATGGCTTCAGCATAGGGCTGGGACCCTCCAAATCAGAGTTTGAATCCCTGCTCAGCCGTGGAAACCCACTGGATGACTTTGGACAAGTCACCCTCTCTCAGCCTCAGAGGAGGGCGAGGGCAAACCTCCTCTGAACGAATCTTACCAAGAGAACCCATCATAGGATCACCTTAGGGTTACCGTAAGTCAGAAACAAGTTGATGGTGCACAGTGATGGCCATCATCAGACCAGAAGGCAGGCAGAAGGCACGCAGAAGGCACAACCTGGACCAGATATCTTTTCTGGTCAGGGTCTGCATTTGGGGTGTGAGGTTGTCCCTCTTCTGTCATTTGCTGCTTTCTTTTCTGGATGGCTGGTCCCACGCACTCCCCAAATAGTTTCTTGCAGCTGTTTTCGTGACCCCTGAGGCTGAGCGCAAGGCATGGGGCCTCTGTTAGCAAACTGCTTGAGACTGGAAATGATCTCCACCTAGAAGGCACATTTTTGTTTGACCATGGGCACACTTCCTTTACTTCCTCTGGACAGTTTAATCAGAAAATGCATCCAGTTTTGTTTACGGAATTTGGGGAATCAAGGGCCAGGTGAAAGACAAAGACAGAGAAGGGAAGCAATGATTGTCAGAAAAGATGAGAGCAGAGATACAGGCTCTGTCTGGTCACAGACAGGCAGAACCAAAAGCACAGTAGAAATAGCCAGTGTTGCAATCAATAGGGGGAAGTTTGGGTATTCATGTGTCTTAATAATCCCTTCTATTACACTACAGCTCCTGTCTACAGTCCAATTTGAAAAGCACTTGCCCCCTCATATATTTCTCCAATGTACCATTACCACCCACACACACCAACCCTACTCTTCCTAGCTCAAAAGATGTAGGAGGCTCCTTAGGTTAGAATTCCCAAAGTAGGGCTTAACCTTTTGCTACAGCAACCTGTGAATGGTCCTCCAGTCAAAACAAGGTGAAAATTCTGGGTATTTTTCTAGCCTCCTGATGTCTGGGGAATTTGTGACATTTCATTTCCACTAACAACAGAGACCTTCTCAGTCTACCACTCTCCATTTCATAGCTCAGGAAGATGAGGTACTAAAGGAGATGAGAAAGATGCCCAAAATCTCAGAGCAAACAGAAGGCAAGATGGGAATCAGGCCCCGTTCTTGCGCTTATTGTAACCACCAGATTCCTTCCTGTGGAGGATGTGAATCTAGCATCTCCCATCTGTCTAATTCCAGCGTATAAAAGTGAGAGTGCGGAAATCTCTTCAGTTTATTTTTATCCCTATCGATTGCAGGCATCTAATGTTAAGTGTTCCGTGGAGGAGGAATTTTCTGCAGTTGCAGAGTTAGTCAGATTAAAAATTTAGCATCCTCAGTCAAACTTCTCTGGCATCTTTCTGAGCAGGGAGGGTCTTTTTCTGCCAACCCTGTAGCATTTGGGTAATGTTAATGAAAGCATTCCTGTTCTAATTATAAATCCATCTTGCAAGAATACACAGAGAGGAGCCCTTCAGCACTTATTAACCTTCTGGTTCATCTTGCCTGTGTTGTGTAGAGATGTCTCACATTTTGAATTGGAGGGTCTTGCTGTGATTATTTTGAGTTTCTTCTCTTACCCTAGTACCACCAAGGAGAATTTTATCTTCCTTGGAAATGCTAACTGTGCGGCAAAATTCTTGCTGCTTTTCAGCTTGTTATCACTTTTCACTCCCATCTCCGTAGTTCTCTCTGATCCGGCCCTGCAAGAGCATTTGGAGAGGGGTATCCGATCATAATAAGTTGGTCTATTCTGGCTCACTTGAGAGTTTGTCTAGTCTGTTCGTCTTTTGAGCATCTTGAGTCAGTCTTTAAAATCATGGCATGTTTTAATATGGATTTCTAGCTTTTGTTATAATCTTTTATTAGCCTTTTTTCTACCTCAGATTATTTTCAACCTTTCTACCCTTGTCTTTTCAAATTTCTGCAGTGAGGAAGTGGTGCACAATGGCAGTGATTTTATCTCTGAAGGTGAAGACTAACATTCTCACGCTCACAAGGGAGCCACTGCTGCTTTGTTTCCTCTGAATGGCTGCTCTTGTACCAATTTGACAGATGGTGCAGCTGAGGCACGTAGAAAATGGCTTCTGTAAGCCCTCTAACAGTAATATTGAGGGCACTGATGAAGCACCCAGAGCGAACCAGATCTCCCCAGGAAGTGACCCTCTTCCAGTCTTGGTTATTGTTGCAAGGACATATAAAATGGGGTCCTGGAATCAGAAGGCACTTTTCTAGAGCTGCTTAACTTCTCAAGTAAGCGTGGCTTCTTCTTGTTGCTGTTTACATTCATTTCCCACTTACGTTGACCCTAAGGTGCCCCTGTCGTGGAGTTTTCTATGGCTGAGAGTGTGTGATGCGCCCCAGGTCACCCAGTGGGTTTCCGTGGCCGAGCAGGGGATCGAAACCTGGTCTCCAGAGTTGCAGTCCAGTGTTCAAACTACTATGTGACACCGTGCCTTGTCCTGCCGTCTTTTCCAAGTGGCTCACAGCCTCTCCCCAGTCAGTCCCTTTGTAGCACACAGTGACAGGTGCACAAATGCTGTCAAGATAAACGCTCGCTCCTCCACCACGTTAGCCTTGTCCCTGTGATTTCAGACGTAGTCCTTGTGCTGAAAGCAGGCGTGGGGTATCCTAATAAACTTGCAGCCCAAATTGAGCCTCGCGTTATCTTGGCCTTCAGCGACTGCTTACGCCAGGGTGGTCTTGTTGACTTCGATTGAGTTTTATGCCTGTAAATGGTCATTAAACTGCCTGCTGAGTGCAAAACCCAACTGGAGGGAGAGGTTGTCTGGAATGGGATGGTTATGGGGGAGGGAAAGCATTGCATTTTTAGAACATCAAAGGAAATGGGGTCTAAACAGGGAACCATTACCTGATTCCTTCCTCTATTGTTGTAGCAGTCGTGTGTGCAAAAGGAAGGGGGGTTAATAAAAGGAGGCCAACCAGCAAGCTGTTGTTGTGCTTGAGCAGAGATCTTTCCCCATGCTAGCTAAATGGCTGCAAATAGAGGAAAATGTCCAGTAAAGAGCTGGCTAGTAACGTACCCTAGGGACTGGTGTAGCGTTCACTACATAGAGTCTGAAAAGAAAATCTCAGAAGAAGCGTTGTAATGTAGGGGCGCAAGACTTTGCTGACTGACAAATTTTAGAGCCTGCAAGGCTCTGAGGATGTGACAGAATTGGGTAATGTCAGATGAATAGGAACACGGGATGTGGGAGGTACTGGAGAGAGCAGCGTGCATCCATTGTGTTTGCTTTGTCTCAGCGAAGAGAAACAACCAAGTGTTCCTGTGGGGTCAGATGGCCACTCATTCTGTGCAGGGAGGATTTGCAAGAGGGGTGGTTGCTCTGGCAACAGGACCCTCCCGCCCTCTCTTCCTCGCTTGCCCCCTCCCTCCCTCCCTCTTTCTCACACACACATACACACACTCACACTCAGCAGTGCTTCAAGGCTGTTGGCCATACCTGCTATTAGTAGTCCTGAGCACCGTTCTCATAAAACTCAGCCAATTTAGTTTGCCTTTGTTCAGAGGCGTGAGCAATGCCGAGGACATCCTTTGACAGTGCCAACAGGAATAGTGCTTGAGAAGCATTCTCGTGAAAATCAGACTTTTTAAAATTTAAAAAAAAAAACCCAAACCCACTCACCAACTAAACCAGGTCATCCACTTTTTCTTTTCCAAGCAATAGCGCGAGTTTCAAAATATTGAGTAGTCATTTTTGCATTGGACTACGACTTTGGAGATGAGGGTCTGAAACTCTGCTTTGCCAGGGAAACCCGCTGGGTGGCGTTGGGTAAGTCACACTCTCTCGGCCTCTGGGAAAGGCCGTGGTGGCTAACCTGCTCTGAAGAAATGTTGCAAAGAAAACCACATGAGATACTCACCTTAGGGTTGCCATAAGTCAGGCACACAACGAGAATGGTAGCAACATTATCTTTGCACAGTGCCCGGGCCATTTGCCCACCCTCTTTTCAGCAGCAGCATTTGATACAAAGGAGAGCCCAAAAGAGGGCAGGAACAAATTGCTTACCTAAATGGTTTGTGCCCTGCTGTTCAGCAACTTCCAGGATGGCTTCCTCAGATTTCCAAGAAACTAACGTAGAACATTTGCTTAATGTTTAAGAGGCATCTTTTCAACAATATATGCAGTAGAAATTCAGTGCTATAGGGCTATGATAAAGCCCACTGAGATGGCTTTGCAAGGGCTTTAGGCAAAATCACAGAGGAGGACCCATCGGTTGGTTCCTATTCATCACGATGGCTCTTTGGAAAACCCGTCTTCAAGAGCAGTGTGCTTCTGAATGCAAGTTCCTAGGGGAGGAGCAACAGCATGAGAGCACCGTTGCCTTTCTGTTTTGCTTGTGTGCTTCCTGGAGGCGTCTGATCAGCCATCATTAGGTCTGGACAAGAAGGCCTGGTCCAACAGGGGTCTTCTGATGTTCTGCGCGGTGGGCAGCAGCCCTGTTGGCCTCTCTAAAATGTCCCCTCATAGATTTCATGAAACAGGCAAAATGGGAAGAAATTTTCTTTTCCTCTTCCTAGTGTTCAGTTAAATGTAATTTTACTTATATGCTGCCTTTTCCTGGGACTCTAGGCAGCTTGGAAATATTAAAACAGATACAGGTAGAAGTTCACATCACTAAAATACGAAAACTTAAAATGTAGTTAAACTATCAATACAGCTAAAAGCCATGAATGAGCCTAACCGTGAAAAAAGCAAGCAGTATGGACGGTACAGCACATTATTAAAGGCCCTTTCCCCATAAGCAGTCAGTTTCCAACAGAAGGGGTCGTCTCCACCTGCCACCACGGGGACACTGTGAAGGGGGCTGGCCTTGTCCTCTTCCACGTTCTTGCCAGACACACATGTGAGGTGGTGAGAGTGGAGAGATGGGTCACCCTTCAATATTTCAAAACCCAGGCAGGCTCTTCTGGGAGAACGCGACCCTTCACATAACCTGTACCTGAGGTGTATTTTACAGCTGATACGAGCAAAGCCCTTCTGAGAAGGAACTTAGCAGATTCCTGCCCACATCCTCCGCCAGATACAAATCTTATATATATATATATATATATATATATATATATATATATATTTGCAGCATCACCCCAATATGATCAAGGTTCATATTTTAGCAAGAGGACTGATGCTGTGATTAATGCTTACTGAAGGGCTGTGGTCCTAGTAGCCTGGTCTTTCCTAAGCTGGCAAACGCTCATCTCCGAATGGCTCGTGGCCAAGGTCTAGGGAAGAGCCAAAGAGCTCTGGGGTGGTCAGGTTGGGAACAGAGCTCAGATGAACGCCAGCCTTCCTTTCTTGGCAAAAGAGTCAACAGGGGAAGGTGAAGAAGCATGACAGACAGCAGATGGAATTTCAGCTGCCTGTGTGTGTCTGTGTGTAAGAGTTGATATTCAGCAATGGAGGGAAAGTGGTCTTGAGTTGGACTCTGCTTATCTCACCGGGGGCCCTTCTTCATTCATCTGGCTCCTGTCCTCACTTCGGGTTCAGGGGCCCAGCACTGATCTCCAGACTTTGTGTTTGTGGGGCAATTGAAGGCCTTGTCTCCAGCTATGTTGACACCATGTTTAATTCCCCACCTCCACCCCACAAGGCTTTTGTCTCCAGAGAGAGCACCAACTCAAACTTGAGTCAGTGAAGCACTGCTGTTCTTGATGTGCTTTTGGGCACAGCCCCACAATGACTTCACTGATAAGGCAGCCAGACACAAATACAACCATGTGGTGCCCCAGTTCACTCCAGCTATTCCGCCAAGAGTGTCTTTGCCTCCAGCAGCTTGTTGAAATAAGCCATCAACAGGAGGCAGAAAGTCAGAACATCCTATGCTGTTCCAGAATTGGGCCAGCACGCCATCTCCCAGCATGGCATCTCTCTGCTCTCTCCCCTAGCTATGCGGTACACTGTAGGGAAATATTCTGTGTTTATCAGTTGGAATGTTTCATGGAGGAGGAGAGTTGCTGGTTGAATTGGCTGGGGCAGGTTGATTCGCCTTGTTTTCTTGCTTTGGTAGAGTAGAGGCAGGTAGTTTGGTGCTTCTGTGGAACTAAAAAGTTCTCCAAAGAATCATGAATTCCCCGCTTCTCTGTTTATACACATTTCAATCCTCTTGTTCCCTGGAGGTGAGGTTGTCTATCTGGATCAAACCCTGGGATACATCCAGCCTCTGCTGCTTTCACGTGGTGCCTTAGAACAGGCATTGCAGTCTCTCTGGGGGAGGACAGCGTGGGCAAGACAGATGTTGCCCACAGAACTTGTATTTTCTTGTTGTTGTTGTTGTGTGCCTTCAAGTCATCTCTGACTTGTGGCAACTTTAAGGCAAACCTATTGTAGGGTTTTCTGGAGGCTGAGAGTGTGTGACATGCCCAAGGCCACCCAGTGGGTATCCATGGCCCTCCAGAGTCCTAGTCCGATGCTCAAACCTTCGCACCATGATGGCTCTTGTATTTCCTACTTCTTTTGTAATCCAGAGTGGCTCTTCTGGGGTTTGTGTTGAAACAGCCCATCACAGGATTGCTCCATCTTGAAGTGTAGAACTGAACCACTGAATATGGGCAGAAGAAAGAGTCTGTACTGTTTCTGTCCCACGGATTTTAATCTCCCTGTGCATAAGGAAAAGGAATAAAATAAATAAACCTTTGGTAATCAAAGAGCTATGATCAGAAGATTGTTGTTGAGGTCATGGGGCTGGTTGTAGAACATTACTTTTTTTCTCTCTCACTGCAGTTGTTCAGCAACACAGCTGAAACTTGTGCGTGTGTGTGCATGTGTGTTATGTTGTTCTTTTGCCTGGCGAATGTGTGGTTATTATTTGCTTGTTGGCAGCAATCTAGATGGCATTCCAGTGTGGGGAAATCACATGCTTCTGGCATTGAAATTGCAATATAGAGTTTCTGCCTCCCCCCCCAGTTCTTGGATCTCTGAATGCTGTAGGGGTTGTTGGGGCCCTGTGGTGTTGTGGTCAGCTCATGTGACATCACACTGCGTTGAGTAACTGCGGTCCTCCCCCCCCGTCTTGTTCTTCTACTCTGTGACCCGTTTAAACTGCTGTCTAGTTCATGACCGTATGTGCCATAAGGAAGTTGTCTTTAATGTGCCACAGGGCCTTTTGTTTTTGAAATAATTGAGTATTCTTCATTATAAATAGCCCTTAGAAGCTGCATATGCCTCTTAACTGGCTGACTGTGAAATGCTATCTGTTCCCAAAACTTCCATAAATGGCAGCACACCACCACCTCAGGTACCGGTTTGTTTGTTCACGTTGGGTTTTAACATTGGGAGATGCTGGGCCTGATACGGACATTGCTTTCATGGCTGGTCAAAGAATAGCTTCAAATACCTGGCAACTTTGTTTGCAACAGACTGAGGCTTTGTCTCTTTTCTGCATCCCTTCTGTTGGGTGGCCCTCTTTGCTTTTCAGCCTGGGAAGCACCTGAAGTGTTACTAAAGCATATTTAGGCTTGTCAGGATGAGGTTTTTATTCTGCCTGGCATGGAAAAGGTGGAGAAAAGCTGTTCCTTTTTAACTGTAGTAATCAGAACACCAGCAGACACTGTGGATTCCTTTTGCATTGTAAAACCTGATCGGAGAAATTAAAGTCCACGACATTAAGAAGAATTTAACACCTGTTGGAGAGCCAGTGTGCTTCCCCAGCCGGGCATGTTTAAATGAGAATGCCTGCTGGCAGAAAGAGAGCAGAGAGAGAACTGATTGAGCCTCCCTCGGGAGGGAGTTCCATGGCCTGGGAGCAGCCACCAAGCAGGCTCTTCCCCGCGTCTTCCCCAAACAAAACTGTGAGGGTGGTGGGACTGAGAGAAAGCCCTCCCCCAAAGATGGTAAGACCAGGCAGGGTCATATGAGGGAATAAGGGCGTTCAGATAATAAAAGTTGTCCTGAGCAATTGAGTTGCGTTCCTGTTATACTTTGCCAAGTAAGCAAAGTAAGATTCTGATTTATTTGGTGAGGCTCAGTGTCGTTTTGTTTTAAGGCTTGCGTGAGACTTCCTTCTTATCCAGCACTGACCAGTTTGAAACCTGCTTGCATTGGTTGTGTTTGCACACAAGGCTTTGCACGCTGTTGACAGAGCCTCCATGAATCTGAGCAAAGCTCTGTGTGTGTGTGTGGTGCTCCCTTTTCTGCAGAAGGAGGGCTTCTGAAGGGTTTAAATGTTAAACCTTTAGGGAATCTTGGCTTCACATTACATTGGACCCAGGACTTTGGGTTAAAACAGGGGTTACACAAGCCAGTGTTTGAAGCCATGGTTTGGTTTGAAACTGATTTTTCAGAAAGTGCCTGAGTTTCTTTTAAACCAGTGTGTCTGGTTTGAATATACCATTAAACCAATGTGTGTGGTTTTTTAAAATGTTGTTTACTCAGCCACGTTCCTTCTCTTGGCCACATGAGAGGAAGAGAAGAGGAGTTTGTGAACCTATCAGTTTATATGGGTTACTGATACCCATGGGCCACGACATTGTGGGGAATGACACTGAATCTCACCTTTCTTGAGTTTGAAGCAAATTATAAAATTTAGGGGAAAGGACTCGTTGGCTATCTGTGTTGTGGAGATGTTAACAAACTGGCTGCTGTGCTACTGTAGGAGTCCCGTTTTGTTTTGTTTAAAAGCCATTGCTCATTCTGGTTGTATGCCTTGAGATAGCAAACCAGGGGGTTTCTTCTTCACTGGAGCAGTATCCTTTCAGCCCTGCTCTCTGATGTCTTCTTATTCTGTGAAAATCCTAAACGTTCACCTCCTGCAGACTGATAGAGACTTGTTAGGCTGGACAAACCCTTAGAGACAAGGAAGTCTGCTTGGTTGAAAACAGTATGCTTCTAGATCTCAGAGCTCAGTAGTGAAGAAAAAAAATGTCTTCTGTTAAGTCAGCATGATCAGTTAAATTTCCTCTTAACTCGCAGAATACATTTCCTATGCAAGATTGTTGTATTTTTTGTTCTAGAAAAAAGCAGAATGTTTGGTGCCTGCGCCTCTGAAATGCCTTAGCTGTGCTTGAATTTGAGAGTATCTGTGTATATGTGCAATTCTTTTGGTCTTCTGGGTGCCGTGGAACGCCTGTCTGCCTTTCCTCCGAATGACTGCTAATGCATTCAGTGCGCACACTCAGAGTGGGCCAGTATTTATGTCGGACAAAACCTTCTGGCACAGAGAGCCGTTGCTTTAGCTAATGCTTATGTCACTCACCTCGTAAGCCACTCAAAACGGGTTGGCACCAACGTGTCTGGGTAAGAGCAGTGCAGCGTTTGATGTGGTTCCTTGGTGTGTTTTTTCCCCCCATTGAGTCTTAAATCATGGTTTGCGTTAGAACTGTCTGCATTGGGGCATGCTCGGAAGGCTTCTTTTACTCCATGGCTGCCTTCTTCCCTAAGGCTCTTCCAACATATTCTGGTGTTGCTAAAGCATATTTAGGCTTGTCAGGACTAGGCCTTTATTCTGCCTGACATGGAAGAGGTACTGGGAAGGAAAAGCTCCATGGAAAACAGTAGCGTTTGCAAGTGGACCGTCTGATGTGTGTATCAATGACGGTGGCACTTTTTTCATGCACTGTGAAGAATGGGAACACATACAGTTTTTTAAATTTGTGAGTCACACTATACAGTTCCTATTTGCATGGTTGAGAATAAGATCATTAATGTTGCTGATGGCCTGCCTAGATTTGTGATTAAATAATTATGTGGCTTATCCTGCAACTCTCTGCCTGTAATCGGCCTTTTTTAGGATGTAAAAGAATATTAGCAAGAAGGTTGTAGCAGAAGATTTTTTAGACTAAGTCTGTTTCATCAGATGCATGGAGGGAAGTGCTTGTGGACAGACATTTATATCCACGAGTGAGCAGGGGTGTGTCTGTGTTCCATAGGGATAGAAATGCAAAACTTGTGGGTGTGGTAATGAGGTGACAAGTTCACTTTTAATGATGGTTGTTGAGGGACAAAGTTGGGAGGGGAGATACTGCCGAGTAGATAGCCGTATGGATGACGGAGAGAGTTCTTGGACTCTAATAGGATGCCAGCTAGGAATCACAGTGGAGTTGTGTTAAAATGAACAAGAGAGCCCTCATGAGTGGGATGTTAACTAGTGTTACAGTATGTGTAGTGTGCCGGGAAACTGTTGTCTCTGTTGAACCCATTGTCAGTGTGGATATGCCCTAATTCTGCTGTTTCTCTTTCCCTTTGAAGTGTTGTTGTTGTTGTTGTTGTTGCTGTTGTTGCTGCTGAAGGACTGCTGTTCTGAAGTCTGAGGTGGAACGTTCAGGAAGCTTGAAGTGTTCTGCTTTTTGTGTATTCCCATTCCCGATGTCTGATTTACGTCTGTTTATCCTCTGGCGCAGTGATGAAGGGCATTCCTGATAGAGCATGGCATATATCACATTAAGAGGCGAGCAAGTGAAGTGCCTCTGCGATTGCGGGTGATGTGATGAGATCCTGCGAGGATGCTTCCCACGGAGATGTGTGGACAGAGTTGGCGTCTGTTTTGTGTCGTGGTCTTCTCTCCCCACCCATGTTCTGTGTCCTTCTGTAGGTAAATGACTGTTTATCTCAAACAGTCCCTGTTGGCAAGGGAAGGCATTATTAAGATGTTCGGCTACAGTTTTCTTGTGTTCGAATGCATATTCAATGTGTTTCTAATCTTTTAAATTTCTGTAATCATTTATTGTTTTAAGTCGATTTTATTCTAAGCTGCCCCCGAGATCTTCAGATGAAAGGATACAAATATTGTAATAAATAACTAATTATTGCTGTAGCTGTTATGTTCTAACTTATACTGTAATATGCTTTGAGTCCCGTTTTAGAGTGTTCTTTAAATTAATATGCACACACACAGAAATTAAGTTGGAAATGCTTCTGTGCCTTCTACAACTGCAGTTATTTTTTAAACCCTTAATGCAGTGAGCGTGAAACCTTCGCTGAATCTGGGAGCCTTGTTGGATGTGGCTGCTACAGGCTAAACACCAGAAAGAGCAGCCCTGTCTTAAGTTGCATTTTTAGTGTCTGCTGTAACAAGTTAGCACCTGAACAAGGGAGTAAACTTGAAATGGCCACATTAATTTTCAGGGAGTATGGAAAGAGGTAACAGTTCAGGAGAGGAGGAAATTAGAAAGCTGTGGAAGAGTGGAAAATAGATTCTAGCTCCTCACTGACGTTTGCACTGTGGAAGCTGCATGGAGTCAGGCGGGGGAGGCCTGGGGAAGGAAATGGGGTAGCAAGTCAGTGCCAGGCCTTGCCCGCCCTGGGGCGTGGGGAGGGCAGTGTTCCGAATGCGGGAGGGGCTGGCCTCGGGCCGTTCGTCCATCCAGCCCTGGAGGCTGCTACTGCACTGTGGCCGCTTGAAAACCTTGGCAGCGTCATGGGTCTGGGAGAGGTCGTCTTGTAAGCTAACAAAGTTCCCCATTAAGCTCCTCCAAGCCAGCGGGAGGAAGTAGAACGCGCCCCTTCCAAACCAGAAAAGCAGGGCGTGCAGACAGCCATTTTGCTCATGGGCAGGGAACACTGCTTAGCGTCTGAGCGGTCACAGCAGAAGCTATTCAGTGCCCGAAGGCCTTTCCTTCCCCCCAGAAGTTGAGAGGGGTAACACAGCCCACCCCTCTGCTCTTGAATGAGAAGCAGAGCAACTGCTGGTGTGTTGGTTTTCCCTTGTTAGAATGCGGCAGCTCTGTGCGCAAAGAAGCAGGTGTGTAACTTATTCCAGTTTCTTTGGCCATTTCTGCACTAGACTGTTATAGTCCTACTATTCCACTTTCAACATCCTATGGAATCCTGGGGTTTGCAGTTTAGGGGGGGCCTCGGAGGCCCCAGGATTCCATAGGATGTTGAAAGCGGAGTAATAGCACTATAACAGTCTAGTGCAGAATGGCCGTTATCTCCAGAGCAGCTGAACTGGCACACGGTCTGGCCTGTACCTATATTAATACCCTGGGATGTACGGTTGATGGATGGATGCACCCCCTGAAATGGGGTGGCCTGAAAGGTCGGGGGGAGGAGGAGGAGGAGGTGTGCTTTGAGAAGGCGGAGCAAGCAGAGTTGGGGGCACAAAAGCAGGGGCCCGGGTTGCAGTGGAAATACCACTGCAGGGCATGGTAAAAATAATGGAATTAGCTGAGGTGGGCCAGTTGGCTGTTTTAATTCAAGGTGGGTCCTTGGGAAGATCCCTTGAAGAGTGGAAATCCCTTGTGGACTTTTTGAGGAAGAACGTCATTGTTCTTGGATTTGACTATTAGCAAGTTTAGGGATAATAGAAGGAAGTGCAGTCTAGTAGAGAAACTAGAGAGGTTGAGATTACTGTGGATACTTTTTAAAGAATTTTCTTTCTTTGCTTACTCTTTATTTGGGAGAGATACTTTGTAATTTTAAGTTATACATAATATTCTTTCTATGTTTTGTTGTTTTGTTTTCTTAAACTTAATAAAATATCTTTAAAAAATAGGAAGTAGCTGGATTAAAACACACACATACCCCTCCCAGTTCTGGAGCAGCAGAGCCTTGTGCATGCTTTCCCACCCCGTTGCAGGAGAAAGCTTGCTTGGACACTTTCCCCACCTCTTACAGAAGACACTGCCAAAATCGCTAACAACAGACCTCAAGACTTCACCACCCAGCCTTAATGTCTGGACATTTTTCATTTCTTTTGTCCTGCCTTTTTGTATTACCTCATCTGATAGAGAGTCAGGCATGATTCCCTGGCATTCTGGTTGGTCCCAATAAAGGCATTCCCCATCTGTGGATTTTATTATTTTATTTCTGTTCGTGGTTTTTTAAAAATGTAATTTTTGTTTATGGTCTATCTTGACCAGTGTTTTTAACGCTGGGAACGGGGGTATAATAATTACATTTTAAGCACTAAAACTTACTCTTCAGGGTCTTAAAAAGTTTTCTTCTGTGGCAAAAAGACTTTATCTCCGGAGATGAAATTCAAAAGCTGTTTTCCGCTGAAAGACAAGGGTGAACTCTGCAAAAGAGGCCATTATTAGTAAATGTGCTTGGAAAGAATGCATTTCAGTTGCAAAAATGAGTCCGTTTTGTTCTGTCTCTTGATTTCACAGAAAAGCAGGGTCCTGAGCGGAAGAGGATTAAAAAAGAGCCCTCAACTCGGAAGCCCAGCCTGCTCTTCGGCATGGGGCTTTCAGGAATCCGGGCAGGTTACCCACTGTCTGAGCGCCAGCAGGTTGCCCTTCTCATGCAGATGACAGCGGAGGAGTCAGCAAACAGTCCAGGTGTGTGGGCAAGACGATATGCACCTTTAATGTCGCGCTAGGCCTCCTTGTCCTCCTGAGGGGTTTGGTGCTGCAAAAGCCAGCTAGGTGTGCCGTAGGGTTTCCCCAGGTTTGTGGATTTGCAGCTGGTGGACAGAGACTTGGCTTCCTCCTTTGGCTCTTAGGCGCCTTCTTTCTGGAGAGGAGCCCCAGCTGCCTTCTACAGTATTTGCTTAATCACAGTCTTCCATTAATGTCTCCATTGTGCGTGCAAAGGCATTCCTCTGCCTCAGAAGATTAGCTCCCCCCTCCTCCCTCCCGGCTCCATTCCCCAGAAGCCATCACCTCTGTTTCACGGCAGGAGAGTAACTGTATGGCAAGAGCTCCCTCTAGAGGCTTTGGGGCTTGGGGCTTGACCGAGCTCCTCCTCCTTATGCGTTTTCCCTCCTTCCTCCCTCTCTGCCTGCCAGCAGTAGATACAACACCAAAGCATCCCTCTCAGTCTACAGTTTGTCAGAAGGGAACTCCCAATTCTGCCTCCAAAACCAAAGATAAAGTAAACAAGCGGAATGAGCGCGGAGAGACCCGGCTGCACCGGGCGGCCATTCGCGGGGATGCCCGACGCATCAAGGAACTCATTATCGAGGGTGCGGACGTCAACGTGAAAGACTTTGCAGGTAACCACTCTGAAAATGAAAGCAGGAGGTGGAGAGAGAAGGGTCAGATTTGTTACTTGACTGAGCATTGATAGGAAACCCATTAGAGTCTACCTGATTAAGCTTGACCTGGATTAGATGCTTCAGGGGAGCGCGCAGGCAGCTGTAGTTAAGGCAGTTTGGGTGAATTGGCAGGCAGTGATCCAGCTCACAGACATTTTTTGGCAGCTAGTTAGCCCTGCAGTATCATCATTCTGTTAAGTGGATGTTGCTGTTGGAAAATATAATAGGCCAGCCATTGCCTTGACTCAGGGAGTCTCTGTCTGTAAACCCCACGTGCCCAAATTTGAACCGGTCATATATTCTTAGTTGTGATAGTTCACTTACCCACGCAGTGTTTACTCTTGGTACCTTCTGCTATTCCACTCCCTCCCTTTCCTCATTTTTCCACTTATCAGCTAGATGTGGGACCTCGCTCTGGCCTGCCTTCAGCCACTGTGGTGCTTTGGCCTGCCGAGGCCTGGAGTCCAAGGGTTTCCGGTTCTCTAGATCAGTTGTGCATTGTTAGACCGCAGCCGCCATCATCCTTTACTGTTGGCTGTGCTGCCTGCAGGGCTGGTGGGAGTCGTAGTCTGGCAGTGTCTGGAGAGCCCTGTACTTCCTGTCCCTCTGCTTCTAGGTGGTCTCAATCCATTTCTTTCGTAGTTCTGATATTTTGCAGAGGACTCCCTTTGTGATGAATTTAACAAGGACACCATCATCTTCATTGGGGATTCTAGATTTTACTTCCTTGTCTTGCTTGAAATGGCCCTAGCATCACCCTGGAGAGTTGTAGCTGAGTGTATCCATGTAACAAACAATGAGAAATGCGTCCACTTAGCATGGTCTCCTGATTGAAATAGGTTCCAATTGCAAGTCACAGTGCTGGACATGCTTTTTCATCACTCCTTACTTACGAGGGTGAAAGCGGTGCAGAGGGAGGGGAGCACGAACAGCAAGGTTCCTTGAGCACCCCAGAGGAACAGCCTTCCTTTTCAAGTACTATTCTCTTTGGAAACCAGAGCGTTTCATTTAGTCGTTACCTTTCAGAGGCTGAAACTAGGAGGACGCAATTGTTGTTTTGTGCAGAGTGTTCCCTGCCCAGTTGCCCACCCTAATTCTACCAAAACACAGGCAGGCCAGTTTGTGACATTGCATGTGTTTGTTAATATCCTGAAGGCTAAGGGTTAGGGAGGATCAGAAATTTTAAGTAGAAGAATGTTGACCATGTCTCTGTGGCTCTTCTAAAAGTTTCAGTGAAACAGATTTATAGATTAAAGGAAGGTTTGGTGTTTTTTTCCACCCCCCAGTTATTTAACTCCTGTTCTTATTTCTAATGGTGCAGCTGGGTCTATCTCTTGCGTTGCCAAATGGAAGAGTATGGATGGATTAAACACCAGACAAGAGCTGAGCTTCTGAAGTGTGAATCAAGTGCAGGCAAACCACTGTATTGCTTGCTAGTACCATCAGCTGAAGTCCTGCTGGGTTATATCGTTACTGATCTGAAGTATGCTACCTGTGTCATGTGTGTTTTATGTGTACCTTTGCAGGATGGACAGCTTTGCACGAGGCATGCAACCGGGGTTACTATGATGTTGCAAAACAGTTGCTTGCTGCAGGTGCCGAGGTCAACACCAAGGGCTTGGACGATGACACTCCACTGCACGATGCAGCCAGCAATGGTCACTACAAGGTCAGTTCTGGCTGGATTTGAAGAGTTGACTGCTGTATAGGCCCAAATCATCTCCTTCTGTTTTGAACTCTCTTAGGTTGCCTTCTGTCGCTATCCATCAGCAGGCATGTTGCAACCCTTCCAGTCGCTGCTCTTCAGCTGTTTTTCTGTTGAGAATTCTGCTTATGCCGCCCACCTACTGTTGGAAACTTACAGTTGAGGATAGCTGTGTTTCCTCCCTCGTTCCCTCATTTCTTCCAGTAACATAAATCCCTGTTGGTGTCTTGTTGCCCTCCTGATGTGTCACAGTGTCCTTGTGTTTAGGTGTCTTGACGTGTAGCTGCCCTGTTGGGTTTTGGAGAACAAGACAAAGTGGGTAAGGTGACAGTGTGTCTAAAAATAACACATTTCCTTCTTAGTTAGACCAGTAATGCGTGTGGCCTAGTTTGCCTGAAGTAACAGGTAGCGGCCTGCTACATGGCCTTCTTTGCTACTGAGGAGGAAGGCACCAAAGGATTCACCCAAAAGTTGCTGTTAACCTTTTTCGGAGCTACAGACCATATGCCACTCATTGTTGGCTAGGCCAGGCACTGAGCTACATTATGGCCTGCTAATGGTGAGCTGGTTTGACAGCCTTCTTGAGCCCTTAGGGTAATTTCAGATCTCTACTCTTTCGTGTCTAGTATTGGAGAAAAGTACCTGAGTGATGCTGTTTACTGAGACTTTCGTTTTCCTCTAGGTGGTGAAACTGTTGTTGCATTATGGAGGAAATCCTCATCAGCTCAACAGGAGGGGAGAGACGCCATTAAAAGTAGCAAATTCCCCCACAATGGTGAACCTGCTCCTGGGGAAGGCCACGTATCCTTCCAGCGAAGAGAGCTCCACAGGTGAGAGGTGGGGAGCAGCAGAAGGGTGTGGTGTGTGGAGGACTAGCACTTACCTGAATAAGGTGGTACCTGAATAAGGTGGTAAGAAGGTATAAAGACTTGCTGTTTGGATGGATCCTGCAAGTCACGTCTAATCAACTGAAGTCCAGACTAGAGAGCACAAACACAGCTCCCCAAATGGCGCACCCAGCAGTAATGACTCTCTGATGCTGCACATGAATGCAAAAGGGACATCCCCCTGAAGCACATCATCTCAGTGCATGGGAGGCCATGCTTCTGGCCACATGGCCTTCTCCACACATGGAGAAGTAACAACCTCGTTTCTGATGAGGGTTGCACTTTCACCCTGCCACTGTGTGGTTGCAACAGTTCTCCCTTTTTTTGAGAGAGATCAAGCAGAGTGTTCAGCACCACGCTGAAGGCTACAGGAAGCATACTACATTCATATGAAACTTCATGCTTTTAATGCTTTGTGCTAGAGTTGGCAGTGTGGAGGGAGAACACGATTGCTTCCCACCACTTTGCCTGGGCTCTGAGAATGGGCCCTAATTTTGGTCACATGCTTTTGCCAGAATGTACTGTGCTAGAGATACAGCCACTTGGATAACAGGACAAGTGTGAAAGGAGAGTTCTGGGGAGGGTGCTACTTCCTATATACCTTTATGAGCTGCGCACTGTTCAGAAGTAACAAAGTGGTTTCATATGTGAAGTTGGGAGGAGCAAGAAGATTAACATTGAATGGAGTAAGAGGCCTATGTTTAGTACATCTGTACTGAACTGGTACCCTTTTTATCCTGCCCATAAAATGCCAGGCAAGAAATACTTTTTCAACTTGCTGTTCCAGCCATTTGCTGTCCTCTTTCCGAGTCAGCACCAACTGTGCCGTGCTGGAACCTCACAATCCACTGTGTGGGGGCCTGAAAGGGAAGGGCTGTAATATAAACCTATGCAGCAGGAGAGTTTGAATGGGGACTTGTATTTAGTACTGCTGTGAGGTGTCTCTGCCGCTCCCATCCCCACACTGCTTGTAAAACAGGGAGTTGTCTTATAGTGTCCAGCATTGGATAAGTGATCCTACAAAAGAAGAGAGCGGAGTGAGAAATTTGGAAGGTGCTGTTCAAGAACAGGGAGCTATTCCAAAGGAACATTGAGGTTACTGTGCGATCTGGAAAGCTACACTCATCCGTTTGTGCATGTGCGTGTGTGCCCGTGCACAGTTGATGGTTTTCCTAGCTTTAGTCCTTCACATGTAATAGGGGGATAAATAGGGTGCCCCTACTTTACAGCAGCATTGTAACAGTTACTGAGATAATGTTCACTGAAGCCCTTCCAAACACACTATAGGTATCAAGCAATGGCATTGTGAAGCGTTTCTGCCGGCGGCGCTCTCAGGTGCAGAAGGGTTAGAGCCTGACCTGCCTTTTAGGGAGGTTGGATACTTAGCATGACTGGTGCTCATGTAGACTTTTTGTGTCTGTCTTCTTAAACACTTAAGACAATCTAATAATAGATTAGCACTGCAGATGTCTGGCTGTGCTACAGCTTCTGGAAGCAGTCCCCTTTGAAACAAACGGGTGTTTTGCACAGCAACAGCTCTTACTGGATATGTACCCTTTCTGCCCAGATGCTCCAAATGGATTCCTGCCATTGACTCCCCGCGCAGCTTTGCCCCTTTTGTCCCAGAGGACCTCTCAGAGCACCATGTAGGTAGAGCAGCCCCAGCTGTGCTTTGCACATGGAAGATAGATTGTCCATTCAGGTATTGTGAGCAGGTTTCTGTGGAGAATAATGCTAGCTCAGGGTGAAAGTAGCTGCCGTACCTCACCTTTTCTTTCTGCTCTTGTTTTCCCAGAGAGCTCAGAGGAGGAAGATGCTCCTTCGTTTGCACCATCCAGCTCCATTGATGGCAATAACACAGACTCTGAGTTTGAGAAGGGCCTGAAACACAAGGCCAAGAATCAGGAGCCCCCAAAAGCCATCACGCCGGTCAAGGATGAGTATGAGTTCGACGAGGACGACGAGCAGGACAGAGTCCCACCGGTCGACGATAAACACCTGCTTAAAAAGGACTACAGGAAAGAGACTAAAACAAACAGTTTCATTTCCATTCCCAAGATGGAAGTGAAAACCTATACTAAAAACAGCACAATCACACCAAAGAAAGCAGCCCACCGCATCCTTTCGGATACGTCAGACGAAGAGGAGAGCAGCATCACCGTCGGAGCCGGGGAAAAGCTGCGGCTGACCACCCATTCCATCCCAGCTGCCAACAAGGCTCGAGAACCATCCAGCGCCAAACAGCAGAAGGAGAAGAACAAAGTGAAGAAGAAGCGCAAGAAGGAGGCGAAGGGCAAAGAGGTTCGGTTTGGCAAAAAAAATGACAAGTTTTGCTCCTCTGAGTCGGAGAGCGAGAACCTCGAGAGCGAGGAGGATGACAGAGACTCTGTACAAAGCGCTACCTGTGTAAAGGACTCCCGGATAGTTTTAAAGGAGTCCTCTTTGTTTAATTCCCTTTCTGCCTCTTCGGCCTCTTCCCACGGGAGCTTGGGGTCGCAGAAGCATAACCCTCCCCTTACCGATCAGCACTCCAAACACTGGAGGACAGACAATTGGAAAACGGTCTCCTCTCCAGCCTGGTCGGACGTCAGTTCCTTATCGGATTCCACGAGGACGAGGCTGACAAGCGAGTCGGACTACACATCTGAGGATTCGAGCCTGGAATCCTTAAAGCCCGTGAGGAAGAAGCAGGAGGCCAAGAAGCGGGCCCAGCACGGCACGGCGACAGGGGCAGCAGCAGCAGTGGTGGTGGTGGAGAAGAAGAACTCATTCCATGCCAGCGTTGAAGGAGCTATTCCAAAGCTGGACAAGGAGGGGAAAGTTGTAAAAAAGCATAAAACGAAACACAAACACAAAAACAAAGAGCGAGGCCAGTGCCCTGCCACCCAAGACATTAAAATCATCAAAGCCTTTTCTTTTGACTATGAGGACTCTAAGCAGAAGCCCGAAAAGGCTTTGATTGTAGAGACAGAAAGCCCTGTTGAGAACAAGCTGAAAGTGCTCAAGCATGAGAGGGAGCACTTCAAGAAGGAAGACAAATTTCTGAAAACAAAATCCGAGGAGAAGGAGTGGCTGTTTAAAGAAGATGCTGGGAAAAACTCCAAAGAGGAGAAATCTTTAAAAAAAGCCAAGGAGGCGAGTAAAGAGGTCAGTAAATCTTTCAGAGAAGAAAAGGCTAGCAGATTGGAAAAAGAGAAACCCATCAAGGAGAAATCGCCTAAAGAGGAGAAGCCTCGGATACACAAAGAGGAACGGAAGAAAAAATCCAAGGACAAGCAGTTTAAGGCCGAAAAGAAAAATGAACTGAAGGAAGAAAAAACAGCAAAACCAGAGAAGGAGAGGGCCTTAAAAGAAGAGAAGGAGAAATGTAAAAAAGACAAAGGTTACAGAGAGGAGTCCAGCTTTGAAGAGTTTAGTAATAAAAACCAGTTTTTGGAGAACGAGGACACAAAGTTCAGCCTCTCAGATGATCAGCAAGATCGGTGGTTTTCAGATTTGTCATCTGATTCTTCCTTTGACTTCAAAGGAGAGGATAGCTGGGATTCACCAGTGACTGACTACAGGGAAATAAAAAATGACACCGTGGCAAAACTCATCATTGAAACGGTGAAGGAGGAGATAAAAGACAAGAAGCGGGAAAGCAAAGCAAAAGACAAGAGAGAGTACAGCGAGAAGCGCAGTGAAAAAGATGCTTTCCTTAAAAAGAAAGAGAGAGAATACACTGAGCGGAACTCTGACAAGAAAAAGGACCAAACTGAGAAGCATAAAAATATTCCCAGTTATTTGCCTGAAAAGAAAAGGAAAGATTCAGCTGAAAGCTTTAAAGAGAGGAAGGAGAAGGAAGCCAGTGAAATTACCAGGGAGAGAAGAGACCTGCCTGATGCTTCTAAAGACAGAAAAGACATTAAAATTAAGCAAGACGAGTCCTACAGGGATGAATTTAAAGACTATGGCTGTGAAACGTTCTTCAAAGAAAAACCTGACCCTGAATTTAGTGGGAAAAATGTAGAGACCTGGGAGAGGCATCATTCAGGAAAAGAGAAAAAGGATCCCTCAGAAAAAGATAAGAAAGAAAAATTAAAAACAGAAAAGTACAAGGAGAAATCCAAAACAGAGGACAAAGAGAGAAATGAGAAGGCTCTGCCTGAAAAAAACCAGAAAGACAAAGAATTGGATAAAGGTTTTAAAGAGAAGAAAGATATGAAGGAGAAATATAAAGAGCCTCACAACAAAGATAAAGAGAGGAAGGCTTCCTCAGATCAGGCGAAAGAGAAGAAGGAGAAGAACTTTTCTGGGGAGAGAGACGACTTCCATGAGAGGAGGGATGAGAAAAAGAGCCGGGAGAGGACCTGGTATAACATCTTGGATATCTTCACTGATGAAAGTGAGGATGAGAAGGATGACTACAGCCTCAGCGGGTTCAAATTTGGAGAGGGCGTTGGGGGCGAAATGCACCGGGCAGATAGTCTGCAAGACAAAGAGGATGGCCTGGTAGCCGAGAGAGACCTTTACATCCCTGATAAGCACAGGAAGTACTCTTCGGATAGGCCGCATTCTGCTGAGAAGCAGAAGGACAAAGAAGCCAAAGAGAAGAGGAAAGACAAGGGGCTAGTAGAGAGTGGGAAGGAGAAAAAGAAAAAGGGTCCCTGGAGAAACACAAAGAGAAGAAGGAGAAGGACCCTGTGGAGAAATACAAAGACAGGAAAGAGCGAGCCTCTGTAGACTCTGTCCAAGAGCGGAAGACCAAGCAGAAGCTTCCTGAAAAAGTGGAAAAGAAACACGCTGGGGAAGAGAAGGTGAAAAGCAGGCACAAGGAAAAGCTAGATAAGGAGTATACCAGGGAAAAGCGGTCTTCGAAAGGGGGAGAGATAGAGAAGAGCATGCTTGAGAAACTGGAGGAAGAAGCCCTCAACGAGTACCGAGATGATTCCAATGACAAGATCAGTGAGATTTCTTCTGACAGCTTCACAGACAGAGGGCAAGAGCCAGTGCTCACTGGTCTCTTTGAGTCTTCCAATCTTTCTCTCGCAGATGCTTCTGAGGAGAAATTCAAGGAGTCCCTGCCCTTGCCTTGCCTGCCAGATAAACTCAAGGAAAAGGAGCGGCACAGACATTCTTCATCCTCGTCAAAGAAGAGCCACGAAAAGGAGAAAGCGAAGAAAGAGAAAGCAGAGAAGAAGGATAAAACTGATGAGTTTAAAGACTCAAGCAACAGGAAAGATTCTACCCAGTACGACAAGGACTTTGCGACGGACGGAGAAGGCTTTGGCGTCTCCTGCACCACGAAGACTGAGGCTGAGGAAGAACTGGATAAAAACACCGAGTACTTGTTTTCTGAAAAAAAAGACAAGAATGACTCAGAAAGAGAACTCCCAAAGAAAGCAGAAAAGGAGAGAACCTACAGCTCCAACACAGCCAGCACAACCAAAGAGAAAAAGAAGAGGGAGAGGCACAAAGAAAAATGGAAAGAAGAGAGAGAAGCACAAAGACAAACACACGGATGGGTTCTTCAGGCACCACAAGGAGGACCAGAAGTCTGTCAAAGACAAGGAGGGCTCTCAAGTGACCACTGCAAAAGACAAATCTAAAGAGGAGACACCCAAATTTAATGATCTCAGAGTGAAAGATCGACTCAAGGAAAATCAAGAAAAGGACAAAGTGGAGTGTATTAAAATGAGCAACGGGAATGATAAAATTACCTTATCCAAAGATGGCAGCAAGAAAGAGAGGCCCAGGGAGAAGCTTTTGGGGGACGGCGACCTCATGATGACCAGCTTTGAGAGGATGTTGAGCCAAAAAGACCTTGAGATTGAAGAGCGCCACAAGAGGCACAAAGAGCGAATGAAACAGATGGAGAAGATGAGGCATAGATCCGGAGACCCCAAACTGAAAGACAAGGCCAAGGCCAATGAGGACATGCGCAAGCGGAGTCTGGACTTGACTGCAAAGAAACCACTTGCAATGGACGCTCAGTTGAAGGACAAAAAAATCAAAGAACTAGGCCCCCTGGCTCCCATTGTGTCTCCAGACAGCAAGCCCCAACCCGCTGTCGGAGTGGATTCCAAGGACTGGATAGCTGGCCCCCAGTTGAAAGAGATCTTGCCGGCTTCTCCAAGGCCAGATCAGAACAGGCCAACAGGAGTTCCAACCCCAGCCTCCGTTGTTTCTTGCCCAAGCTATGAAGAGGTGATGCAGACTCCCAGGACGCCCTCCTGCAGCAATGAAGACTACACGGACCTGATGTTTGACTGTGCCGACTCTCAGCATTCGCTACCCATCTCCACCATGTCCATGAATGCTTGTTCTCCCTCCTTCTTTGACAGGTATTCCAATCCTTCCAGCGGATTCTCCGAGAACCCAAGCCAGACCCCGACTAGAACCATTCCCTCCACGAATCTTCACCGTTCCATGTCTGTGGATATCAGGCGAGCCCCAGAAGAGGAGTTCAGTGTTGGGGACAAATTTTTTAGGCAGCAAAGTGTCCCTGCCACATCAAACTATGATTCTCCAGTTCAGCACTTGATGGAGGAGAAAGTCCCTCTGCCCTCCATTCCCATAGAAAAGTTCCCTTGCTTGTCTCCAGAATATTACTCACCAGAATATGGAGTCCCCTCTCCTAAAGTAGAGGCGTTGCATTGCACCCCAGGAACGGTGGGCAGTGTGGTCCACTCCCCTGAAAGTGTATTTTCTGGACTGCAAGCCAAATCTTCCCCTTCTCATAGAGATGAGCTGCTTGCCCCCTCAGTGGAAAGTGCTCTCCCGCCAGACCTTGGCCTGCCTTTGGATGCCACAGAGGAACAACAGGCCACTGCTTCCATTATGCCCTCAGAGTCCAGCTTTTTACCACCAATTGAGGAAAATGAGTTTGACTCGGGCGTTCCAGAACAGAACAGTGCCGAGTGGGAGAGCATCCCCAAAAGGACCCTGGAACCTCCTGGGCCTGCAGGCCTGCTGGGCAACCCCTCCGAGCATCCCGCCAGCTGGTCAGTGGGATCGGAGTTGCTCGTGAAATCTCCTCAGCAGGTCCCTGACTCCCCAAAACCTTTTCCTTCCTCGGATACCACGCATCCCGCACCAGCACCTTTCATTGCTGCAGATTCCCTCTATCCCAGCTCTCCTGTTCCATATCCCCTCTCAGTGATTGAATCAGGGCTAGAGAAGGCAAAGGAAAACACTGAGAGAGCAGCTCCAGGGGAAGTCGCCACTGCAGAACAGCAGGATCCATATGCAGATTCCCCTGCAAGATTAGACACTTTCCTCAGTAGCACCAAGTCTGTCCCAGAAGAAGCATCAGACACCCCTGTGCAGCCCGCAAGCATGCCAGCAGAATCCCAGGTGGAGGCGGTTAACACTCTTGAGAAAGAGCATTACTTGGAGAACAGCACTGTCACCCCAGGAAATCCAGAGGAGCAAGTCACGTGGCCTGATCCATTCACTAATCCAGAAGATGATTTGGACCTGGGTCCTTTCTCTTTGCCAGAATTGCCACTTCAGACAAAAGATGTTCCAGAGGCTGAAATGTCTGAGGCTGAAGCAGCTGAAGGAGGCCACACAACCACATCAGAAACTGGAGGTGCTCCCCTTGCAGATGTTGGGGTGTCTTTGGGATCTGTAGATGGTCAGGAAGATGTAACTGTGAACCAAGCAAACACCCAGGATGGGGAGCCAGAAGCACAAGCTGAGGAGCAGAAGTCAGATGAGATTTCAGTAGAAGTTGGGGCAGAAGCATCAAGTGCTCCAGAGCAGAAGAGTATAGAAGAGTCAGAGACTCCCCAGGGCATTCAGGAGGGAACATCCACAGATATTCCTCAGTTGGAGACCAAGAAGGTGGAAGCCAGCCGTGAAGAACCCTCCTCAACTGCTCCTCTTGGTTCGGAAAGTGGCTCTCAAGCTAGTTTGAGCCAAGCCAGCAAGACTGAGACCACCGATGTTCAAGAGGCAGTGACAGTCAGGGGCAGCAGCCAGGTCCCCTCTTCCCAGGCTGAGGTGCTACAAGGGAGCGTCCAATCAGAAACCCAAGAACCACCTCCAAAACCAGTTCCCGAAACCCCAAAGCCCCCGAAGATAGAAGAGATCCCGCAACGGATCACCAGGAACCGAGCCCAGATGCTTGCCAACCAAAACAAACAGAATGCAGCCGCTGCTGCTGCTGAGAAAGAATACCCTCCTCCTGCCTCTGCCCCCACCACGCGGGCGAAGGGGCGTGTCACAGAGGAGGAAGACCCTCAGGCCCAGCACCCGCGGAAGCGCCGCTTCCAGCGCTCCAACCAGCAGCTGCAACAGCAGATCAACACCTCCACCCAGCAGACCCGGGAGATGATCCAGCAGACGCTGGCAGCCATTGTGGACACCATCAAGCTGGATGACATTGAGCCTTACCACAGCGACAGGTCCAATCCCTACTTTGAGTACCTACAGATCAGGAAGAAGATTGAGGAGAAGCGGAAAATCCTTTGCTACATCACTCCCCAGGCACCCCAGTGTTACGCCGAGTATGTCACCTACACGGGCTCCTACCTGCTGGACGGCAAACCTTTGAGCAAGCTGCACATTCCAGTGGTGAGTAGTCGCCTCATGCTGCTTGCTCTTCTGGATAGCTTCGTAAACTCTGCAGGCGTGGGAACCTGCTGGTGCTGTCTACCCTCCCAGCGTCACTGGGGCATACTGGGAAGATATTTCTGAACTCGTTCATTTCAGAGGAGGCCCCCAAGTTGAGTTACAGACTTGGCTCTACAGTAATTCCCCCCTTACCCGTGGTATCATTTTCTGCAGTTTCAGTTAGCTGAGGTCCAAAAATATTAAATGGGAAATACCAGTGTCTGGGGAACAGCATTCACACAGCCTGTGCGTGCTACACAAACAGCTCTGGTGTCACCAGAAACAGCCCCCTAGCTTTGCGGGGACCATAGAGAGGCCTCATACTGTCTGGTTGTATGAAGCCTCTCTGTGGTCCCTGTGAACCTAGAGGGCTCTTTCCAGTGACGCCAGAGCCATTTCCAACTTCAGAAGGATGAAAGAGAAGCTTTATTCTGTCCTGTAGTATGTACGGTCCCTGCAGAGCTAGAGGGGTCAGTACTCTGCATGGTTGCAGCTGGTCTGACCGAAGGGCAGAGTCCTTGTTGGTTGTGAGGCTGTCTGCTTTGCTTCAAGTGGGTTCTGAGCCTGCTTGGCCTGTTACTTACACACCCTGTAGTGGGGCAGTCTGCGTCTGCTGCGAGACACGGGCTGCTATCAAGTCAAGCCTCGTACTGGGTTGGCTTGTGTACCCTGCCAAAGCCGAGAGTCAAATACTGAGCTGTGGGTAGAGGCAGAGCCGACTTCCTTACAACTGTGCTCGGAGGAATCTTCCCAGTCAGCTGGTGAGTAGGTGGCAGCAGCGTTTCCTCCTTGTTCTGCCACAGAGCGGTCCGTTCCCTGCCGGCTGTTTCCCGTCCTTCGCCAGATCAGCACGTGGAGGGCCTCCTGCAGCTCAGCAGCCTCTACGACATGTGGAAAGGTCTTCCCTGTCCCCTCCATGAAGCTCAGTTTCAGGGCTCTTGGGAGTCAGGAGAACAGCCATCCAGGGCTTTCCAGAAGGAGCTTTGAGCGTGGTGCCCCTCAGCCTCCAAGCAAGCGGGCCAGAGGCAAAGAGTAGGGACAGCTGGGGGTGTGCGGCTGGGCCCCGCCTCTCTGCAACAGGAGACAGAGCAAGGGTTGGCTCTTGAACGTGCGCAGGCCCCCTCCCTGCAAAGGGGGAAGGATGCTGGAGGGAGCCAGCACATGGTGGCAGCGTTCTGCTTTGTGTCTCTTTCAGATTGCACCCCCTCCGTCCTTGGCAGAGCCCCTCAAGGAGCTCTTCAAACAGCAGGAAGCAGTCCGTGGCAAGTTGCGGCTCCAGCACAGCATCGAGCGGGTAACAGCAAACGCTGGGGGGTCTGGAGGCTGTTCTGGGAGCACGGGAGGGGTGCCTTTGAGAAAGAGGAGATCCCTCTGCTCCCTGTTGATTCTGTCCTCCACCTCCACCTCCTCCTCCAGGAGAAGCTGATTGTGTCATGCGAACAAGAGATTCTGCGGGTCCATTGCCGGGCAGCGAGGACGATAGCCAATCAAGCTGTGCCCTTCAGCGCCTGCACCATGCTGCTCGACTCAGAGGTGTACAACATGCCTTTGGAAAATCAGGTCAGGAGCCCGTTTTCTAGCAGCGGTGGCGTTGGCGTTGGCGGTGATGGTGATTGTATTTAATTATATTCTGCTTTTCCCCCAAACTTGGGACTCAAAACAGCGCGCAGTTTGAAAAAAATACAATTAGAAACATACAAAAAGTGTTCTATTAGTATTGTCTCCTGACGTTTTGCTTGCATCTGTGGCTGGCATCTTCAGAGGATCTTCAGAGGCCTCAAAACCCAGAAAACCCAAAACAACCTGTGGATTCCGGCTGTGAAAGCCTTCAACTTTACATACGAAAAGTGAATATTAAAATACAAGGAAACTATTTACAGTATTAAAACTGTAACAGCACAGTAAAGAGTAAAAATGCAATTTAAGAAGATAAAAAGCTCTTAAAAGCAGCAATTTGAAACAATACAGTGCCCTCACTACCCCGCTGTTTAAAAACTTTCAGTTTGAAAAGCCTGCTGGACTAAAACGGGCCTAGCCTGCCAACAGAAGGACAGCAAGGAGGGGGCCATTCTGGCCTGCCTGGAAAGGGAGTTTCAGAGTCCAGGGGCGGCCACTGGGAAGGCCCTCTCTCGTATCCCCACCAGCCGGGCGGGTGGGGGTGGGGGTGGGGGTGGGGGGTGGGGGGTGGAATTGAGAGGAGGGCCTCTCCTGAGGATCTCAGAGCCCGGGCTGGCTCACAGAGGGAGAGACAGTTGGCCAAATAGCCTGGCCCTAAGCCATATAGGGCTTTATAGGTTGTCGCCAGGACTTGGAACTGTGCCTGGGAACAAACTCGCAGCTGGTGGAGCTGTTTCAACAGGGAGCGTAGTATGGTCTCCATATCTTGCCTCATTTAACAACAGTCTGGCTGCAGCAGCCTTCCAAGGTTGCCCCAGGTAAAGCGCATAGTCCAGACAAGATGGAAACGAAGGCGTGTGCCACCCTGTCCAAATCTGGCATCTCCAGGAATGGGCGTAGTTGGCGCGCCCACAGTGACCATCCTTCTCTCCAGGTTCTTCCTTGCAGGAATTTGAAATTGCAAGGAGTGAATAGGCAGAGGTGAGGCTTTTCTCACCAAGGTGGTCCCGGCTGCATCGTCAGTCACTCATCGGTCTTGCGCTGGGAGGCGCTGGGTACCTTTGGCCAGACCTTGAGGAGTCATTCTCTGGAGAAGGGGGGGCAGGAGCATGGCGGGGCCAGAGGGCAGGAAGAGTCTCTCCTGGTTTGGCTGGCTGATGTTGCAGGTGACCTGAGACCAAAACTGTCCCCAGGCTACTTGGCTTTGGTCATTCTTGTTAGGTTAGTTGTGTTGCCTCCAGACTCTTCCAGAGGAACTGAATCCCTGCAGAGGATGCTGTGTGCCTTTCTCATTCTGTCCCCCCCCGCACCCCTCCCCAGTAGTTTTGTAAAAGCACTTTGAAGGTTTGGAGCGGTGACTTTCAGAATCCAGCACTGCTTTAGAGAGAGAGAGAGAGAGAACGTCGGAGCGATTGCAGTGCCAAAGCGTGCTGAGGCACCAGCACCTCCTGCTGGCCACGTCCTCTGAGGCCGCTCTGCTCACTTGCCATAACGCTTGCTGCTTCAGCGGGAGGCAGACTGCTGCATTGCAGACGTTAGTCCCCGTGCCCTAGGCAGGCTGGGGGGAATGAATTCATTAGCTATCCGTTGTATTGATCTTTTGCATCTGATTTAGAGCTCACCAGTTCCTAGGACAAACAGAGAGAGAGAGAGAGAGAAGCGGGGAGAGAGAGTTCTGCCTCATAGTAGCTGCTGGGGCTGGGTGTGAGGAGGGCAGGGAAAAAAGATTGCAGGCAAAGGGAAAGCAGAATGACACCCTCATTGTGATTTGCTCATGCCCCACACATAGCACTGCTAACAATGGATGTTGCATAAATAGCATGTCTTTTACCTCTGTATCTGAGGCTCTTCTGTGAGGCCACTGTGCGAGTGTGCATGGAAGAACTGGAGATTTATTGTGGCATGCACCATCATTCCTGAGTTAATACAGCCTCTGACGAAGGAGCCCCTTTTTACAAAGTGTTCTTTTTCCCCTGCCCAGCCCCTCCTTTTCCTCTTTGTCCTCAGTTTAGATGGAATTTTCTTTTTTATCAACTTCAGCATTGAAAAGATGGTGAAGGAGGGCTGGAGAAACACAGATATTTGGTGCTGGATTGCAGCAGCATGCCTGCATTAAACAATACAATAAAGCTGGCTCTTGGAAAAAAGTGGGACTCTACTCTAGCGAGTCCTGCTGTAGCTGGGCATGCCTGCCTGCAGCACCCAAGGCGAGGAGCAGCTGCCTCCAGAATCCCTCCCTTATCGGTCATGCATGAACATTAAAACATGAAAAAAAGGAAGGAAAGCTTATCAGCCTGCCTCATCAGCTACCCCCCTCCCCATTTTAAAGAAGCCTAGATCTGTAAGTTTGGCCAACAGGATGGAAATTGTAAGGAAAGAAGAGGTTGGTGAAGGACAAAATCATCCCTGGATGTGTTTTTGAAGAAGACTTTGAGCAGTCTCAAGAAAGTTAAAAATGTTTTTGCTTACTTACGCAAAACTTCCCTGAGCTGGTTGGTTCATTTCACGTGTGCGTCTTGTTTATTGTGAGCAAAATGGCTGCTGAAACACACTGAACTGCTCTTTCCTGTGGTGTAGGAAATGGTACCAAATGTTCTGTTAAAGGAGCAGTGCCCAGGAAACATAACTGCTTTGTTAACTAACGTATACTTGTCTTTGCCTTCTCCAATTTGCCTTCTTCTTCCTTTCTCTCAGGGAGATGAAAACAAATCAGTCAGAGACCGTTTCAACGCCCGCCAGTTCATTTCCTGGTTGCAGGACGTGGATGATAAATATGACCGGATGAAGGTAAGCGGTGGGGTGAAAGTTGGTGTGCCAGGCACAGGCAATGCCAGAGTACTGAGAAACTCATTTCTTGGAGTTCTTGCGTGTTAGGAAAGAGGGCTGGGAGGGAAGAGTTGTTCCAGGCAGGCAAGTTTGTACCAGTGTTGGCTTGGAAAGCAGAAGCTTTTCCTCAGTAAATGATGTCTCCACAAAAGAACCAGGCAGGTGAAAGGGAAGTGAGTTTGATCCCATAACATCTAAGAACATTTCCACACGACAGTCTTATAGTGCGATGATTCCACTTTCAACTTCCTATGGAATCCTGGAGTTTGCAGTTTCGGGAGGGGCCATCTGTTGTGAGGAAATGGCCTAAGGCTGCTTGCTTCTTCCACATTTGTTGCACCCCGAGAATGTTTCCCACAGTTCAGGCAAGGATTTTCACCTGCCTGAGAGTCTCCACTAGCAATGGAAGCATTTCATTTCTACTGGACATCACACTGCTGCAGTTGAAACGCGTAGGCAGATGTCAGTGGGAGAGGTTTTAGAAATAAAGAATCCTGCTTCAGCACCCTTTGAGGCTCTCCACTATCACCACTGGTTCATGTCTGTCTTATCTTCCCTTACTTCAGAGTATGGAATTTAGTTAGCACTATCAGCTAATTGGGCAGATGTTTACCCAATCTGTACATGCTCCATTTTTTAAAAGAAGACTGTGCCCTTTCTTTACCTTTAGGGAAAGCACTCACACAATCCAAACTATGTGTGTGAGAAAAGGAGCACACCTTGCCAATGCTGTACATTCATTAATGTTTTTTGAGGGAGAAGATTTTCTGTAAAAAAAATTTCAATGGCTCATTCTTTAATTATTAAAAAAAAACCTTTCACAAACAAGAGTTATAGCTTGCAGGTTATAAGTCTTGCCTAAATTTATCCTTTAAAAACTGAACCCAGTGGTTTGGCTCCTGCTTCCTGAAACAAGGGAGAACTGATCTCATGGAATCATAGAGTTGGAAGAGACCCCAGAGGCCATCGACTCCAACCCCCTGCTATGCAGGAACCCTCATCAAAGCACACCCAACAGATGGCCATCCACCTTCTGTTTAAAAACCTCCGAATAAGGAGACTCCACCACACTCCATTGAGGCAGCAGATTCCACTGCCAGCCAGCCCTGTGTGCCAACCATCTTCAAATTTTTTAAGGCTGTCGTACTTCTTCAGGCTAAACACCCCCAACTCTTTCGATGAAATAAAAATGCTTTCAGTTAAAAAAAACCAAAAGATGAGGAGACGAGCAGATCTCCATCTCGGGGGCTGTTGAGCATTTCGTACCGACCCCTCTGATCTGGTGTGGGTCAGAGAGAGCTGGCGCTTTTTAGATGAAAACCTATGGGTGGGTTTGTATGAGAGAGGAGATACCCACTGAAGTACCTTCATCCTGACCATGAGTTTTCTCTGCCCCTTCTCACTCCCTCACTTTCCATCGCTTTCTTGTCTGCCCAGACGTGCCTCCTGATGCGGCAGCAACACGAAGCAGCGGCCCTGAATGCGGTGCAGCGGATGGAGTGGCAGCTGAAAGTGCAGGAGCTGGACCCTGCCGGGCACAAGTCTCTCTGTGTGAACGAGGTGCCCTCCTTCTACGTGCCAATGGTCGACGTCAACGACGACTTTGTGCTCTTGCCGGCATGACAGTACCGAGCCTGGAGACATTCTTGCTGCAAACTGGCATGGGTGGGTGCCCACTCCCCCACCACCGTCACCCCGAGGACGGGGGCCGGTGCTCACACACCCCTTAAACCGCTTGCTGATGAATCCCTAGTCAGGTGAGGAGGAAGCAGGAAATCTACGGGAACACCTAAACAGAACAGACAAAAGCAAAACAGACGGCACTTTCTTCGCAGCCGCCCCCCCGTCCACCAGGAGAAGGGGAGGAGCCACGCCTTGGACCTCGGCCACCGTGGTGGAAGGCAGGCAAGCCGGCGGGCTGGCAAGCCGGCAGCCAGCTAGCCCGCACGCAGTGGTCTGTACAGGACTGGAAAGGTGGGGGGAAGACTGATGGAAGCAGGGAGCAGGAGGAAGAATCCTGGGACAGTCTCTCTCTGCGGTGCATCAGCCGCCGGGTCAGGGAGAAGCGGCCGGCCAGCTGGCCCTGTCGGCACGACGACGCTTGCGATCATGGCCGTTTCCAGCGCTTCGATCTTTCCGTTTGCCTGTGGGCGGACCATGCCTCGGAGGCTAACCTGAGGGTGGGGTGGGGTTCTGGGGGAGGGGGCAAGGCAGGGCAGGGCAGGGAGGGGAGATCTTTTGCTTCGCATCGGGTCCGGGCCACAGTTACATTGCTTGACGAGGGAGGTGCCCCACCGCCGGGCCCCTGAAGTGGCGCAGAGACAGTCGCGCCACCGGACTGGCAACCCAGGGCGGCCTTCGAAGTCGCCCCCAGAACCACGCGGGAGGCAGCAGGCGCCCCACCCAGCACCGTAAAGTAAGTGGTGCAGAGCAAGGACTTTGCAGTTCTGTTTTTAAATGGAGTAAAATCCATATGGTTTATATATATATATATATATAAATATATATATAAATATATATATATTTTTCCTTTAATCTTGGGCATTTTGTTTCTCTTTCTGAGAACGTAACTTGAAAAAAAAAGAAAAGAAAAAGATAAAACACTACAAGAGCCAATACTCGTATAAAGAGAAATTGTATCCCATAAAAGCTGTACAGTTTTATATACATTAACAATGTACTTTTTGCTGCCTTCTAGATAATTTATTTTGCAACACATTACTGCACAGTTGTAAATAACTTATGTACTGTAACATCACTTTCAGTCATGTGTAAAGAAATAAATAAATTAATTAAAATGATCTTTGTATGTATAGTTCACGCTAGGCAGCGCTCCCTCCCCTTGCCTTTTCCCCACTCTTCCCACCTCCCTGCCTGGTCCTCGACCCCGGGGTGAAAAAGCAACACCTCTTTCCAGTCCAAATGGGTTGTGACAATCCTGGGCCAGTGGAACAGGTGTGATTGGCATCTTCGGAGCACACCAGATGCTCACGGTAACCTCCCCCCTTTGGCTTTCTTCCTCCTCTTGTCAGTTTTGAGTTGAGCCCAAGCCCTCGGACCTTGTCTGGGCAGAGCTTGGAAGCCCTGCAGCAGGGCATGTTGGAACTAGGGGGAACTGCAGGTAGGAGAAGGCTGCCCAGGCAGGGAGGAGAAGGCCCACGTCATCAGGTTCATGCCGGGGACTGAGGGCCCAGGGCAGGGGAGCAGGGGAGAGCAGTTGTGACCGTGTCAGAAACCAAAGCCTTAACCTGTGGACAATGCACGTCCAGAAGCCACCCGCAGCCTAACGTGCGGTTTGAGAGAGTCGAGCAAGGAGTGGCTGCCAGTCCAACCTTTCTCAGGGTACAGTCTGCTGGTTATCTACAGAAGTTTGAGGATAGGGAGGTTCCCTGCAGAGCCAGGCTAGATACTCCTGTTTTGTGCACACTCTCGGTTGGGAGGGGAGGCCTTCAAGAACAGCTGCATCCATGACTGTGTTGTTGTGGTTTGAACACTCTTGAGTCTGTCTCACCCTTCCTCAGGCATGTGAGACAGGGCCAGAGTGTGTGCCTGAGATGGGCTAGGAGTGAAAGGAAAAGAAACCTGCCTTCTCCCAAAAGCTGGCCTCAGAGGATGTTCCCTAGTTTGTGAGCTTGCAGAGTTTCCTGTCCCTTAACAGTCTTCTCATCGTTGCTGCTCAGCAGCTGTGGTCTTCCAGAAGGGCAGGTGGAAACATAGGCAGACGGCCACAGTCACGGGAGACAGTGGCAAGGGAAAAGGCAAAGACATTCTCCCGCTGAGAGAGGCGACGCAAGAGGAAGCTGATGGAGAGGAAACTGCAGTTCTGTAGCATTAAAAATCTGAGGACTTGTTCCTGAATCTGTGTGCTTCTGGAGAGAAGTTCAGAGGTGGCAGCTTGGTTTTATGGGCTTCACAGTGCTGGTTGATGCTTTCAGTAGGCTGGTAGCCGTGTTTTAAGGCAAAAACAGAGGGCCATGCATGCTTGTCTGATGTTTGCTTACGAGGCCAGTGAGGGGAAAGAGATTTAAATCAGGTGTCCTGGACTTTCACCACTCCCTCCTCCAAGGAACAAATACAGCAGAATGCCCACTGAGTTGAACTCTGCAGCCTTCCTCTTTTCCTCTCCATGACGGGATGTTTTCTGAAAAGCCCTTGGTGCTTTGTACCCTTTCCAGTTGGAGAGGACCCATTGCTCAGGCAAGGCTTTGCTACATCATATACCTCCTCTCCAAAGTTTTTACCTGACAGAAGCCCCTGCCACGGCAGAATGGTCATGGGAGCGCTGCTGGCTGGGGCTACTTGACAGTGCTCAGCCCTTGGCACATGTTCACAGCCATGCCTGCGTGCATTGGCACATGGCGACCACTAGATGTGGCAAAGCACATGTCTTAGTTAAAAGCCATTCTCTTCAGTGCCTGATCAGCCCTGCCCTCCTCTTCCTCAAAGCCTGGTCCAACATACAACCATGGCAGGAGCTCCTTTTCTCCTGTTTAAGAAAGGGAAAGAGAATCTACATCCACACCAAACCAGCTGTTCCTGTGGCACTGCTTTTCTCCTGCCCAGCCTTGAGCCACTAAGTAGCGCCACTTGACAACCTGGAAGATCCCTTCACCAAGAAAGTCTGCAGTTTGCATGGGCCGAGGGAGAGAAGGATTGTTAACATGCCACCAGCCCTATATTATCCCGAGTCAACAAAACTTCCTCTTGGAAGGTGGTGTGATGGAGTGAAACCATTCCCATTTAGATATTTTACTGGGAAGAGAACCTTCATCGTAGTGAATGGTTGCCAGTATGATTGTGGCAGTAGTAGTATCATTTTTTTTTTAATGTAAGCCCAAATCTTTACAGTCAAAGATTTTGACTGAGATGTAATCATGCTTCAAGAAGACCCACCGAATCTAACAGGACCTTAACTTAATCATGACTAACATTGTTTTCATGGGGCCCATTTTAAATGTGACTAAATCAGGATCCAGTCCCAAGGCATTGCAAGATTTCATCTTTGTGGTGATGTTTTTTTGGCGGGGGGGCGGGGGACAGGGGAAATGTTTTCAGTGTGAGGCTTGTGCATATTTCCCCCAGTCATTCCTTCTTGCAAACGAGGACTGCTGCTGCAACCCACTGCCTGAGGAGGCATGGCCGCAGCTGCAGGTGGTGGTACCAGACACCGAAAACATGGCTTCTCAGAGCAAGGGGGATCCACTTAACACACCTCCTGTGACATCCCTCCCCACCCACATCAGTCTAGGGGTTCAGTGGCACCTCATACACCTCAGAGGGACAATGACTTGGACAGCAAAACACACCGGCTGTGCTGTTCTCCCTTGTCTCACGTCCCCCCTCCAAGTCCATTCCGTGCGTCCCTCCTCTTCCTCCTCCTCCTCCAACTCCTTTCTTGTCCTCATCCAACCCAGCAGATTTGTGCTGCTCCTGGGAAAATTGGCACCCTGCACGGACCCAGTCCCGTATGGGGGAGAGGTTTTGCATGTAAGTGCTGGCGTTTCCACCATTTTAGAGCCTTTAAAAAAGGCGAGTGGCCTTCGTCCGGCCCAAGGAAACATTCACTGCCCGTGGTGCTGGGTTTGCATGAATTTTTTTTTTAATGAACCATGCAAACCACCACTGTGCAGTTTTCTTTACAAGCCCAGGAGCACTTGAGGAGAGGAGTGGCTTGTTTAGCTAGTTCAGCCTGTTCTCAACTGGGAGAGATCTCTCTCCCCACTCCCAAAAAACCCACATAGAAATGGGGCCTCGAGTCGCACTAGACACCCTGGTCTTTTCAAAACAAGAATAGTCTGTAAATGGAAAGAGTTTCCAAAAATCACCCTCAGTTTAACAAAACACCTTTTTCAGAAACATTTACTTGTGCTGATTGGTTGACATTGGTGTAAATCCCTTTTCCTTTGTCAAAAACACTTCTACCCAACTGTGTGTGTGTGTGTGTGTGTGTGTGTGTACACATGTAAATAAATTTCACAGGTCAGTCCACACCCTTCTATTTGTACCTAGTGCAACTTGGCATAAAATGTGGGGTTAAGGCAGCGGCAGGGCATGTTGTCTGTAATGTAATGGTGTAATATCCCTTTCGTTACCTTCTTCCTTCCTTCCTTCCGTCCCTCCCTGCTCTCTCTCTCTCTCTCTCTCTCTCTTTCTTTCTTTCTTTCTTTTTCTTTTTTTACAAATGTCATTTGTGTAAATACTTGTTTGGCAGTGCTGGTCCTGCCCATATCACTTGCTCTGCCTCCCCACAAAACTGTCCTTTTAGCTGTACAACTTCCTGCAGAAAGAGACAAAAAAAAAAAGTGAATAGAGATGTTATTTTCTACAGTTGCATGTACAGAGAGAAGCACAGAGATGCTGTTGTCCCTGGAGAGATAATGTTCATAAATAAATTTTTCTAAAAAACAACCTGGTGTCTCCAATGGGCTCTTGATTTCCCCCACTTGGCATAGGGAGTTTCTGTCCTCTCCTTGGGGGGCTGGGATCGGGAGAAACACCTCTCCAACCTACAAAGCCCTGTACGGCTCAGGTCCCAATTACCTAAAGGACACTCTCTCTCTCTCTCTCTGAGCCTGCGCGGGTCTTGAGATCTTCTGGGGAGGCCTTTCTCTCTGTCTCACCACCCTCACAGGTATGCATGCTGGTAACATGGGAGAGAGGCCCTTCTCTGGAACTCCCTTCCTAAAGCGATTGACTGGCCCCCCTTTTGCTGTTCTTCTGGAGATAGGTGGAGATATTTTGTGGAAACCTTTGAGACCAGATTGCTTGGGGGGAAAACAGCCTTTCAGAAATTTCTGTGTTTAGATTTGTTGTTCTTTTTAAAGCTTATGCTTTTAATTTTATTATCATATTTTTAACTTTTCTTAATTTTTATTCAGCTGCATTTTGTAAGCCAAAACTATATATCTCCTCCTCCCTCCACCCTCATCTTGATTTCAATAAAGCTTTGGACAAGGTCCCCCCATGACAACCTTGCAGAGGATGCTCTGGTGAACTGTGGGCGAGACAATTGGCTGGCAGACCAAACCCAGCTCACCAACAATTGCTTTTAATCCTTGAGAGAAGACAGTGGGGTGCTTCAAGGTTCTGTCCTGGAGCCGGGGATGTTTAACTCCTTTATAAAGGACTTAGATGATGGAATAGAAGGCATGCTTATCAAATCTGCAGATGACATCAAAGTGGGGAGAACAGGAACAGAATTCAAAATGACCTATGATGTATTGGAGAGCTCGACCAAAACTAACAGTTTCCCCTATGGAGGAAAAATGAAATGCATAAATATTAGATGGATGACAACTGGTTTAAAAGCAGTACATGTGTCAAGAACCTGGGGGTCTCAAAAAACCACAAGCTAAATACTAGTCAACAGTGTGATGTGGTGGCCAAAAAAAAAAGGCAATTCTAGGCTGCTTCAATAGGAGTCTAGGGGTGGTACTACTCTATTTTGCTTTGGTCAGGCTTCACCTGGAATGCTTTGTCCAGTTCTGGGCACCACAGTTCAGGAAGAATATGGACACGGTGGCGTATGTCCGGAGGGGGGCAACCAAAATGGTAAAGGGCTTGGAAACGATGAAGCCCTGTGAGGAGTTGCTCAGGGAGCTGGGGATGTTTAGGCTGGAGAAGAGAAGGTTGAGAGGTGATTGTTTTCTGTTGCTCCAGAGACCAGGACAAGGAGCAATGGATTCGAGCTGCAGGAAAGGAGATTCCACCTGAACCTCAGGAAGAACTTCCTGACGGTCAGGGCTGTCTGGCAGTGGAATATGCTGCCTCGGAGTGTAGTGGAGTCTCCTTCCTTGGAGGTTTTTAAGCGGAGGCTGGATGGCCACTTGTCGGGAGTGCTTTGAGGGTGTTCCTGCATGGCAGGGGGTTGGACTGGATGGCCCGTGTGGTCTCTTCCAACTCTACACTTCTATGATTCTATGATTTGATGGCCACGTATAAATATTTGAAGGGATGCCATATGGAAAATGGGGCAAGCTTATTTGCTGCTGCTCCAGAGACTAGGAACCAGAGCAGTGGCTTCAAACTCCAGGAAAAGAGATTCCACCTAAACATCAGGAAGTGTTTCCTGATGGTAAGAGCAGTTATATCTTGATTTCAGTAAGGCCTTTGACAAAGTTCCTCATGACATTCTTGCAAAGAAGCTAGTAAGATGTGGGCTGGACAAGGCTACTGTCAGGTGGATTTGTAACTGGTTGACTGACCATACCCAAAGGGTGGTCACCAATGGCAGATTCTCATCCTGGAGAGAAGTGACTAGCGGGGTGCCACAGGGTTCTGTCCCGGGCCCGGTGCTGTTCAATATCTTCATTAATGACTTGGATGAAGGAATAGAGGGCACGCTGATCAAATTTGCAGATGACACCAAATTGGGAGGGGTTGCTAATATGCCTGATGACAGGATCAAAATTCAAAAGGACCTGGACAGATTGGAGAGCTGGGCCAAGGCTAACAAAATGAACTTCAACAGAGAGAAATGTAAGGTCCTACACTTAGGCAGAAAAAATGGTATGCAGAAATATAGGGTGGGGGACACGTGGCTGGCTAACAGTACGTGTGAAAGGGATCTAGGAGTCTTCATAGACCACAAGCTGAACATGAGTCAGCAGTGTGATGCGGCAGCCAAGAAGGCCAACGCAATTCTTGGTTGCATCAACAGGAGTATGGTGTCTAGATCGAGGGAGGTACTGGTACCACTCTATTCTGCATTGGTTAGACCTCATCTTGAATACTGCGTCCAGTTCTGGGCACCCCAATTCAAGAAGGATATGGATAAGCTGGAGCAGGTCCAGAGGAGGGCAATCAAAATGGTGAGGGGCCTGGAAGCCATGCCCTATGAGGACAGACTTAGAGAGCTGGGGATGTTTAGTCTGCAGAAGAGAAGGTTGAGAGGGGACATGATAGCCATGTTTAAATATTTGAAGGGGTGTCATGTCGAGGAGGGAGTGGGCTTGTTTTTGTTGGAAAAATTACCAGCATTCTCTCTCTCCTCTCCATCTTGTTATTAGAACAGGTGGGCAATAGCAAGATAGGGCCTCCCTTTTCTGTTGCATGCCAGATCTTCTCCATTTGCCTCTCTGTCTTTTATTGCATGATCATAAATACCTTTGGTGCTCAGATCATGTGACCCAGGACAGTTGCTTGGGTCATCGGTCTTATAAAAGTTAAGACCTCCTTCTCTCTGTAGATCTCTCTCTTTGTTCTCAATGGCTGCTTTCCCTGAACTCTTCACATGCTCCGAGTTTGAGTCCCATCAAGGAGGATGGTGAGTTAAACTGATGAATCTCCTATTCACTAGATTAGACAGGTAGCAGGCTCTCTCAATACAGATGTAAATGAAGAGTCATTAGTAAAGTATTTAGTCTAATTTTCCCCCACAGTTTTCTCCTGCTCTTGAGACCAGGACAAGGAGCAATGGATGCAAGCTGCAGGAGGGGAGATTCCGCCTGAACCTCAGGAGGAATTTCCTGACAGTCAGGGCTGTCCGGCAGCGGAATGTGCTGCCACAGAGTGTGGTGGAGTCTCCTTCTTTGGAGGTTTTTAAGCGGAGGCTGGATGGCCACTTGTCGGGAGTGCTTTGAGGGTTTTCCTGCATGGCAGGGGGTTGGACTGGATGGCCCTTGTGGTCTCTTCCAACTCTACATTTCTATGATTCTATGATTCTATGATTCAACAGTGGAATGTGCTGCTGCCTCACAAGTGTGGTGGAGTCTAAAGCAAAGCTAACCAAACCCAGAGTTTTCCCAACTAGATTTCTTCAGGGGAGGCTTGCCATTGCCTTCCTCAGAGGCTGAGAGAGTGTGACACACCAAAGGCCACCCAGTGGGTTTCTGTGGCGGAGGGAGGATTCAAACCCTGGTCTCCAGACTCACAGTCCTGCGTTCAAACCACCGCGCCCTGCTGGCTCCTCCCTAAGCAGTACTTTAGTGCTCTTTGTTTTCCGGTGTACGTTCAAGGGCAAGATAAAAGCTCTCCCGATCTGCTTGATTAACCTCTGCCAACACAAAACCACAAATGGGAGTTAAGCCGGTTTAACCAGAGCGTGGAAGCGTTGATTCTTGACTTCCTGACGGCAGGCGGCCGGAGGGAGGAGGGGGGGGAGAGACTTCCCGGTTTCCGCCGCCCGGTGTCGCCAGTGATCTGCAGGATGCACACCGGGGCAGCACGGCGGTGCCAGTCGCCAGCAGGGCTCCCCGTTTCCCTTCCAGCCTCTTTTGAAAGCTCCCTGGCTGGAGGCTGGCAATCCGGGTGGGCACAGGATAGGACCCACTGCAGGAGAGGTATATTAGCTATGTGCCTTCAGGTCGATTCTCCCCATAAGCCTATCTTAGCATTTTTCTGACAAGAATTGTTCAGAGGGGGTCTACCTTTGCCTTCCTCTGAGGCTGAGAGAGCGTGACTCACCCAAGGCCGCCGCCACCCAGTGGGTTTCCATGGCTGAGTGAGAATGTGAGCCTTGGCCGCCTCGAGTCCTAGTCCAACACCCAAAAGCACTACACCACAAGGGCTCTCATAAATAGGAAGACTATCCTAGGTCAATATTTATTCAGGCTGAGAGAGTGTGACTTCTTCAAGATCACCCAGTAGGTTTCCATGGGTCGGCAATGATTTGAGTCCTGTTCTCCCAGAGTCTTAGCTCTGGATCTCCTATTAGGTGTTTATTCCTTGGCTTTCCCTTATGTTTCCACACGTTTATTCCTTGGCTTTCCACTATGCCCCTCTTAGGGGGATTTGGAGTTTGGAACAAGATGAAATCCTCATGGGCAATGTTTTGCCCTTTTGGAAATGAATTAATGTAGGTTTTCTTTTCTTTCTAAGTAGGCAGTTATATTCACAACTGTAGTACCTACCCTTCCTCAAAGGAGCACAGGCTTTCCCGCCTTATCTGATAGGTTAGGGACCAGAGCACTGTCAGAAAAAGGAACTGGTTGAAAAGCAGAACCCCTGGACTGTACTGTAGGGATTTATGGAGGCCCACTGGGCCTGACCACGTGCGCATACTGCTTGCAGAGTCTCTCAGCAGGCACCTTCTTTTCTGCCTTTCAGCTCACTTTTGCAAGCAGCGTGCATATGTGAGCAGTTCCAAGCAAGCCTCTGTAGGCAAGAAGACCTGACAAAACAGCAGAATTCCTGTTGAATGAATGGAACTTGTCCTTAATTTGGAAGCGACAAAAGATAATGGAGTGCCGAAAGGTGGGGGCTTCCTGTAGAGAGGGGCATATTGGCTATGCAATCAGCCTGTGGTTTGTTCACTTGGGCCTTTGGGGACAAAATTATGAAAGTGCTCCACCTTTGTGATGAGGAAATAGCAGCTTCACAACGAGGGGGGAAAAACTCTGCGGCTCAAGGCACTCGAAAGAATTTTGCAAGATGCCTAAGCCAGCCTGAATATCAGCTTCAGAAAATCACCCACAACAATGGCTTCAAACTCCAGGAAAGAGATTCCACCTGAACCTTGGGAAGAACTTCCTGATGGTAAGAGGAATGTGGAGTGGAATTCGCTGCTGCCTGGGAGTGTGATGGAGTCTCCTTCTTCGGAGGTTTTTAAAGAGAGGCTGGATGGCCATCTGTCCAAGGGAAGGCTTGGATGGTGTCTTCCTGCAGGGCAGAAGGGGGTTGGACTGGAGGGCCCTTGGGGTCTCCTCCAATTCTATGATTCTATGATTCTCCCAGGGTGGAGTGCTGGTGGTGGCACTTGAGTGCAAAACAGCCGCTCTTGTCAAGCGTTTTGCAATTAAGCCTGATAGTAGGGATTAAGTCACTGTGAGGGTGGGAAGAAAGCACGTTGCTGGACTGGAATGAGCCAGCTCCCTGCCAGAATTTAATCTGGAGTTGTTTCTTGAGTCTTCCTCCTCCTCCTCCTCCTCTTTGCTTTCCTAGCTGCTCTCTCCCATCCCAAGAAAAAGCCCTACACAAACACACACTCCTTGGCATTATTTAAATAAGAATAATGTTGCAAGATAAGGGCACACCTTTCCACCAGGAAAAAGGGTAAAGTCAACAAGCAGGAAGGAAGACAGGCCAGCTGAGTCTTGAGCAAGGTACTCCAAGGACCTTTGGCGCCAGGTGAGTCATTCCAAACACTGCACATTTTTATGCAATCAGGTGTAAAAGAGGGATTGAGATTCAGGGTATCTTTTTTTTAAAAAAAAATTATGGTTTTACTCCACAAGTTAGCCAATCATAAATACCTGTCTGGACTTCAGGCAGAGACTGAAGAGACACCAAAAATGTATGTGCATATATCCCCAAACTGCATGTAAAATACAGTTGTTAAAAAGCAGTACACTGAGCCAGATGAAACTGCAGACATTCAAAACAACATTCCCTAAATAATCTACAAAGCAATTTGAAAATCAACTTGCAAGGACTTCAGAAAAGATTATGCCCAACAATGGATAGTTCTCAAAGTGGGTGGCAAAACAATCTTTGTCCCTCTTTTTTCTTTTCTTTTTCTTTTCTTTCTTCTCTGTGTATCCAGGTTATCCTGCAACAACTTGGGAGCAGACAGTGTAAAGACCTGAGCTTTAAAACAGAAGGATAAATTCCACCAAATACCAAAGTCAGGATTGTTCATACCATAGTATTTTGCATTAACTTTATTTTATTTAACTCATTTCCTGCCTTCCTCCCAACATGAGCCCCGAGGTGAATTATAACAAGGTTAAAACAAGACAGAGCTAAAAACTGGGCCATGGAAACCCCAATGCACAAATCTTGCCAAGAAAACCTCTCCGCTGTGTCTGTACCAGATGGGCCTGTGGCAGCAGTGGGTCTGACAGAAAGCACAGATAGAAATCTATGATGTGTCAGAGGATGTGACAAGTGTGGACGTGAAAAGGTGGACAGTGAAGAAAACTGGGATAGGAAGGAGAAGTCATTGGAAATGTGGTGCTGGAGGAGAGTTCTCCTGACAAAGAGACAAGTCAGTGGTTCCAAAAGCAAATCACACATGAGCTTTCCCAAGAAGCCAAAATGACTACTAAACTGAGGCTACTCTATTTTGGATGTATTATGTGATGGCAGGACTCCCTGGAAAAGACGATAATGCTGGGAAAGGCGGAAGACAGTTGGAAGAGATTTGGAAGAGAATTGGGCACCCCAATTCAAGAAGGATATGGATAAGCTGGAGCAGGTCCAGAGGAGGGCAACCAAAATGGTGAGGGGCCTGGAAGCCGTGCCCTATGAGGACAGACTTAGAGAGCTGGGTATGTTTAGTCTGCAGAAGAGAAGGTTGAGAGGGGACATGATAGCCATGTTTAAATATTTGAAGGGGTGTCATGTCGAGGAGGGAGTGGGCTTGTTTTCTCCTGCTCTTGAGACCAGGACAAGGAGCAATGGATGCAAGCTGCAGGAGGGGAGATTCCGCCTGAACCTCAGGAGGAATTTCCTGACAGTCAGGGCTGTCCGGCAGTGGAATGTGCTGCCACGGAGTGTGGTGGAGTCTCCTTCTTTGGAGGTTTTTAAGCGGAGGCTGGATGGCCGCTTGTCGGGAGTGCTTTGAGGGTTTTCCTGCATGGCAGGGGGTTGGACTGGATGGCCCTTGTGGTCTCTTCCAACTCTACATTTCTATGATTCTATGATTCTATTCTGAAACCCTGTTACAGGTGGATTGGCTCCACTGAGGAAGCCCCGGCTGCCGCTCTGAATTTGCAAGACCTGAGCAGTAAGAGGGTCTCTTTGGAGTTCCCTCAGTGATAAGGCTGCCAGAAGTCAAAACCAAACGGAGGGCAAATACCAACAAAATCCCGATTGACATTTAGAATGTCTCTTTCACACCGTGGCGCAATAGATGTTTCTCTTAATGCTGGCACAGAGGACCAAAGAGTTCACCCACCCAAAAGGAGCCACACATAGCTGCCTCCAACAACCTGCTCTGCTCTGAACTTAACACTCAATAAGGAAACAGGTATGAGGCCAGGCAATGCAACAACACTGCTGTGAGCTGCTTCAGGTGCATGTTTGGGGGGGGGGTGCTGTGGAAAAAAACACCACCAATAACAGGGGGTTGGGAACCGGCAGGTAATGCTTGTAAAAGCATTTCGTGTCGTGTTTCCTGCCTTGCCTGCCCAACTCCCCCACAGCAGGCTTGGCGTGGCCGATACAGCCCAAGTCCTGCGGCTCTTCCTGGCCATGTTTTTAGAAACCGGTGCCCCACTCTTTCTTCAGGGAGGCCCCCCAGCCGACAGCAAGACTTGTAGGTGCAAAGACGGAAGAATGGAATGCTACCCACTTTGGAGGAATGGTCACTGGAACTGACAGATTTAGCAGAAATGGGCAAATGGTCTTGGTTTGATTAGAAAAAGATCACTAGGGACATTTCTTAAGGACTGGAAACCCCTTATGGATTTTTTATGAAACAAAGAAACTGATTTTGTAACATGGTTTTGATGATTAGAAAGAGTAGGCTATTGAAAGAAGAGAACATGTTGCAATTTTGGAAAGAGAGGGGCAGGAATAAGTACATGCATACATAACTGCTAACTTCCTCCTCTCTTTTTCTTCTCTTTTTCACTATTTGTTTTTGTTCTGTACTGTTATTTTATTGTGTTTCAGTTTTCTATCTTTCCCTTGTTCCTAATCTCTATAATTCTTAATGCATATATTTTTTAAAGAGTTCTTCATTTTAAAATTGTTAAAGGTGCAGAGGTTTATCCAAATATGCTATTCTTCAACAGGACATGGGTAACAAAATTGCCTAGCCGCACTGCAAGAGAATCAAGCAACTCCAAATAGTACCCAGTCCTGCCTGTGTTTTTGCTCTGCTAGGACAGACTCTAGGCTGAGGCGCTTTTAATTCATACAACCCGGGTTGCAAAGGGGGAGAGAGAGGCCAATCTTCCAAAAAGGATTCTTTTTTTTTAAAGGTGCCCACATCAAAGGAGGCCGGGAGGCAGACCCCCCCGTGGGTCTTTCTTCCCACCTTGCCCCATGGGGGGGTGCAGGGCTCAGCCCTCCCCACGACCTGGTCCCCCCCAGCTTGCTTGATCCATGGGGTCCGCTCAGGGTCTCCAACGTGCCACGCTGGCAGCTCCCCCTCCCAAATGGCTGGACTCGGGTGGAGGAAAGCCGGGCGCGTTGGGAAGCCCAAAGGACAAGCAGCGGCTGGAAGAGCTGGATTTCCGCCCAGGCTCAGGAGGCCGGCGTTTGGAGAGCGGCTTTATCTGGGGCTCCAGCAGCCCCCGGGGCAGCGTGCGGGCAACGCCGCCGCCCCCCTCGCGGCTCAGCAAGCTGGTTCGGCGGGGAAAACGGGGCGCCGGGCGCCTGGCTCGGCCCCAGCGCAGCAGCCAGGGATGGGGCCTCCGTCTCCAGCGGGAGTCTACCGGGGCCCCACCGGCAGCGGCGGCGGCGGCGGCGGCGGCGGCTGCAGCGCCGTCGGGCTTCTCAAAGGCGCCTCGCCCGCCGGCCGCCCGGAGGGGCGAGGGGGGAGGCGGCTCTCCCCTGGCCTCCCCCCTCCCCGCCTGCCTGCCTGCCTACCTGCCCGCCTGCCTGCCCCACTCGACGGCGGGGCGCGGTCCCGGCGGGGCGCTCCTCCTCCTCCTCCCGGCCGACGGCGGAGCCACCGGGAAGCCTCGCCCCCGGGAAGCAGGCGGCGGGCGAGGAAGAGGCGGGCAAGCCCGGGGCGGCGTCGGGGCTCCTTGCTGGCCCTCTCGGGGCGCCCCGACCGCTTCCCCTCGACGGCTGGCTGCTCGCTCGCGCCGGGGGGAGAACCGGAAGGGGGCCGGCGGCGGCCCTGGGCGGGCTCGGGGGCCGCGCGGGAGAGGCCCTGCCGCAACGAGGGGCCCGTCGGGGCTGGCTGGGCGTTCCTCCCTCCCTGCTGACGGGGGACCCCTTAGAAGCCCCGGCCCCTGAGGCGGCCCCCCGGCCCGGCGGGCTGGGCTCTCCGTCCCCGCGGCGGCGGCGGCGGCGGCGGCGGCGGCCGATGGACTTCGACGGGCGGCTGCTGGGGCGGGCGGGGGGCTTCGGGCGGCGCTCCCGGCTCCTGGCCGCCGCCTCCTGGCTGCCCAACGCGCTCCTGGCGCTGGGCCTGGCCGGGGGGCTCCTGCTGTCCGCCAGCCCGCCCCACCGCTGCCGCCCGGACCCGGCCCTCCTCCCGGAGGCCCTCCGCAACGCCTCGGCGCCCCCCGGCAGCCCCTGCCTGCTCTACCGCCGCCCGCCGCTGGGAGGCGCCCCGGCCGACGCCGCCCCCGACGCCGGGCCGCCCAACGCCTCCGCGGGGCCCTGCACCCGCGGCTGGGAGTACGAGTTGCCCGAGGCCGGGCTCCGGTCCACGGTGGTCACGCAAGTAGGTGGCGGGGGCGGGGGCGAGGGTGTGTCTGAGCATGTGCAGAGTCCTTCCCCTCGGAGGCTAGTGAGTGTCTGCCCGGCCAGGTGCGCCTAACACCCCTGTCTCCGTCTCATGGGATGCGACTGACTGCTCCCACTCAGAAGCCGCCCTTGGGCTCGATTTGGGGCAGGGCTGGGAATCGGGAGGCCCTCCAGATGTCTCTGGAGTGCAGCTGCCAGCATTCTTCACTGCTGACTATACTGGGTGGGGGCTGCTGGGTGTTGCAATCCAGTAACATCTGGAGAGAGTTCTGCTTGGCACTCCCCGTGCCTCGTTGCTACAGATACCTAAGGACGCATCCCTGCGGTGGTCACGTTTTCATTTTCCCTCCTTTACCCACCTCTGTTTTCCTTCCCTTTTTCTTTGCTTTTGTGCTTCTCTAGATTGGAAACCCCTTAAGAGCAGAGACTTGTCCCATCTGAACGCTATAGATTATTTGTTTTTAAAATTATACACATGCACACAGGTTGTGTGTGTACATCCTTAAGGGCAAGTAATTCTGGAAATTGGGGTGGTGGTGGCGGCAATTTTTCTAAAAAAAAAATGTGTACACCCTTAACAGGATGAAAGACATCAATTATGCAGGCGTGTTGCACAATCACAGGAGAAACTTTAAAGTGAGGTTTGCCACTCTGGGCTTAGGCAATCCAAGCAGTGCGTTGCTGTGCAGGGACGAGAATTTGAACACCCGACATAAAATTGTAATTTAAGATGGAATTTGTAACTTTAATTAAATCATTATTATAGCGTTTTTTCTTTAATATAAATGCATTTACTCAGCCTTCAAATAATCACCATAGTTTCTATTAGCTGTTAAAGGGTCTGTATGTTTTTTGGGATGTTCTCTATATATCTATCTTTAGTGTATACCTTTTGAGTCCCAGTATTGGGGGAAAAGGTGCTATGTAAATGAATACAGCAAATAATAATAATGATGATGATGACTGCAACTCCCAGCATTCCTCACCATTGGCTATGCTGACTAGGGGCTCCTGGGAGTTGCAGTCCAACCACATATGGAAATTCCCATCCCTGACTTGGGGGTTCCTGTAGCAGAGCACCAGAGCTGTCTGTGCCAGCATCTCTCCTAGACTTCACCATTCCCTTTTTTTCTCCCCCCATCCTTGTAGTGGGACTTGGTATGTTCCAGCCAGTGGAAGGTGCCCCTGGAACAAACCACCTTCCTCCTGGGGTGGCTTGTTGGCTACGTGGTCTTCGGTTCGGCCTGTGACAGGTAAGCTCTCTCTCTCTCTCTCTCTCTGCTGTTGCTTCGTTTCTTTGCTCTCCTGTAGGCTTTTAGCAGGTTGCAAGTTGCAACTCCCATGTGAGCACTGGATGCTTATTTTCACCAACTCGGTTTTTCAGCCATGAGTGCCTGTGGATTGCCCAGCTCTGTGAAGCCCAAAAGTTTTAGTTTAGGGGATGCTCAAAGATTGCTCAGTGACAAAGGCCTTGCTTTGGAAATAAAAGCCCTGAGATCAAGTCCATAAGCCCAAAGAAGCACCTTTGTCCGCCCATCATGAACTGGCGGCCAAAGTGGCAACTCCACCAAGAGGTCGCTGGGATGTTTGAGTCAAGTTCCAGCCAGGGCGAATCCCAGGGGCTGCTCTCTCCCTCGCTGACCCTCCTCTTTCTTCCTCTTGGGCTGCTCTGAATCCCCCCAGGCTGGGCCGCCGGACCACTTTTGTCCTCTCACTGATGCTCTCGATCCCGTTGGGTATCGCCGTCTCCCTGGCCATGAGTTATGTGATGTTTGCTCTCACACACCTGCTGTTTGGGGCGGTGCTGGCAGGTGGCTTCCTCTCCCTCTACGTTGCACGTGAGTAGCACCCTGCTCTCCTCCAGTGGGTTCCCCTGGCCAAGCTGGGATTCAAACCCTGGTCTCTAGAGTCACGGTCCAATAGTCAAACCATCCTGTCTCTCTTCTTACTCCTATTGCCCTTTGTCCCTCGTCCCCTCACAGCCTCTGCCTGCACTCAGATCCCTCCAAAACAGTTGCGACAGAAACAACATCTGATACAAAATACAGGCCTGTGACTTCACCATCATCCCTTTTCTTCTCCTCTGTAATTTTTAAAAACATCTTTTACCAGGTGAAGCTTCAGAAACCTGTGTGATGTATTTTCTGCGTTCTGGGTGGCCAGGAAAGATATCTCTCTTTTGTAGATTTTGAAATTCAACTTGTAATTATTTTCTGGGGAAAAAAACCACCCTGGTACTTTTAGTATGCAAAACATAATACTTTAGATGTCAAGCCAATTCATACATATTGCGTTGTATGTTTCCTACAGTGGCAAAGTGACTTTCAATCTGTTAAAGGGAGGAGGTTGATGTTGCATTTCTTTCAGTTTTTCTGAACATTTCCATTTAAAAACAAAACAGGAAACCCCCCTTTTTTTTTGCCTCGTGGCTTTGAAATTTTCCATCCATGCCACAGGACTTCTCCCTCCTCCTCCTCTTCCTCCTTTAGGGCTGGAGCTGTGTGATCCTCTCCACCGTCTGACAGTCACCATGAGTGCCGGTTTCTTCTGGGTGGCCGGGGAGCTGCTCTTGCCCGGGCTGGCTGTGGCTTGCAAGGAGTGGCGTCTCCTCCAGGGAGCAATAACGCTGGGGCTAGCCCTGCTGGTTCTCTGCTGGTGGTGAGTATTCCCCCCACAGCCCCTGGGATGCTAACTGGAAGGGTAGAGACCTTGGATTTTGGGAGACGAACCCCTTGGAATGGGAAGTGTGATCATTGGCACTGAGCTGCTCTGGGTGACAAAATCAGTGTGTGGGCTTGTTCTCTGCCATCTTACCCACAAGCAGAAACTTTCTGCTGTGTTTTTGCATTTTATCTGAATACCTGCCATGGTGAAAGCTACAGTTCCAAGGTCTTTACATGAGGAACCCAGGCCTGAGGTCCTCTGTCATGGTTGTGTGGTATAAACCTTTGCATGTGGAGCTCGGCATTGAGTGTGCTGCCCAAGTTGTGTATTGAATGGCATTCTTGTGCAACTGAAACAAGGCAGCCAATGCACGGCAGAATTCATCAGCAAATGCTGAGTGGGCCTTCATGCACGTCACTTCTGCAGCCTTGAAATGAATGCAAACAAACAAAAAGACTGCACGTGTGCTTTCAAGTCACCTGATGAATTACGATGAATTTTACTGGGTTTTCTCAGACAAGGAATACTCAGAGTTGGTTTGGCCAGTTCCTTTCAACGGAATATCACTTGTAATACCTGGTATTCCTTGGCAGTTTCCCATCCAAGTACTAACCAGGGCTGACCCTGCTTAGCTCCCAAGATCTGTCGGGGGCCTCTGGTTCCCAGCCACATTGAACTGTCCCCATGTTCCCTCCCACACCACCCCACCTGGCATTGTGTAAATCCCCAGGAAGCTGTTGGAGAGATTTGTGGGATGAGTTGCAAGGGCTGGAGCAAGTATGCTCATTCTCTCCCAGGCCTCAAGCATAGAGGTGGGACCACCCTTGTGGTTCTCCAGTGAAGAGGGTTTGCTCAGTGCACTCAGGCAGAGGCCTCCGTAGAGCTGGAGAGGGGCAGGGTGGGGAACACAAGTGGCTCAGGAGAGAGTCCTTTCCTGCCCCAAAGGATTGCCAGGCAATCTGGCAAAGTAGCCAGCATGCAGACAGGGGAGGTGGAAACCCCACAGAGAAGGATACCATAACAGATCTTTCCAAGAAACTATGTATATCAGCCAAATCGTGTACAAGAACAGTAAGGGGCTGCCATATTGGAATAAATGTGTCTGTCCTTCCTTCCTCTCTAAGAACTTTATACTTAGTGGTTAATTTTGCCTTTAATGTCAGATTCCACAGCTTCCTTCGCCAAGTAAGAAGATCTTCTCTTGTGTGTGTGTGTATGTGTGTGTGTGTGTGTGTCTGTCTGTTTGTCTGTCTGCAGGTGCCCTTCACTGTTCCCCGAGTCCGCCCGATGGCTCTTGGCCACTCACCAGCTGGAGGAAGGCAAAAAGGTTCTGCGCAGCTTAGCTGAAGGCAATGGGGTCCATTTGGAGAGCACCTTATATGGTCAGGAGCCTCTGTTTGCAGGTGAGTTCTTGGCAAGGACAGGTCAAAGATCAGTCCCAGCCACAGTGGCAGCTGGTGGCTGCAGTGAATCCATTCCACGTGAGTAGTGAATCCATTCCACGTTTCATCCTGGCTTCAAAGGATCTCTCCAAGGTGCTGAATCGTTTTCTTAAATAGTTTCAGCACTTTGGAGAGCTCCTTAAAAGCTGTCCAAAACCTGGAATGGATTGACTGTCTGGCTGACATGGAAGAGGAACGGTGTCACCTGTGAGTAACGGGGATGCTGTCAGAAGGGAGTGGAGTGGGTGACAGCAGGGCAGAACGGGGCCTTCCAGTTGGAGCACCCCAACTGTAGAATCCCCTCCTGGGAGAGGCCTGCCTGCTGCAAAATTTGCTTTGATGTAGGCACCAGGCCTTCTGCCCCACCTGCCATGCTGTGCTGTCAGTTTCTGACCTGTGGATTGGTCGTGCCTTTTCCTAGCAACTGGGATTTCTCTTTATCCCATCAACTCTTTCATGTGGAAAGACACCATGCTGCAGTTGCCTTACTGGTTGAGTAGAAGGGTGTTTGTTTTGTCTTGGAGTAACAGCAGCTTTGTTCTCTCCCCAGAGCTGGACAACCTGTCAGAAGGGGTCCCCCGGTCGAAGTACCACAGCATCTGCCAGGTGTTTTGTACTCGGGTGGTGTGGAAGAACAGCCTTATTCTTGGCTTCACTGCGTAAGAGCCCAACATGGGTGGGTGGGAAGGAGAAGGGAGGAGGCCAAGGACAGGGATTGAGGTGGTGGTGGATTGAGTGGTCCTCTAAGTTGGCAACCAACCCTCTGACTTTACCTTCATACTTGCCACCCAGGCCCAAGCAACTAGCTGCCTTTGTTTAATCTGCAGAGCATCTTACAGCTCCCTCTCCCCTTCTGCATCCCCCCAGGTTCATCGGGAGTGGGATACGGCACTCCTTCACCCGCAACTTGGCTCCCTATGCCCCCCGCTTCTACTTCCCCTACTTCCTGCTGGCGGTGAGTGAGGCGTTGGCGCTCCTCTTCCTCTGCCTGGCAGTCGACCGCTTTGGGCGCCGAGCCGTCCTCCTCTTCAGCACCATCCTAACGGGCATCTCCTCGCTGCTCCTGCTGGCCCTGACTCAGTGTAAGGGGACGGGGAGGGAAGAGGGGTTTCTGAGTGGGAGGAACGGAGGCCATGCCACAGTCTCCTCTCACGCCAGAAGTCCTGGGTGGTGGCTCTCACCGTGGCACATAGCTTCCTCATGCACCGTGAGTCCGTGCTGTGGTCGAGTGAGGGGATGGTTAGTCTTTTTCTCCCCCACAGGCTTAATTTTGGCACAGGCAGTTTGGCTCACTTGCTGGAGCTGCCTCTCAGTTTGCTCTCCATGCACCTCTGCTGCGTGCAGATTATATTAGATCATAGGTGGGGAAAGTATGCTCCCTGAGGCTGTTTTGGAGCCCAACGTAGGCTGCCTGCATCTCAAAAAATAAAAATAAAAAACCACTTTTTTTTGGCAAACACCTCTTTTTCAAAAAAAGGAAAAAAGTGTCTCTCACACTGAAATCTTAGTTACTACCTGATTGAGAAAAGATTTCTCCTGGGCATAAAACAGCCCAAAGAGATCTAAAAGCATGACATGCTTGCTCCAGAGGGGATTTTAGTGATTTTTTTTTTGTTTGATTATTTTTTTAAAAAAAATTTGGCATGCATGGAATGAGTGTTACAGCCCTCTGGTGTGTGTGAGTGTGTGTGTGTGTTCCCCATAGTAGTTGAGCACCCATGTATTAAATGATTTGCTGGGGGAGGGCCTTGCCTGTGGATGGACCACTTTCTTTCCCAAACACTCTCCCCTTCACCGTTTCCCTAGACTTGCAGTCCTGGCTGGTGCTGGCCTTCTCCATCCTGGGCATTCTCTCTTCACAAGCCGTCACCGCCCTCAGCGTTCTCTTTGCCGGCGAGGTTCTGCCCACAGTGGTCAGGTAAGGGAGAGTTTGCAGTTGGACCTGCCTCTGTGCAGCCCTCAAGAGAGCCAGCATGGCACAGGGGTTTGAGCTTTGGATTGGGACCCAGGAGACCAAGGTTCAAATCTCCATTCAGCTATGGAAACCGAAACTTGGGCAAGTCACGCACTCTCAGCCCCAGAAAACCCCTGGATAGGGTCACCATAAGTCTGAAACGATTTGAAGGTACACAATAACAACAACAATAACTACCTTAAATACCTACAAAAAATGCAGTTCTGCTTGTGAGAAGAATCAAAAAGGGAAGAGTCATGCGGGGGAAGGAATTCTACAAGCCTCCAGAAGTTGCTGAATTGTAACTCCCAGCATTCTTCACCAGTGTCTGTGCTGGGAGGTTGCTGGGAGTTGCATTTCAAAAACATCTGGAAGTCTCCATAATTCCTACCCTTGCACCAGGGCAAATGTGGAAAACTTTTTTGCATCTAAGCAAAGATGTACTAAAATTCATTGGTAGAAGTGGTTACTGGTAAAGCAGTAGACTGCACATCATTGGTTGTAATACAAGATTTGGAAAAGAATTCATTGCTAAGGAGAGGGACTGAATCCATGGATCATACTTTTTCTTGTGTGTTAAAGATGGTTGCGAGGGGGTGCTGGTTAGAGATATTTGTTGTTTTTCCACTTTCACAGAATTCCTGTGCCCCTAGCCCCTACAAATGTGGAGGAATGGCTGTACATCTTTCTAACTCGGTGTGGCTGGCACTGGCTGGCAGCATCAGATCACCGGGTGTCAGGATGTGGAAGAACATTTCAGTTTAATTGTTTATTTTTAATGAGAATGTATCAAAACTTGCAAATCTCTTCATAACTGAGGATGGAAAGAGCTTGAGGTTTTAGAAAATCCAGAGTCTAGGGCACGGAGACTGACACGCCTTGTCCATCCAGGTGGGCGGCTGGAGACGGTTTTCTCTCCAATGTCTGAGGTTGAAGCTTTGTGTATTCAGGCTTGTCAGTGCTGAGTTAGGATTGGTGCCACTTCTCTCCCTAAAAGAGGCTCCTCATCTTTAACTCTTGCATGGCAGGCGGGTACAACAAAGCCCTCTCCGTGCTGGAAATGGGCTGCAATCTGAATTTGTGTGATACAAATAGACAAGAATTTTTGGACCCTTTTTAGAGAACCTGCTGAAAGTTACAAATATCTTTCTGTAATCAGGGGTTGGAAAGAGTGTGAGGTTTATAAAGCTTCAATGGCGAGAGAAAGCAAAACTGACAATTCCACTCTCCCCAGCTCTTAAGTCTTTGGCAAGGGGTCAAAGATGCTAGGGGAGGACTTGAACCTGGGACCTTCTGCAGAGTGAGGTCAGTGCTCAAAACCCCTGAGCTGGCCTGGAAATGAGAAGAACCAAAGCTTAGGAAAGATCTGCTGTGGACTATTAACTCCTTCAGTCCTCTAGCCAGCAAACTGGGAATGGTAGGCTTTGGGAAGAACTGAAGGGCATTAACCATGGTATGGTCTTCTGGTTAACGTAGATTCTGGGAGTTGTAGTCCCTGCAAAAAGGAACTTTTCCAAGCTTTGGAATTGTTGAAGAGTCCTGCATGGCCCAAAGAGAGAGGGGGTCACGTTTCCTTCTTTGCCAAGGCATCTGGATTTGACCCTCCCATCCATCTCCTCCCCTTCCTTTGGCGCAGCCTTTCAGAGTTCCAATTTTGTCGCTTACTTCTCCCTTTTCCTGTCCTGCAGGGGTGCTGGGCTGGGTCTCATCCTGGCAGCCAGCATGGTGGGCCACCTCGCTACCCCACTCCTGGCCATCCACAACAGCCGGGGCTTCTTCCTCCACCACGTGGTCTTTGCCTCCTTCGCCATCCTCTCTGTGCTCAGCATCATGCTCCTCCCGGAGACCAGCCGGAAGCCCCTGCCGGAATCGCTGCACGACGGAGAGAGCCAGCGGCGCCCCCCGCTCTTCCGTTCCTCCCGCCGCCATCACAGCCGCCAGGACCAGCTCCCCCTGCTCTCCACCCGCTCCGGGGGATCCCCCTATGACCCTGAAAGCTATGCTCGCCTGGTCACTGCCACTAAGAAGATGCGGGGTGGCTCTGGCAGCCGGCAGGCAAAACCTTTGCTCCTGGAGCCCTCTCGGCATCTTGACACGGCTGAGGAGAGGTAGAAGCCGAGGGCTGCTGGACTGATGCCGTGGGTTGTGAAGGGCGAGAGAGAATCTCCCAGGAGAGAATCTCCCTCTGTAGCCAGGTCCCTATGAACTAGGAGAAGAAGGCGGGGCACTGGGGTTATGAGAAAGGAAGGCACTGGCCGAGAAGGAACTTTCTGCCGGTCCCGAGAGGTTGTTTGTACCCCCCTGGTGGGCATCCCTTCAGAGGTGTTAATGGAAGCCCCTCACAGCCCCACACTCCCTCCGTCCCTCCTAGAGCCTCCGTCTCTACTCCTGCCTCTTGGGGGAGAAAAAGGGGCTAGCCAGATTCTTGGTGCCATTGGCACAGGAGCCCTCCCCTGGCTGATGGCATCCAAATAAAGCTATGTGCTGCCACCTTAGTAGTTCGGTTGTCTTTTGCTGACTTTGCTTCCACCTGTGCCCATGTTGCCGTTGCTGAGCCCTAGGCCTTCACTACAGAAGTCTCCTCGGTCCCTGCTATGTGCTGAATTTTGCTGCTGGGACCCAGGAAACAGGGTGCCATTTTGGACTCTTGTCCTGCCTGCCGGGAGTGTGTGTGAGGGTGGGGTCGGTATGCATGCTTCTCCCAGATGATGGCAGAATTGGGCACTTAGGTCTTCTTGCTTTGAAGTGGGGATCACATGCTATAGTGGTTAAAGCATTGGACTATGACTCCGAAGACTAGGGTTCAAATCCCTGCTCAGTCACACTCTCTCAGCGTCCAGGGAATGCAAGGGCAAACACCCTCTGAACAAATCTTGCCAAGAACGCCCTATGTTAGAGTCACCGTAAGTTGGAGATGATTAGAAGGCGCACCACAATTGATCCTGTGGTTCACCCAGTGTGGCTGGACTGCAGCTTCCAGCGGCCCTGGCTGCCATCATCAAAGTTAGGGAATGCTGGGAGTTTCAGTCCAATCAATGGCATGATTTCCAGCCCTTGTTTAGGTTGTGGGGAGGACCAAGTTCATCTTTCTGGGAAGGCTCCCTGAAGGAACCCTGGCTGGGCCTGGGCAGCCACATTCCAGCTTCAAGGATGCTGTGCTATGGGGTGGATGGAGGTGAGTTTCTTGGGGATGGGGTGTGCATCTTTTGTTCCCACTGAGGCATTTAGGAGGTGCATAGTAGCCTTCCACCTTGCTTGCCCTTTGGACCCAAGGGCTGTTCCTCTCTTCTCCATTTCTTCCGTCCTCCTCCTCATTCTCCCAACAGCCCATGGGCGTTTCCCAGCATGCTTTTCCACTCCCTGAATCTCTGCAAACCTTGCTTGGTGAGGTTTCAGGGCCCCTTGTGATGTGTCTTCACCTGGGTACAGTGTCTCTTCTTTCAGCCTGCTTTGCAAATTGGTCCCTGTGATGGTCCCTTCAAGGAGCACGTGAGGCAGTTTCAGCTCAGTGGGTGGGGAGAACGCCAGGGGGTCTTTTACAAAAGGGTGCCCATGATCCCCGTCCCTTGAACCCTTGGGAGATGCAGATCTGCACTTGTACAACATCAGCTTCCCTTGCTCTCTGAGGGCCCAGGCTCATCTGACTTCCAGGAAATGGGCCAAGTCTCTCAGTCTTAGAATCCTAGAAGAGCTGGAAGAGACCCCAAGGGCCATCCAGTCCAGCCCCTTTCTGCCATGCAATCCAAGCACTCCTGACACCCATCCAGACTCTGCTTAAAAACCGCCAAAGAAGGAGACTCCATCAAGGCAGCCGGGTATTCCAGTCTGTCACTGCTGTGTCCCCCATTTTTTTAGGGCTGGGGCTCCATCCTGCCAGACATTTTGTAGGGATGCAGGAGATGGATGGAGCGGGAGCCTCGGCCAGTCGTGGCCGCTGCAGTGGGAAAGGTGCTGGTCTTGGCTGGAGACCAAGAGGGAAGCCGAGGGCAACAGGCTGGCTCAGCAGGCAGAGTCCAAGCTCTTTCCTCCAGGATGGCCTCCCTTCCCGCCCGCCCGCCCCTTCCGGCTCTCCCTATTGGCCGTACAGCTCTGCCAGTCGCTGGAACCGTGGCCCCCATTCGTTGAGGTAGTCATAGTCCTGGTCTTCGTCTGCCAAGCTGGAGAGAATGGAGCTGAGGGAGCCGCCGGCTGAGCCTTCCCCCTCGTAGTCATAGATGAGTGCCGTGTCGTAGGGGGGCACGCTGGGATCTGTGTCTGCTGCCTCTAGACCCTGGAGGTGGATTGGGGTGAAGGAGAGAGAGAGGAGGGAGACAGGAAAAGCCAGTGAAGGCTAGTCTGGGTAGTGCCCACCAAGCCAGACCTTGCTCTAGAGAAGCTGAAGAGGTGTCATGACAGCCACATTTAAACATTTCAAGGGATGTCATATGGAAGATGGGGAAAGCTTGTTTTGTGCTGCTCCAAAGATTAGGACACGGAGCAATGGCTTCCAAAGAAGAAGACTCCACCGCATTCCAAGGCAGCAGCAGAGTCCACTGTTCAACGGCTCTTACCATCAGGAAGTTCTTCTTAATGGTTAGGTGGAATCTCTTTTCCTGTCATTGGAAACCATTCCTCCATACTGTCCTAGTCTTTGGAGCAGCAGAAAGCAAGCTTGCTCCATCTTCTATATGACAGCCCTTCAAATATTTAAATATTTAAAATGTCATGTCCCCTCTTTGCAGATACTCGGAACGCCCAGGGCTTAGAGAGGAGGCCTTCTATCAGCTGAGGGGGTGGGGGGTCTCTCTCTCCTACTTGTACCTCTCCCCACCTTGGGCAGCTCCCCTCCCCAACACCCCAAACCTCTTCCTGGTTTCCGTCCTTCTTGGTACCTCATTGATGAAGTCCTCTATGTCTGAAGGGCAGGCAGGCAGGCGGCGGAGGGGAAACTGGGGCAAGGGGTAGCCATAGGGGTCGTCTCTCCGGCGGGGCGGCTTGCTTTGAGGGGAGGGCGGGGCGAACAGGTCCGGGTTGCGGAGCTGGTTGAGGTCGTAGGCATCCTGAGAGCAGAAAAAAGGGGAAGAACGCATGGCCCCGACACTCAGAACCCCCAATCTGGCTGGGGTGCTTAGGGGGAGGGAATCCTCAAATGAATGGATTCATTTCTTTTGGGTGCTGCCTTTCTCCCAGAGGGGGACCAAAGTGGCTTCCAGGCACAGTTAATTAAAAGACATTTGCAGTCTATAGCCTTTGAAAGCCTTTGACTTTACATTTACAATCAAATTTTAAAAACAGTTGTGATCAACCACTTAAGAAAAACATTTTTAAAGACATGCAAAAGCTTAAAGTATAAATAAAACATCCCAATGAAAACAAATAGCTCTCCTGCTCCCACATTAAAAGCCTCTTTGAACCAAAATGACTTTGCGGGACGTTGAGAAAAAGCCTTAAATGAACAGCCAGAAAGAAGTAGTCACAGTAATGGGCATGTGTGAGAGAGACACACACAGACACACTCTCACACAAAGGGAGGGGGTCTCCCTCCCACAGCCCCTCTCCCACATTCAGGGCTCTGTGACTAGGGCTGTTTTCCCCACAGGCCAGGCCCCCCGAGACAGCCAAGCCCACTTCACCCACCTGATCCTCTTCTCCCCCTCCCTGTTCGTTGTAGTTGAAGACATTGTCCCTTAGGTCATCCTGGGAGCCCCCCAGGAGCCCCTTCCGGAAGGCCTGCCGTCGGGAACGCTCCAGGGCGGCCACCAGCAACACCAGCACTGCAAGGAGGGAGCGAAGGAGGGGGAAGAGAGAGGTGCATTAAACCATCCCAGCCTCTTTTATTTCCCCCAGATAGGAAGAGGTCAGGAATTGTCCTCCAGACAATTGTCCTCTTGTTTTGGAAAGGGACAAAAGGCCTGTACATACTGAAGGAAGATCTTGGCAAGTTTTTCCCCTTCTTTTTTCTTAAAAAAGGAATTATATTTACTAATTTTAATACAGACAAACAAATTTACAATAGGATAATCAACATACCGGGGGGGGGGGGAAGGAAAAGAGAAAGAAAAGAACAACAGTGCACCCTCTTCTGGCACAACCTCAACACACATGGATCGGAGGTCACGCAAAGCATCGCTCCCACTATAGGCAATGGATGCGGCAGGCAGGCATCCACATGTTGTGTCCATTGACTGCACTGAGACACAACACTCTGCAGAGGCAAAGAAAAGTGCAAATTAAACCCCTTCCCACTAGGATGCTGAATGACATGGGTTAAATTAGTGGGCGGTGGCAGCTGGACAGAATTCGGGGAAGAAAACTGGGTCACACTGTTCAAAAGTTTCAGATCGAACTCTCAGCCTGCAATGCATGTATATGTGTGTTTGTGAAATATATTTTAACATGTTTGTTTAAAAGAATTATACCCTGCCCTGCTATCTCAAGATCTCAGAGCACCATAGGAATAAAATAAATTTAAATCAATTTAGAACAATTTTAAATTTCAAAACAGTTGAGAAATAATTTAAGAACATGATACTAGGTTCCCCATACAGACTGTGGGCTGCAATTTTGCCCACCCCTCTGTTAAATGGGGGAGAGGTGACTGAAACGGCTCCTGCCCTTTTGTACCAAGGCTTCCTCCTGCAGCATCCAGACCCGTGTAGAGATGCACGGATCTTGGCCTCTCCAACAGGGCACCCCTCCGGTGAGCTGGTTGCACTTACACAGGAGGAGGATGGCGCTGCTCAAGATGATCATCAGGGCCCCGAAACTCAAGCCCACTACCGCCCCCACTACAGCTGCTGCCTGAGTTTGGCAGGTGCCCCACTCATCACAGGCGCACACGGAGACGTTCAGGAGTTGCTCTCGCTCCTGAGGTGGATTTCCGGAGTCGCTGAGAAGCAGGGGAAGGATGTGGAGACCTTCGGACACCTCTCCTTGGGGACTCAGCAGCACATGGGTTCCTGTAGTGGTGGAAGAGAGGAGAGGTTTTGGAGGTGACAATTGGGGGGGGCAGAAACAACTATGATGTTAACTAATGTGATAATCACTTCTCTTCCTCTAAGTTACTTAGGATGATAAGAATGAGAATGGACAGTGAAGAGCTTCTGAAATATGTTTCTAAGTGTGTGTGTGTGTGCGTGCGTGTGTGCATTAAATTTGCAAATGAGGTTCAGCATAAACAAGTGCAAATTGATGTGTTTCAGGACAAAAAACGGGTCTGGAGGATGCTGGGTGGTGGGGATGGGGGACAGTTGGTCTAATTGGCTGATTAAAGGCTGTTGCCTCCAACCAGGCAATAGAGTCGGGCGATCAGAGGGCCAAAGACCTGGGACTTCTTGATCAGCAGGGTCTCTGTGACATCATTTGCCACTGATAACACCCAGACTCCGCTGTTCCTTTTGAGTCAGGTTGCTATTCCCCTAGTACCTGGAGGAGAAAAAAAAAAAAAGATTTCCCCAGCAACACTTGACTGTTATGAATTATGTCTGTTCCAGTCTTGGTCTTGAGTGGGCAAGACCCATTAGCTGCACAAGAGATACGATCCTGGCAGAGATGAAAACTGCTAGAAAGAAGGTTTTGAAAAAGATGAGTGGGTAAATGGCTAGATGGCTAGATGGACGGATGAACAGACAGACAGACAATCATCTCAAGAAAACCACCTGCATTCTATGAGAGGTGTTGCTAGAGAGACTGTAATGATGAATGATAGAATCTCATGGACTCTTAGAGCTCGAAGGGGCTGCAAAAACCATCTCATCCAACCCCATGCCATGCACTTCAAGATTTGTTGCTACACTACTGCTTGCACTCCAACCATAGTCTGATTTTTGAGGTCTTGTGCTTGGACAATCCAGAGCTCCCTCTTCTCTCTCTGGTGCCTATGGAGGAGTCTCTCACCTTCCCTCCCCTCCTCTCTTGTGACACATGTGGGGCATCCCTGCCTCTGATCCCTGGCAAGCTGAGAGATTTTACCATTGAGGTGGCTGAGTGTCCAGTTGTTGGTCAGCTGCGTGATGCCGCTGGGGATGAGGCGGAAGTGGAAGGGCTCGGCGTGGGGAGCCAGGTCTTCGTCGGTGGCGCTCAGGACCAGATCGTCTCCCCGGCTGCACAGCTCTCGGGTCACGGGGAGCAGGAGGGGAGCGTGGTCGTTCACTTCCAGCACCTCGATGGAGAGGGTGGCTGTGGCCGTCAGCGGAGGGTTTCCTAAGGGGAAAGAAGAAGCAGAAGAAGCCAGGCGCCTCTATCAGCGACAGAGCTAACGCTGGCTATGGGTAAATTATCAAAATCATTTGTCACTTCTCTTTATTATATTTGTTCACTGAGTTTATACAGCAAGCCCCCGCCCCCCACCTTTTGATGCCCCATTATCTGACAACTTCCTCTTTTGATGCTTCCAAATTAAGAACAAGGTCCTTTAACTGGACAGGGGTTCCACTCTTTCATTGGTTCTTCTTGCCTACGGAGGCTTGCCTGGGGCTGCTCGCATGCACTCACTGCTTGCAAAGTGAGCTGAAAAGTGAGGAAAGGCCCCAAACTGGCTGAGAAACTTTGCAAGCAGCTCGTGCACGGTTGGTCCCAAATGAGCCTCCATCAGCCCTTCATGCTCCCTACAGTACAGTCTCTGGGTTCCTCTTTCCAACCAATTCCATTTGTTTGAATAGAAAGGTCTTTTCCTTCCAGTAAAAGGAGGGGGACTAATTTGCGCCCCATTAACTCAGCAGTGAGGGCAGGAGAAGGGAGGAGGGATCTCGCCCTTTCCAGTAGGCTTAGCCAAAAGCAAACTGCTGCCGTCTCTCCTAGCTTGTCTGTCTTCCTCATGAATACCTTTTCCCCTCTTGATCCCACTTTGATATTGCTTGACCACATGGCCTCATTTTCATCTGTGAAATATTGGCACTTTCTTTCCATCCGTCCATTTTAAGCACACCTGATGATCTGTACCAATGATTGGTTGCTTTGCAATGATTCGCCTGGAATTTGGAAATGTTATGTTTATGGTCTTGCTGGCTTGGGGAATTATGCTGAGTGTATTCCAAAAAAAGAAATTCTGGATTTTTCCGGATTTTCCTTCCCTTTAAGCCTCTTCTTCATGGGCCAGGGCCCATTTCCCTTCCCCAGCTCTCTGTCTTGGCTGCCCATTCAGCCTTCTCACCGTTATCACTGGCCAGGATCCGCATGGTGTGCCAGCCACCTGGGAACGTGGCTCGAGGGGGCACCTTCAGACGTGTTTGCACCAGGCCGGACTCAGGGTCCACTTCCAACCAGCTGTCCCGGTCCAAGGCCTGAGAGTACCTGGAGTGGTAGGGAGAAGAAAAGAGGGAACTGTGGTGGAAACTGTGAACATGGATCGTGCTTACTTTTTAAATGGCCCAAATAAAGATACACACCAGTTGAGCCTCCCTTATCCAGAAACCCAGAATCTGAAACCCTCCAAACCCCTAAATTTTTGAAAAGCAGAACCCAGGCTTCTTCCCATAGGAAACATGAATTACAGAGGCTCGCTTGGGACTCTGTGCTTGTGCTGCTTGCCAAGTACCCCTTTTTCCCTGTCACTTGCTTTGGACCCTACATATACAGTCCCAAGCAAGCCTCTGTAATCACCTCACATTCCCTGCGGAAAGAAGGCAAGAAGAGAAGAACTGATACATAAATAGACCCCACACTGAAAGAATGGTAAATAATTTACAACAATTATATAATGACATATACAGTTCACCTTTCCTATATGTGGGGGTTCCATTTCAGTGTTGGGCAGTGCTGAACCCTAGGAAATCTTCCTCCATTCCCAGTCCCCAACGCCAAGGGATTCATCTCGTCTGGCTCACCTGAGCTCCTGCACCTGGTGGGTGTCGGGATCGCTGGCATGGCAGAGGGTGACCTGGATGCCAGGGGGTGCGCCTTCGTTCACACTCCCCTTCCAAGGATTCTCTGGGAAGAAGGGGGCTTCATTGATGTCTACCGCTTGCACCCGTGCTGTGGCCAAAGCCCGGGCAGCCTGTGGAGGCGAGACGGCCAGCGGACTTTGGTTCTGGACGGAGAGGAGTAGGTCAAAGCGGTTCCGCTCCTCATAGTCCAGGGCCTGGGTGGGAGCATAGAGAGAAAGAGAGAGAAAGGCAGTGAGGCTGTGGGTTAACTCCTTATTGCTCAAACCTCCTGGTTTAATGCCAGTTTTGTTCTCTCTTTCTCCCATTTTCTTTCTCTGCCTTTCTTTTCCCTGATCCAGGCTACATTGTGGGCAAGGGGTGTTCATCCAGATCATGGCTGACAGATCCTACCTGGGGAGTTGATTCTTCCCTAATTTTCTTCTTGAAGGAAGGAGCAAGTAGTTTTAGCCATTTGCTTCTTGTTGTGAGGAAGTCTGCAAGAGCTGGGCAGTTTTTGAAGACTTTTTGCAATTCAGGACTTCTTCTGAACAAAATGCATGCATTCTTTTTTGCATGGAAAACAATACTTTGTGTGCAAAAATCAGTATTTTCTATACAGGTGACAGCCTTTTCTGTGCAGAAAGACTGTTTCCTGCATAGAAAATGCTGTTTCCTGGGCAAAGCAACCACTTGCAAGTTTTGTATAAAATAATTCCCAAACTGCAAATATTCTCATCAGTCCTAGATTCAAGGAACAGTTTTTTTAAAAAACTATTTTCCCCAATATGTTTTGAATATTTTCACTATCTGTAACACTCTGCTGGGGCCGTGTAGTGTAAGTCTTTCTACCTTATGTGTTAATTGTGTTATGTACCGTGTGCATTGAATGGCAACATGCCACAACCAAATGAATAAGCGAATACACAATCCTGTGTGCATCCACAAGCACAACAACACCAACTGTACAACTCTGCTTCCACAACCTTCAACAGAATGTGGACATTCTGCATCTCATTAATGTTTTGCACCTCATTCCACTAATTTGCTTGGCTTTCTCAACAGGTTGCAGGCATGGGTCTGCCTGAAGACCACGCTTACCTTCACCAAGGAGATGATGCCGTCATTGGTAAGGGGGTCAGTCTGGATGGCAAAGGCCCCCTCAGGGTCCCCCTCCAAAATGGTGAACTTGGCCAGCCAGTTGGGAGAGCCGGGCAGGTCCTTGTCTTGGACCGGCACCCGACCAACCTCCACACCTTGTTGGTTCTCGGAGACCTCCATGGAGAACTGCAAGACACATTGGGGTGGGGTGGGGTGGAATAGCAGGGAGGCTGTGAGCACCAATGGGAAGAGCACCCACAAATCTCATCTTCCTCAAAGGAAAACCATGTTCCCTTGTACAAAGAAGGTCTATGAGGCATTCTCCTCCTCTCCTTAGCATTCCCATCTTGGAAAGGTGGAGGCAGCTGACTAAAAGAGGGGAATTCAAGTTGATGGAAGTTTGAAAAATCCATTAAAGTTTATCATTACAATTGTGTCAATGGCCCAGCTTGTTCATTATTTTAATTGTCTACCCCAATGACGTAGGCCACGATTCTGTATTGTGGTCTATGTTGCATACCTTGAGTGTATGTGTCTATGTGCCTTCAAGTTGCCTGTTGGTTTTCTAGGAAAAAGGAATAAGTTTTCTAGGAAAGGAATCCTCAAATATGGTTTTGCCAGCTCCTCCAAAACATACCCTGCAGCATGCAATATTCTTTGATGGTCTCCCATCCTTGTTCTAACCAGGGCTGACCCTGCTTAGCTTCCAATATCAGGCAGGCTCTGATGCCTTTGGGTTATTTAGGTCCACTTATGTAGACCTAACTTCCATGCTGAATTCCAGCCATTACTTCAAAGCAGAGTTTGTGTTTCTAGTTTCTTTAATCTGTTGCAGACCACAACTGGTAATTTTAAATGATTTTTTTAAAAATCCAATGACCCAACTAGAAGAGTTTAATTATATGTTGCCCACCTGAACTCCTTGGAATAACCAGAATTTGAATAATAAAAAGGGTCAAACTTGTCAGGGGTAGCCTGATGGTGCCGACACTTGTTGGACTGTCTGCCATGGGGCCATGCTGGCTGAGGATGATGAATGTTGCAGTCAAATCTATGCAGATGGTGCCGGATTGGGGAAGGTTGCCTTATGCTCTCGCCTCTTAACGGCTCAGCCTGCTGCCTCATTAACCAATGAGTTTGCCTGCCTTCCTCACCTCTTCCCCCGTGAACTCAGGTGGGTTATCGTTGATGTCGTCCACATAGATAACCGCGGTGGCCGTGGTTGCCAGTCCTTCTCCGGACATGTCTGCCACTTGGAGGGTCAGGTTATAAACTCCCACCACCTGTGCAGAGAAGTGCCAGAAACTGGTGAGGGTCCAAGAAGCGAGCCACGAGCCAGAAGGCACGCAGACAAGGAAGAGAGAACTGGGGGTCCAATGTCTATGTTAGGGACAGAAGGAATATTCACCATTATGTGTTTCCCAGCTGAAAAATGGGAATACTTGGGAAACCCTGTTGAAAATAGTAACACTGAGGTGAGAATCATGCATTGGTTTTGCTCAGCATTTGCACACGCAGAAATGTTTGGGGGAAATATTCTGTGCACGAAACACACAGGGGAAGTTTTTTTGCACAAAAATCTTGGCGACAATGATGCTAAGCATCAAGATCCAAAAATTCAGAAAGTGTGTGCCCTATTTTTCTGTTGTTGCTGTGTGCCTTCAAGTCATTTCTGACTTACGCTGACTGTAAGGTGACCCTATCATGGGGTTTTCTTGGCAAGATTTGTTCAGAGGGGGTTTGTCCTTGCCTTCCTCTGAGGGTGAGAGAGTGTGACTTGCCCAAGGTCACCCAGGGACAGCAGGGATTCTCTAAATCCCTGTTCTTCTGAAACAGATAAACCACAACAGCACCCAAATTGTTGTAATAAAAAATAAGATTCTCATTATAAAGATGCACATTGTTTGTGTTATATATTTCAATGAATCTCTCTCTCTCATCATCCATCTATCCAGCCCTCCTGGGTTTGCCCTCTTGGTTTCACTTTTCAGGGGACATTTGGGGTGCCTTCTGCCCTTCCTGCTCTAGGAAACACCAGCCAGGCTCCTACCTCCCGGTCCAGAGCAACTTCTCCTGTTTGAATTTCCCCAGAGAGCGCATCAATTTTGAAGATGTCTCCTACTCCTGGATCCAAAATGGAATATTTCAGGGCTGCGTTGTCTGTCTCGGGGTCATCGGCATCCGTTGCTTCCACCTTCATCACAAAGGTACCTAGTCAAGAGGAAAAGGCAAGATGTGGAAATCATGGCTTCTCTCTTGTTCTGTTTTCAGACGTGGAAATCATGGCTTCTCCATTTGCGACCGGGGCAAAGGCCTGGCAGAGAGGCGATCCTGGCACTAATGAGCGGGAGTTGCAGGTACCCACCTGGGGCAGCTCCTTCCACCACATGCCCCGTGAACTCCTTTTGCCAGAAGAGCGGGCGGTTGTCGTTCTGGTCCATGACCACAATCTCCAAGTCTGTGGGCTCCTCCAGAGGAACTCCGCTCAGGTCGAGTGCAAAAGCCTTGAGCTGGACACGGGCAAAGCAGAAGAGGTCAAGGACTCAGGACGTGCAGGTACAAAGTTAGCAGAGTTTGGGGCTCAGCTTTTCCCAGCTGGATGCAAAGTTCTTAAGTTTTTGTCATGTACTGGATAGCCCACACTCCAAGGAACTCACTCTGAGGTAGACAGGTGTTTATTGTTTATAGGTATCATGAGCAACACAGAACACTTCCACAGGAGTTGCCGAAACTGGAGGTTGCTTATAGCATGCAACTTATATAGGCTATCAATACGCCTGATTAAGTGCACAAAGCATTCATTCGTCAAAACCACAAACCCCCTCATGTACTTATCCCCCCCTTTTCTTTCCCAGGCCTGTACTTGCCTCCCCCTCAAACACCTCCAGCATATCTTACTCTGTTATCTCCAAACGATTTCACTTCTAATGAGACCTCAGTTAAAAGGGGCCCTAGGTGTTCCTCACCCGAAAGCGGTCGTTCTTTTCTCGGTCCAGCATTGTATTGAGGTAGACCTTCCCACTGAGCTTTTCAATGGAGAAGATGTCCTTGGGGTCTTCATCCACTCCTGGTCCCTTGATGCTGTAGATGACCCCTCCAGGCTGCTGCTTGTCTGATTTAATCTGCAACAGGGGAGAGGGAAAGAAGGGGGTGGCAGGGCACTGCTTTTCACCCGTGGGTGCTGCTCCCTCCCCTTCTACTAGTAATCAGGTCTGACGTCAGGTACACACCAGTTGTAGGAACTAAGAAGGGCCTTCTTGCTGGCTGCTCCCAAGCTGCAGAAAACTGGACAACGTGTGTGTTATCTGTTAGTTTTAAAAGCGCTACATGACTAAACTTCTTAGTCTTAGATGGGTGTGCAAAGTTTCACTTACTTTGTTTGTGCATGCAAGAGTGAATACTTTCAAAACATCTGTCTCTGCCAGATGAGTTTGTGTTTTTCTATGATTTTGAAAACAATTTTGATCTTTCTTTTTTGAAAGTTAATTTCCGCCAAAAGCTTTTCCACAAAAAACGTGGGGGTTTTGCTCAAAACAATGGCCAGTCTTCTAAGTCAGTTACTTAGTTGGTGTATAGAACAGTTGTGGATAGGTAACTGTTCCAAGCTCATGATTGCTACTTAGACGCAATTGTGATACTATAGTCATGATTGTAAGTTCTCTTAAAACCTGCTTTACCAAGTGTCAGCTGCATGGGGAGAAGGAGGTCTATTGGGCTGATGATGATTCCTGCAGACATAAGTCTACTTACAAAGGTGTAAGTCCCCAAAGGGATTCCAGCCCTGGTGATTAAAAAGTTTTAAAAACCCAAACAATTAAATGAGCTAACATGTTAAGACACCTATTAAGCCAAACAATGCGAAATTATTTAAAACCCAACTGCAAAGCTAAAAACACAGAGGGACACCCCTTTGCCCCCCTGCTCCTTCGTCTGCTGGTCCTTGCTTGTCCAGAACCTCCTCTGCCCACCCGGGTTGAAAGCCAATGGGAGAGAGAGAGAGCGAGAGAGAGAGAAGGGAAAAACACCCTCACCTGGCCATTCCCTGTCTTACCTGCACCAAGAGGTGGGGGAGCCTCTTGTGGTTTTCTGACACGCTGATGGGAGGGATGACCCAGGCCCTCTTCGCTCGTCCCAGCCCATCCTTCCGCTGCCTTAGGTACAACACCGGGACGCCAGTATCGGGGAGCTCCTCTTGAGAGCCAGAGGTGTCCTAACAAAGGAAGGGAAAGACCTGTCGGTATCTGGGGAGCCTTGCTGGCTGATTCATCACCCGTCTGCAAAGCTTAGCCTTCATAGGCATATCACTTTCTTTTTTAATCTGAAAAATGTTTGGGGACAAAGTGGCTAAGCAGGAAGGCCTGTAATGGGTGCGTGCATTAGAAAAAGTTTTTAAAAACAAAATAAACTGCCATATTTAAATTTCAATACTTCAAGGCAATATAAAATCATTTCCCGTACAAGCCATCCTGTACGTTCAGGTCCTCAGGGGGCCATTTAGTTCAACTGGCCAGGACTAGACTGGCAACGCTCAGCCGGAGGGCCTTCTCATCGGCTGCCCCAAGATCGTGGAATGACCTGCTGGAAGAGATCTGACAGCAGAATATGCTGCCTGTATTTTAAAAAGTACTAAAGATCTATCTCTTCTGGCAGGCCTACCCAATCAGTTTTAAACTATGAATTTTAAATTGACGTGTTTTAAATGGTTTTATGCGTTTTTAGTTGTATATGTTGTATCCTGCCTTGAGTCTTGAGGAGAGATGGGTAAGAAATAATGGAAATGATAATAATAATCACCATAGTAATAATATTTTGAATATTGTCAAATAACAGTATTTCAAACCAGGACAAAAACAGGACAGAAGTCTTCCTAGTAAAAATTATTTTTTAAAAAATGAAGTTCACACTAAGATCCAGAGAAGATTCACTCCGACACTGGAAGAACCAAACAACACTGCTGTGGCACTCCTCTAAAGTTCAGACTAAAACCCAAAGCAGGTTTGCTGCTGCAGTGACATTAGAGCCACTGTTTGCCACTGCCAAGACCTTTCCCCGGGTCCTCCCCTGCCTGGAGGGAGAGGGAGAGGGAGAGGGAGAGGGAGAGGGAGAGGGAGAGGGAGAAGCCCCGAAGCCTCTTCTTCCGTCCCTTCTGAGGCTAACACCCCCTCCTCACCACCAACCCGGCCCTGGCATCTGATTATGAAGCTGGGGGGATAACCGATCCTTTCCCCAAAGACAATCCCCCCCCCGCCCCAGCTCCACGACTGCTGCTGGTCTCTTTGTCTCTTGTTGCGGTGGTCTGGTGCTGGTGATTGCCAGAGGGCAGCTGTGTGGCATTCCTCCCGGGTAACCCTAGAGCCCTTCTGGCAGGGGAACAGCTGCCTGCCTGCAGGGTTGATGAGGAAGGGCCCCACAGCCATGGAAGAATTCCTGGGGAAGGGCTGGATCCAGCTCAGAGCGCACACAAAGGGGTTGCGATTACACCAAGGGTGGAGGAGAAGTCTAGAAAGCAGCTCAGGGGTGTAGCTACATGGGGGAGAGCGGTGGCAAAATGAGGGCATTGCTCCTTGCTGGATGAGAATTCTGCCTGTAATTCCTTCTGTTGCAATCAATATAAGGCAGACTCGCAAGCTGACAAGACTCCAAAGGCAGTAGGAGGAAGGTTTATTCCCCCACAGACTCCAGCAGAGCCGTGCGGATGAGGTCTGGCAAACACAGGAGCCTCAGCCTGTAAATACCATGCAGCTCCATGAAATCTCCCTTCTTTCTAGATTTCTAGTGGTGCAGAGTGGGGCACTGAAAACCTCTCTCCTGTGTTTGCCTTCTCTTGTTCAATTGGCCTGCCCCCCTTCTTCAGATGCCTAAGCTCTACTCCTAAGTTAGAAATGTGAGGACAGAAGAAAAAAGACATTGTAAGGGGTCAGATTTTTTTTTTTGGGAGGGGAAATACCCTGATTTTGCCCCTTCCACATAGCTATCCCCTCTGATGGGGCTGGTGAATTCCTGTTTTTCTTTAAGACTTCATATTTTATTAATTTTCTTTCAAACATACTAATTCACAACTGAAAATTCTACAGTTCTGTGATTCTATGACTCTTGGACCTCTTTTGAGAAACTGCAGTGCTAAACAAAACAAATCAAAACGGGAACTTTTGCGAACTCCAACTCTCCGGAGAAAAAGACATTCTGTTCATCTCAAGGGACAACCTGGGTGTGGCCACCACCCCAAAGCTCTTAGCTCTAAAATGAAATTTGTTGACTGTGGCTCGGGGTGGTGGGAGGGGAGGAGGCCTGGGAACGTGGCCCCAATCCCCTTCTCCCCTCTTCTCCCTCCACCAGGGTCCCAGTTCTGTTTTTGGCTGAGCGGAGGCTGCACCGTACAGAGAGACTGACCTCCCCAAGGGAATTGGTTGGAGCTTCCTGCCTATCTCATTCCTTCCCTCTGAGATCTATTTTTGTTCCTGTTCCGAAAGAATGGACCCTCCTCCTCCTGCTTTCCCACACAAGATTGCAGTCCGGGGCTCAGTGGTGTTCTCCACCAGCTTCCGACGGGAATCCTACCATGCCAACTTCTCAGCAGATCCCACTGGTGTGAGGCAGCAGCAGCTGTGTCGTAGAGGGCAGTAGATCTGCTCTGCCTTCTAGTCCGAACTTCAAAGAAGCTCTCCAGAGGAGCTCCCCTAGCCCCAGTATAGGTTCAACACTTTAGGCAGACAGGTCAGACTAAAACCCAGAATGGATCCATAGCACCCCACCCCCCGCTGACACAAACACATCCAGCTCTGTTGCTTTCTTGGTTGAAAAGAATGCTTTGAGTGAGAGCTTTTAAAGTTACTTTACAAACTGTCTTCCTGTCACTCCTTATGGTGACTGAAGAGTAAGGTGCACATACTCTTCATTACAGTTTTTAAAAGTAACTTGTAGTGTTATTACTTCCACTATGCTGGTTTCAATACTGCAGTCCTGTTACGGATTTTTCTTGCCTAGATGTATTTCAAGGAGGTGTGCCACTGCTCTATTCTGAGGATGAGAGAGTGTGACTTGCCCAAGGGCACCCAGTGGGTTTCCGTGGCAGAGAGGGGATTAAACTTTGGTCTCCAGATTCCTAGTCCAAGGCTCAAACCACACGGGTCTCCCATCCCTGGATTCCACTAATAAAACCCCTTTGTTTTCCAAATGTTACTTTTATTTCTTAAAAAAAAAAAAAAGGAACTTTGTTGCATCCTCGTTACAAAAATGTGACCAGTTACAGGTAACAGGTAACTTTCAGCTTCGCATTTTGGGAGACTGAATGAGTCAAGCCTCCACAAGCCCCTTCTGCCAGGTGGGACCTCTGACCCCTTTCTCTCCGGTCCCCCCATTCCCTGCCCTGAAATGCTATACACGTCTCAGCCTTGAATTCCACCACAGCAGGTGGCTGGCCATGGATGCGCTGGCCCAAACGCCCGCGCATGAAAGAATGCCACATTCCCCTTGCAGTGTAAGAGGACACCATTCTCCCGTCGGAGTGGCCCATTTGTGTGCATGAGGAGGTAGGGAAGAAAGAGGGCTGGGGGTTTGGGGTGTGGGATGTGGAGGGAATGGCAGCTGCCTTTTGTGGAGAAGGGAAACAGCTCAGGAATATCCATTCCAGCATTTCACAGAGAAAACGTGGCCAAACAACATCACAGCCTGCCTAGGACGGCCAAAGTTATTACTGAGGGAGAACAGAAAAGCTCAGAGAGGCTGCAGAAGTTTGCTTTTGCCTGAGCTTACAGGGAAGGGTAAATTCCACCGCCTCCTCTCCTGTTCTCTCCTCCCTGCTGAACCAATTGAGTACAAGCTATTTCTGCACTTTGAAATCTGCTTGCAAACATTGAAATAAAGCCAAGGATGAGATGGGAGGAGGAGAAAGAAACTGGGACACTTTAAATGCAGCTGAAAAATATGAGATAACAGAGAATTAATCTGGACAGTTCCTGACAAATTGGGAAAGTTGGAAGGTGTGCAGGAGTTGCCTCTTCTATTGGTCGTTGATGCAGAAGAAGGTTAGTGGAACCAACAGAGGTGCTCCTTTTCTTCATCCATGACACAGAAAGACTTAGGGCTTGTGAAAGTTACTTTGTAGAACTATAGAGGGGATTCCAAAGGAGATGAAGCACATTGCACAACTTTGGCCATTCAGGGAATGGTGATGTTGCACCATCAGCCCAATGCATTGGATGTGTCCATCCACAGCATAAGGCACTCCTGAGCACAGCGGTTCCGCGCTGGAAAAAATGCCCCACCGCTTCCATAGGGGAATTTATATCTGGGTGAGATACCAACAGGATTGTAGTTTACCACTCACAGAATGCCACGGTTTCTGGGAGTTGTAGTCCCCCCAAAGGAACAAGCTCTGTCAGGTCAGGACCTGGGGCTTGGCTATAGTCCAACATTTACTGCATGTATGAACCCCTCCTTGTTGTCCTTCCAGCTGCAGGCTAAAGCCTTTTTATTCAGGCAGGCTTTTAAAACAGAAAGTTTCTCAAGGTTGGGCTAGAGGGTACTATATTGTTTTAACTGCTCTTTGTCAGAGCGTTTAGTCTTTTAAAACTGTCTTTTATATTTTTACTGTGGTGTCATTGCTTTAATAGTGCAAATAGTTTAATTCATTTTCATACTCACTTTTTGTATGTTTTTAGTTGTAGTTATTCTTTAAAACTGAGAGCTGCTTTGAGTCCCGGTTTTGGGGAAGTATAATAATAGTCACTATCATATAGAAAGCTAGCCACACCAACAGCACAGACCTCCACCCCCACTTTTACCCCCGTTCCAAGACTGGCTCTGCTACCGAGCGGAGCTAATACGAGCCACATGGAATGCAAGGTTCCTGCCTGCTAGCTACCGGGGCGGGTTGCATTTTTATGCTTCCAGCTGCCCCGCAAGGAGATTTCACGCTAATCCTTGATTCCGAGCACAGCTGGCAGGAGAGGGGGTCCCCTCCAGTCACCATTGGAGAGGGGGCCCGGACTGTCCAAAGGCTGGCCGGCCAAAGTCTAGCAAAACACAACGGCGGTATTAGAAGTAACTTCCTACAGGGGTTCAATGTTTTTGCAGTTTTGTGCAATTCTGTGAGGTGGTCAGTAGTTCCCCTGGCATGAGGGCGGTATAACCAGAGGGGTGTGTGCATGTGTGCGTGCGTGCGCGCGCGCGTGCGTGTGTGTAAACGAGGAGGGCAAAATAAGACCAGCTAAGAATTCTACCTCTCATGAAAAACAGTGTGTTTCCCCTGAATTATACTTGTCATCAATGATGAATGAAGATCTAGAGAAAAAAGCAGGGAAATTGATATTTTATATGTCGGCTGCAGCTAGATTGTTCGTTGCCCAAAATTGGAAACAAAAGATCCTCCCCTCTTCAAATGATTGGGAACTGAAACTCTTTGACATGATGCAAATGGATAGGCTTACAAACATATTGAAAGGAGTTAATATAGAAAAATCTGTCAAAGATTGGGAAAGAGTAATAACATATTTCAGAAATCAATGGTTGGATATTAAGATGGTTAATGCTGACTTTAAAAAAAAATGGAGTAATAAGCAGGGAACTGTGAACTGATATGTGACTACAGGCAATTGAATTATTATTCGGGTATTATATTACCTCTCTTCCGGGGGAAGCCAGGATGGTTGGATAAGGCATAAATGTATAAATAATGTTAATTATAAGAGGAATGATTTTGCATAAGTTATAATTTTCTATAAGATATAAATTTTGTATGTTTGTTTTAATAAAAATAAAAAGAAAAGAAAAGAAAGAAAAGAAAAGAAAAAACACTGTGTTGTAGTGGTTTGGACAGTGGATTATGATTTGAAATCAGAGTTTGAATCCCGACTCAGCCATGGAAACTCACTGGGTGACTTTGGGCAAGTCACACTTTCTCAGCCTCAGAGGAGGGCAAAGGCAATTCCACCTCTAAACAAATCTTTCCAATACTACTCTATGATAAGTTTGCCTTAGGTCGCTGTAAGTAAAAAAATGACTTGAAGGCACACAACAACAACAGCAACAAGAAAATACATTTTCATTCACTCCCCAAATTTCTGGCACTGCAGGCCTACTGATCTTCTTCCATCTGGTGCCCTCCACCTAGGCTGGACTACAGCCACGCTGGCTGGAGTGTGGATTTTTTTAAAAATAGACTTAATATTTAATAACTTTAGGAAAAGATGCAAACAAATCAATCCTTAACCACTGAAAAAGGAATGGGGGGGAGGAGAAAAGAAACCAACCACACACAAAGCAACATTTCACACTAAAACTAAGATAAATGGTTAAACTAGACTAAAACTAAAACATAATAACCCAATAATTGCCGAAAGACTCATCCCTTATATTGATCCCATCCTCACTACATTGCACCACACTATACTACACCAGCATGCAAAGGAACTCTGCCCAGCCATGCCAGCTGTAATGAAAAAGAAAAATGGATTAATATTCCATGTCTTATTCTACCATTACATATCCAAACACATTCAGCTTATTAGAATGACTAATAATCGTAGCCACAGATTATTCCATCATTGGATTTCTTATTGCTCAAAAAAATCTATAAATGGTTCCCGGTCTTTCAAGAAGGGCTTTAGCTGATCTATCTTTTAAATCCACATCAGTTTTGTGACTTGAGCAGGATCCGTGACTTTACTGGCTGGGGTGTATTTGTGATGCAGCTGCAGTTCAACAGGTGGAGATTGCTGGGCTGGGGGGATTCCACTCCACACTGAGGCCTGTAGCACAAACGGAGTGCTTCTGGCTGCAGGCTGCTCGCTTCTCCCCCAAGAGGGACCCTGCCACCATGGGCCATTCCGCACTAGACTGTTATAGTGCTATTATTCCACTTTCAACCTCCTATCGAATCCTGGAGTTTGCAGCTGAGAGACAGGCATTTAGAATTCTCAACCAGAGAGCTCTTGGGCCCCAGGAAACTACAAACTCCAGAATCCCACAGGATGTTGAAAGTGGAATCAAAGCACTTTAACAGTGTAGTGTGGAAAGGCTCTTCTAAACCTTCCCCCTCAGTGGACTCACCCAATATAATAGGATTCAGACATAGTATTTTATGACCTAGTCATTAAGCAGAATGGAGACTACAGTCACGAAATCAGAAGAAGACTAGGACTTGGAGAAGGGCAGCTATGGAAAACCTAGACAAGATCCTCAAGTGTAAAGATTCATAATTGAATCCTAAAGTTATGGTTGTCCATGCCATCGTATCTCCAGTTTCTATGTATGGTTGTGAAAGCCAGAGGATGAAGAAAGCTGACAGGAAGAAAATCAGCTGAGAGCCTTTCCGCACTACACTGTTATAGTGTTATTATTCCACTCTTCCAAAACTTCAAGCCTCCTGCAAAACCTGTGGCGTTCCTTCACCACCCGTCACATCACCCCAATAATTCAGACTGCCAATTGCTAGCTGGTTTGACCTGCTTCAGTCCTGAATGTGGCAAATCAAAGGGGGAAAAAAAAAACTTTTCACTGACCCTTTTTGGTTTGTTGCCCTGCCCTGGACTTACCTGTGTCCCAAGGGGTGCCACGAGGTAGGAGATGAGGAAGAAAAAGAGGGTGCCCATCCTTCTCTGGATGTCTTCTGTGTCCGCTGCCTTTTGGGCGAGCTCGGCGCGGGACAGCTGCCGTCCCCTTTTCTTTCTCACAGAGGGAGAGAGATAGAGAAAGCGGCTCTCCCCTGGCGAAAGAGCTAAAATAGCCCAGCCTGGCCTCTGACAGACAGCACATGTGTTGAGCTGGGGCCTGGGAGAGGAAGGCCGGATGACGGGACGGGACGGGACGGGACGGGGGTGGGCTGGAGTGCTGCAGTTGCTTGGCTTGCCCATCTCTCCCTCCAAGATGCACTTTCACACAGACCGGCACACAGCTCTGGGCTGAGAAAGGACTGCGGCTGCAGAATTAGCACCCAGAGCACTGGCTCTCAGAAATCAATTCTGAGTTGCAGCAGTGGGGGCTAGAGAGAGCTGGGCTGGAACAATGGCCATTTTCACGCTAGCCTGTTGTAGTGCTATTATTCCTCTTTCAATGTCCTATGGAATCCCGGGGCTTGCAGTTTAGGGAGGGGCCTTTGAGGAAACCGTGAAGCCCTCTAAGGAGCGTCTTAGGGAGCTGAGTAGGTTTAGCCTGGAGAGGAGAAGGTGGTGACATGATAGCCATGTTCAAATATTTGAAGGGAGAGCATATGGAGGAGGGAGTAAGCCTGTTTTTTTGCTGATCTAGAGACTATAAGACATTATGGAGCAATGGCTTCACACTCTAGGAAAAGAGATTCCACCTAAACGTTAGGAAGAACTTGATGGTAAGAGCAATTCAATAGTGGAAAATGCGCCTCAAGAAAGTGTGGTGGAATCTCTTTTGGAGGCTTTTGAAGCGAGGCTGGATGGCCGTCTGTTGGGAGTGCCTTGATTGTGTCAGAATGGGGCTGGACTGGATGGCCCTGGGGTCTCTTCCAACCCTATGATTCCATGAGTCTATGACTTTTTTACTGTGGGGTTTGGCCTGACCCAAGGAAGTCTTCCATGAGTCTCTGCATTGTTGGCTGAGGGTGTGGAGGAGGAGGAGAGGCAAGTGGTGTCAGGCTACAAAATGGGGAAGGGCAATGGGGCAAGTGAGGAGGCAGGGGGGCCCAGGGGGCCCCAAGCAATACAGCAGTTTTTCCGTTTGCCTTTCTGGTGCCTCTGGGGCTGATGAAGCCTGAGTGCCGCTCCCTCCTTGCAAGCGACGCTTCTGTCAGGCCGGGGGATGTTTCAGAACAGCTGCAGCCTCTGTTGTTCAAACTCCTTCCCAGCCAGTGGCTCTTGCAATCCCAATGTGGGCTCGGAGGGGGGTGGGCAGAAAGAGATCTTGGAAGGAACACATTACAAGCCCTATAGTCATGTGTAGCTTGTGGCTGTGTCCCTCCAACTTCTGGCATCCCTAGGGTGACCCTATCACGAGGTTTTCTTGGCAAGTTTTGCTCAGAGGGCATTTGTCCTTGCCTTCCTCTGAGGCTGAGAGTGTGTGACCTGCCCAGTGGGTTTCCATGACCAAGTGGGGAGTCAAACCCTGGTTTACAGAGTCATGTCAAGCACTCAAATCACTGCACCACAATGGCTCCCGTACTAAAATGAGAGCACATGCATGCTCCATTTTGTTATGTGCCTTCAAGTCATTGTGACCCTAAGGTGACAAGATAACCATGTTTAAATATTTGAAGGGATGCCATAGGGAAGATGAGGCAAGCTTGTTTCCAGCTGCTCCAGAGACTGGGACCCTGTCGAGCAATGGCTTCAGATGGCAGGAAAAAAGATTCCACCTAAACATTAGGAAGAACTTCCTGAGGGTGAGAACAGTTTGATAGTGGAATCTGCTGCTTTTTAAAAGGTTTTTAAAGAGAGGCTGGCTGGCCATCTGTCAAAGGGAGTGCTTGGATTGTGTGTTTCCTGCATGGTGGAATAGGATTGGACTGGATGGCCCCTGGGGGTCTCTTACAACTCTTCTAGGACTCTATGATCTACAGACACATTTTTAAGGGTTGGGCCAGATCTCTTTCCTGGCACATCCAGATGACGCACACTCGGCTCTCCCTTGGCACACCCCAAAGGCCTCGTTCAAGGATTGCTCTGCTTGCTTTTCTCTGGGCATGCAAAGTCTTCCCAGAACTGATGCTTTGAGCCCGCCCTTCTGCCTTTGCCCACTAGCACCCCTTCCCTGCCATCCAGACTGCTGCTTTGATGCCCAGGTGCTGAGACCATCTGTGCCGCCTGTGAGGACTGGATGAAGTCCAAAGACAGCTCGGTGGCACCGGCACCGATATGACATACTTGCCAGGAGAGAGCAAGTGAAAGAGAGTGGCAGAGGGAGAAGGGGAAAAAGAGAGTGAGCGAACAAGCGAGAGAGGATTTAGAGCATCTTCCCTCCTTTGTTCCACATGGTTGGTGCCCCTTCCGATCTGGGCTCCATCAGGCATCTGCATGCTTCCTCCCCTGTTGGGTGGGCATCTCAGCCTCTGCTCTGAAGGGGAGAGGAGGAGGCTGCAGGCCCCCCCTTCTCACTGCTGGCTCTGCGGCTGAAGCAGATGGCCATTTTGAGGATCTGGGCTATGACAGAGCCGCCGCCGCAATGCCACCAGCTGGGCGTGAGGCTCTTTCGTGCCATTCCCAGGTACGGCACTGTGGGAGAATGAGATTGAAACTGTCAGGATCCAATCTTCATTTAGCAAAGTCACACAGAGAAGCGGTAGAAGTTTTATCTAATGACTTGTGGCTTCAAACTGGTACTTGGAATAAACACAGACGCAGGTAGCTTTGAATAAAAGACTAAATACTTTACTAATGACTCTTCATTTACATCTGTATTGAGAGAGCCTGCTATCTGTCTAATCTAGTGAATGGGAGATTCTTCAGTTTAACTCACCATCCTCCTTGATGGGACTCAAACTCGGAGCATGCGAAGAGTTCAGGGAAAGCAGCCATTGAGAACAAAGAGAGAGAGAGAGAGAGTGGGGTCTTAACTTTTATAAGACCGATGACCCAAGCAACTGTCCTGGGTCACATGATCTGAGCACCAAAGGTATTTATGATCATGCAATAAAAGACAGAGAAAGGCAAATGGAGAAGATCTGGCATGCAACAGAAAGGGAGGCCCTATCTGGCTACTGCCCACCTGTTCTAACAACAAGATGGGGGGGGAGAGAGAATGCTAAGATTTCCAACAGTCCCCTTCTCATTCTCTTGGACCAACATCGAGGATCTTCATGCCTTCTCGTAGTCTCTGGAACTGGTCTCTTGGTAGAGGCTTGGTAAGAATATCAGCAAGCATCACTTCTGTATTGCAGTATTCTAGCTGAACAATTCCATTGCGACACATCTCTTGCACCTTATGGAAAGCAATGTCAATGTTCTTCTTGAGTGGCTTCTCACTTTCAGAAAGTTTGATGCAGCTTTGGTTATCTTGCATCAAAATGGTTGGCTTGGGCTCTGTTGTGCCTAAGTCCAGAAGTAAGTTATGCAGCCACTTTATTTCATCACATGCTGCTTTTGCAGAAACACACTCAGCACCTGTGGAAGAATCTGCAATTGTAGATTGCTTCTTACTTGACCAGCTTATAGCTCCTCCACCATAGAAGATCAGGTTTCCGCTGGTTGATTTTCTCTCTGCTAGGTCTGCAGCCCAGTCAGCATCCGCATAGGCAACCAGTCGTGGTTGATCACAGGCTGGTAACATCAGCTTGTAATCTGCAGTTCCTTTCAAATATCTGGCAACTCTTTTCACTGCAATGAGATCCTTTTCAGGAGAGTTAACCATTCTGCATAAGATACCAACAGCATTTGCAATATCAGGTCTGGTGAAATTAGCGATGTACAGGAGCTTTCCAACTGCAGTCCTATACTTGTCTCCATTTTTCAAGGGTTCACATTTCTTAGTGTCCTTTAAGAACCCCACTTCCATTGGGGTTGCCACAATATTGGCATCCTTTAGTCCAAGGCAGTCCAGAAGATCTATTATCTTCTGTTTCTGGTTGAGATAGAAGCTTCCATCACTGCTTCTTTCTATTTGTACTCCAAGATAGTGTGAGATGTCTCCCAAATTCTTGATGTCTATCTCTTTCTCGAGATTGTTGACTATCTCCTCACTATCTGCTTTATTTTGACTGCACAGGATCAAATCATCAACATAACATGCAATATAAGTCCATTTACTGTTTCTGAATCTTTTGTAAACACACTTTTCAACAGTGCCTGGGGTGAAGCCTTGTTTGATAAGAAGTTGGCTTAGCTTCTCACTCCATGCTCTGGCAGCCTGTTTTAAGCCATAAATGCTCTTGTTCAATTTGCATACAAGATGCTCTTTCCCAGGAACTTGGAATCCTGGAGGCTGTTCCATGTACAGTTCCTCATCCAGTTGTCCATAAAGAAAAGCGGTTTTAACATCAAGATGTTGGACATGCATTTTCTTAGATGCTGCAACAGCTAGGAGAGTTCTCACAGTTGTATGTGTGGCAACAGGGGCAAAAAATTCGTTGTAATCTTCACCAAATTGTTGTGTAAATCCCTTTGCCACTAACCTGGCTTTATATCTCTGATGTTTCCCCTGAAGTTTTGATATGTTAATTTTGTGGCTATTTGTTCTCTGTGAAGAAGACTCTTTGATGTGCAAATTCTCCTCAGCAAGTTGAGTGAGCTGTTTTCCAGCAGCTATTGCCTCAGGTTTAAAATTCCTCAAATTTTTCCTATTTTGATATTCTATAACTTCAGCAATGGCAGTTTCCAAATTTACATCTCCCTTAATTTGTAGAGCATCAATTATGGGCTCAAAAAATTCAGGCAAGCTTCCTAGAAACATTCCCAGTCTCACAGATTCTGAAAGATTTTCTCCAGCACTTTGCAATTCAGATACCATAGTCATGAAAGTGTTAATATGTTCATTCAAAAATCTAGGATTTAACAATTTCATTCTTGTAAATCTGATTATAATACCACTTCACTTTGCAATACTGGGAGAGTCAAATAATCTCTTCAGTTTTTCCCATATTTCTTTAGCACTTTTCAGGTCTCTGATGTGATAAACAATGCTTGGATCAATGGCTAGGCAAATATAAGCAGTTGCTTTCTCATCATCATCATCAAATTTCTGCTTTGCCCTGTCTTCTGTGGGCCGCTGTCCTTTCACAACCTTAAACAGTCCCATTGTAGTTAATTGCATTTGCATATTCCAAGACCAATTTCGGTAATTGCTACCAGTTAACTTTTCAATAGTAAGCAATGGATTAGAAGCCATTGTTCAAGGGTTAGTCTCTGCCGGCCGGGTGCCACGTGGTCATCAAACAAAGAACTTCTCTTCTGGGCCCGTGACCCAAATTTGTAGGGGAAAATGAGACTGAACCTGTCAGGATCCAATCTTCATTTAGCAAAGTCACACAGAGAAGCGGTAGAAGTTTTATCTCATGACTTGTGGCTTCAAACTGGTACTTGGAATAAACACAGACGCAGGTAGCTTTGAATAAAAGACTAAATACTTTACTAATGATTCTTCATTTACATCTGTATTGAGAGAGCCTGCTACCTGTCTAATCTAGTGAATAGGAGACTCTTCAGTTTAACTCACCATCCTCCTTGATGGGACTCAAACTCGGAGCATGCGAAGAGTTCAGGGAAAGCAGCCATTGAGAACAAAGAGAGAGAGAGAGAGTGGGGTCCTAACTTTTATAAGACCGATGACCCAAGCAACTGTCCTGGGTCATATGATCTGAGCACCAAAGGTATTTATGATCATGCAATAAAAGACAGAGAAAGGCAAATGGAGAAGATCTGGCATGCAACAGAAAGGGAGGCCCTATCTGGCTATTGCCCATCTGTTCTAACAAAAAGATGGAGGGGGAGAGAGAATGCTAAGATTTCCAACAGTTTCCTTTGCTCCACCTGGTTGGTGCCCCTTCCGATCTGGGCTCCATCAGGCATCTGCATGCTTCCTCCCCTGTTGGGTGGGCATCTCAGCCTCTGCTCTGAAGGGGAGAGGAGGAGGCTGCAGGCCCCCCCCTTCTCAATGCTGGCTCTGCGGCTGAAGCAGATGGCCATTTTGAGGATCTGGGCTATGACAGAGCCGCCGCTGCAATGCCACCAGCTGGGCGTGAGGCTCTTTCGTGCCATTCCCAGGTACGGCACTGGCATGCCAGGGCCCCTCCCAGTGGAGCAAGCCCCTCATATTTGCAATTTGTGCCAGCTGAGGCGATTAGTGTGCTAGCAGATGGCACAGCTCTTGGCAAGGGCTCAGATGCCAAGCGTGCTGTGCTGCCTTGTCTCACAGCTCCTGAGAGGTTTTTGGACAGCAGCTCCCCAAATCTCCCAGCCAGCATGGGCTTAATAGGATCAGGGGTCAAAAACAACAACCTCTCCAAGTTCACTCTGGTCTCCTCTGCCTGTGGGGTGTGTGCGAAGACTGTGGATGGCATCCTGTTAGCAACATGCGCAGGAGTAAGTTGCACCAGGCTTGCAGAGAGATGTTTTGGGAGCGTGTACAACAGTCGTGCCCTAAGTGGAGTCACATATGTCCAGTTCTCAGAGATCTCTGAGGAGGAGTTCAGTTCCCAAACACAGGAGGTAGACATTTAGAGGAATGTGACACATAGAAGTAGAAGGGCCAGGGATCTTTCTGTGGGTTTGGAGCTATGGAATGGATTCAAAGCTGAGGAGTGATGAGGAAGGGTGGGAGCAGGGGCAAGCGCATCAGTCCTTGAAGAACATGCAGGAGATCTTGGAAGATTCAGCACTTTGTGTCTTCCTGTCCGGCAGAACGGGGTTGGACTGGATGGCCCTTGGGGTCTCTTCCGGCTCTAGGATTCTATGTGTGGCATCTTAGGCATTAAAATGCACAGAGTTGCAAATGAAGATGGTGATGGGGCTGATATTTATATCCTGCCTTTCTCCTGACAGTGGGACTCAAGGCAGCCAACAACCACTAAAACTATACAAATTAAAACATCCATGAAAGTGATGGGGAATAATAAAGGAATAATAAAGGCTGCCTGCCATCCATCCTCTGCACATTTTCTTGGGATTAAGCAGTAGTGAACACACAGAGGGCGCTTCTCCATACACATTGTGCTTGCAAGAATCTTCCTATTTAGAGATGTCTCAGTGATGTGAGACCCAGCGTGGTGTTGTGGTTTGAACATTTGACTAAAAACCTGGAGACCAGAGTTCAATTCCTGGCTTTGCCACGGAAATCCACTGGGTGACCTTTGGCGCATCACACACTCTCAGCCCCAGAAAACCCCGTGGTAGTGCCGCCTTAGGGTCACCATAAGTTGGAAACAACTTGAAGGCACACAACAACAATAACAACAATAACAATAACATCTCAGTGGTACTGGATGGGAAAAATAATTTGTCTCCCTCCGCCAGTGTTGGCCTGCCAATGTTGAGCCTCCTGATCTGGCTCGTACTTTGTGCTTGCAAATCTTTCTGGGTGCCGGAAAGAGAAACTTGGACTTTAGAATAATGGAATCATAGAATCTTAGGAGCTGGAATGGGCCACAAAGGGCCATCTAGTTCAGCCCCATTCCACCATACATGTTCAGCTGCTCCCACAGGAGAATGTATTCATCCGTAAGACACCAGCCTGATTCTGACTAATGTCTGTTGTACTCATGATAAAACTGGCCACAAGGGTACTGCTGCCAAAGGTGACAGCCCTGCTCGGTTCTTGTTTGCCCAGGGACCTTCAGTACTGCTGAAGGCAACAGCGGAAACCCCGAGTCTACTTGCTTTTGCTGCCCAACACCGTCCTGTGTTCCGGCTAGGAGAGTCTCTCCTAGGGCTGCGCTCTCTTGTGGGCCAGCAGGGGGAACCCAAGCACTAGGAAAGAGAAGCTGCAAAATAGCCACACACACACCCGGCTTCCCGGTCTCCCCACTGGGCCCAGCAGATAGACTGGAGTGCCTCTGTACTGCCCTGAGTTCAAATGCACTGGATCTCATCTGACTTTGGGAGCTCTGCTGCAGGGTCAGGCTTGGTTAGTCTTTGGACAGGAGACCACAGGCAAATGCCAGGGGTCGCTTCAGGTAGGTGGTCTAAGAAAGAAACCTGGCTAGAAGGGAACTTGCTACCGGCAGTGAGAGTTGAAATTACTGGGGTAGACAGAGATCTCCACTCCCAAAAAGGGTCAGACATGGTATACAGCAGCTTCCAAGTCTTGTCTGATTTCAAAAGGAAAGCAGGGACAGCTCTGGTTAGAACTTCATTGTTATGTGCTTTCCAGTTGTTTCCAATTTATGGTGACCTTTGGCAAACCTATCACAGGGTTTTCTGGAGGCTGAGTACGTGACACACACATTCTTTTCCAGGCTAAAAACACTCAGCTCTCTAAGCTGCTTCTCTTCATGGTTTCCAGGCCTTTTACCATTTGAAGGGGTGCCGTATGGAAGACGGGGCAAGCTGGTTTTCTGCTGCTCCGGAGACTGGTACAAAGAGCAAGGGTTTCAAACTTCAGGAAAAGAGATTCCACCTGAACATTAGGAAGAAATTCCTGAGAATAAGAGCTATTTGGTTGTGGCATCTGCTGCTGCCTCAATGGAGTGTGGTGGAGTCTCCTTCTTTGGAGGTTCTTAAACAGAGGCTGGATGGCCATGTCTTGGGAACGCTTTGATTGCATGTTCCTGCATGGCAAAAGGGGGCCGGCTGGCCGTTGGAGGCTCTTTCAGCTCTACGATTCTATGATTCTCCTCCTAAGTGAGATAAATCCAGAAGGTGCATTCTGAGGAGATTTGAAAGAGACCAGATTCAGGAAGACCCCCAGCCCTCCCTCAGTGCAGAAGGACAACAGAGGCAAAGACACCGTGGAGGTTGCATGTCGCCTCTGAGACCCACCCGCGTGTGCCTGCATTGGGGAGGGAAGGGGGGATGGAGAGGGAGGGGAGCGTCTGTTTGCTGGGGGCCCGGGGCCAAGGCAGCCAATCACATTTAAAGGCCACTGGCTGTAGTGTGGCTGTCACATTCGATGCCGTCAAGTGGAGCCACTGATCTGTACAGGGCGGCTAGTGGCGATGCCATCTTGTCAGCCCACATATGCCCATCACCCGGTGATCCGAAGGGTGATGTGCAAGAAAGCAGATGCGGTGCCAGCCGAGCAGGAGGCATATGGGAAGGGCCCCCCATGGAGCTGTCCCTGCAAGGCCCTTGTCTTCAGTCTCAATCTCTCTCTTACATAAACACACACACACACACACAAAATCTTGCTGTCAGGCTTTCTAGTTTTTGAGACTCAGTTTGAGCAGAAAAGTAAAAAAAAAAGAAAAGAAACACCAATGCGATCAATTGGAGGAAAGCAAAGTGGCTACGTGCATAAAACAGAGCTTGGAAAAGCCCTTTCCTTTTGGACTACAACTCCCAGAATCCCCCAGCCAGCAGGGGCAGTAATTTCTCCAGATGCCACCAGAAACATGTGCTTTCTCTCCCCCTCTTTCTAGCCCCCTCAATCTGACAACCAATTCTCCATTTTGGACTATCCATGTAAAAGAGTAATCCTGTGTGACTTGAAAGCTTGCTCTCATAGGAAAAGCTGGGAACAAATATAATGGTTTCCTCATTTGTTCCATTAAGGGGACTGTTAAAGCTGAGGACTGGAAGGAGAAGTGTATGCTTCATTTTAATGCTATTGTATATTTGTTTTTGTTTAGAGTTTATAGCGCTGTGTAGTTGTTTTTAATTGTTCTAAGCAAAACGTAGACGGTGAGCATCCTCCACTCCCATATTGGGATGAAGCAAGGATATAAATTAAATAAACATTGATCTGTCAATCAGTCATAGAATCCTAGAGCCAGAAAAGACCCCCAAGGGCCATCCAGTCCAACCCATTCTGCCATGCAGGAAGACACACGGTTGTCAAGGCAACGCTTTCATCTTGAGATTCCTCCCCATTGTCCTGAGGACTGGAGACTTAGGACCAGGCCCTGATATCTGGGAACTCTGCTCTTGTGCCAGGCCCTGGCCATTCCCAATGCCAGCCATGCCAAGGGAGGAGCTGTGACGCCTCCTTCTGTCATTGCTGTCCTCGCCGTGCGCACGTGCCGGAGCTGAAGAGACGGAGACGTTCTGTCTTCTCTGATGGCTTTTGCTCCCTGTGGCTGAACGAGGCCTCTCCTCTCCTCGATTAGCCGGCTCCGCTGCCTGACCCTAATGCGTTCTGGCAGGGGGGCAGTCTAGCAGATGGTCCCTGCCACTGGCACCCTGGAACTCGGGTGAAGTGGGTCAAGCTGGGGTTGGCACATTGGGAGACTGAGTGGGGAGAGCGCACATCAAATCAGCTTTGACGGGGAAGGAGAGGGGCGCACACGGCCATGGAAATGGGGGCGAGGAAAGCATATTTTCCCTGTCTTGGCCTCTGGCTCCCTCGCCCATGTAGGCCCCTGTGCGATGCTTACGTCTGGGAGAGTAGTCAGAAATGTGGTGGTTCGGTGGGAAGGCGGAGAAGGAAGGAAGAACCCAAAGGCAGTGTAAAACCGCAAAACCCTAAAGGCAATATAGGTTGTTTTAAAAAGCCTATATACTTTCTGACATTGGAATAAACTTCAAAGGAGATCAAGCAGTTGTCAATCATTCTTCTGCCATTGCTCTGATTAGGCAGAATGCTGGAAGGCGGGAATGTTTGGTCCACTTCTTATTTCACCATTGGGTAAAACAGAATGCCTTCCTTGTTCCCTTCACATCTCTGCCCGTATTTATGTATTTATAAATGCACCAACTCCTCCTCCGTGCCTGGCCACATACAACATACCTTTGCCTCCGTATGCCTTTTTATGGGAGTTGCAAAGGTAAGAATTAATTAACTCCCTTCCACAACCTCCGTACCATCAAGAGTAGACTCATCTGCTTTCTGTGGCCATTTAGTGGCCAATGGAGAGCAGGGAGTGCCAGAGAAGAGTCTGGCTGTGTCCCTATTGAACTGGACATACTTGGTCATTCAGTGAGATATGCGATAGTCAACTCCTGGTAGTACAAGTGTCATTTTTTTTAAAAAGGGGATAACATCTCTAATATGAACAATAAGGGGGCGAAGGTATTCATTTCTTAAATCTAAATGCAAAGAGCATTCTAGGAAACAGGTGACATGAATCACCCTTCTTTCTGCAGCCATCATATCCCCCTTTGACTTCCGCTAGATGCAAGGTGTTCAATCTGTGCTCAGTGAGAACGGTCGTAAGGCCATGAGGGCAAGTAGAAGCTAAAGAAGGAGACACCTTTCTGGATAAATAGTAAAAAAAAAAAAAAATTAGTTCAAGTAGTCACCATGATGGTGATAATTTTGCAAACCAGTTCTTATGAGGAGCAGTTGGAATTGTTGGAGATATTTACCCTAGAGAGAAGAAGAGTAAAGAAGACATGATAGCAGCGTTCAAAAATCTGGAAAGCACCCATGGAAAACCCATTTTTGCTGGAAAAAACAACACCATCCCAACAGTGAGAATGCCAGCATTGCTGACTGCCTCAGGAGGGTATTGTCTCTCATTTGTTGGGCAGCTAAAACAGGCCTGATAGCCAGTTGGACCTCTGACTCTGTCTTCATCTCATTGATGCAAACTGAGTTCAAAGGGCAAAAGTAGTTTGCAGTCAGCTAATTCAGCCGAGGTGGAGGGGGAGAGGAGGGGGACATAATCTTGCCCTTCCCAGCAGGCACAGGCAAAGGCAAACTGCAAACTGCTTCCTCATTAATAACTTTGGCCATCTTGAGCCCACTCTGATGTTGCTTGGCCACATGTGTCCTGGTTTTCCTCTGTGAAATGTCTGCGGGTATGTCCCATCAGCCCTAATTAGCAGAGCCAAAGGTGAGGAATGGTGGAAGCTCCAGTCCTTCAGTGTCCAGGGGTCTACATGAGCCCATCTCTGGTTTGCAATGAGTGTAGCTCAAATGATAGGCATTGCCTGCTGTTCCTTTATACAACCAGTTGCCACCTGGACCCTAAGGACACAGGAGCCCCAGAGGAAAAAATGTTGGCAACTCAAGCCACTACTGAGATGAAATATTGTAGGAGAGTCAAGGCTGGAAAAAGACCGGCAGATCAAGCCTGGCCCGGTATATCAAACCAAACCCTTCGAGACATGCCTTGCTCCTTCCAGCTGGGGTGTGAGTGACTGTGTTTCTTATATTACACACCTCACGGCAAATCCTGGCACTGTTGGTTCGGTTCCAGCAAAAACAAACCGGTGGTGTTTTTCATTCAGCCAAAGACGGGTGAGAAGCGAAATTATAGACTGCAAATGGGATTCACATGGCTTCTCTGTTCTTCGCAGCACTTAGCACTCTGTTGGCACTGAATAAATACAAAAAGCAACTCCTTCAACATTCCTCTGCTTTGTGGTTGTTACCCGTAGAGGACAAAAAAGGGGTGGCTGGGGAGAGAATAATCTCTGTTACAAGTTAGATCTGAGCTTTCCGATGCTTCCCTGGAAATGAGAAATACCCTCCTTGGGATTGCAAGCAAACATGTGGATTTCATACCATCCAGCGTTTCCAGATGAAACTGGGACGCGTGTGGCCGAGCAACGTCAGAATGTGGTCGAGATGGGAAAAAATATATTAACGAGGAAGAAGAGACAAGCTAGGAGAGGCTGCAGGAGTTTGCTTTGGCCTAAGCCTCCTGGGAAGGGCATATCATAAGCCACAAGTGAATGGAAAAGACAACGATGCTTGGTAAGGTGGAAGGCAGGAGGAAAAGAGGAAGAGCACACGGCTAATGGATAGACTCAGTCATGGAAGCCGCATCTGGTGTGGAAGATCTCGAACTCTTCAATGTTTTCATTGTTTACTTTAAGGGTTTGTAAATCATCTGTGATCATTATTTTTTGCTTTCTTAATGTTCAGCTGTAAACCTGCCTTTCCACTTTCTGCCTTGACTTTCTTCAGTGTTCGTTCCAAGTCTTTGCTGTTTTCTGCTAGTACTGTGGCGTCATCTGCGTATCTTAAATTACTGATGTTCCTTCCTTCAGTTTTTGTGTCTCCTTCCTCTGAGTCTAATCCTGCTTTATGTATGATATATTCAGCATGCAAGTTAAACAAATAGGGTGATAAAATGTAGTTTTGCCTGTCCCCCATGCCAACTGGAAACCATTCTGTTTCTCCGCATTCTGCCCTAAGAGTAGCCTCTTGTCCTGCATACGAATTGTGCATCAGGGCAATAAAATGTTGCAGCACAGCCATTCCTTTGATAGTGATCCACGGTTTCTCATGATCTACACAATAGAAGACTTTGCTATAATAGAAAATTAATAAATATTAAATCATAAAAAGACAAGAAACGGTTAGAGAATGGCTACTTTTCCTTCCACATTTCAGCAGCCCGTCAAGGCGGAAGGAGACGTCCACGGTCTGGGATCTCCGACAACCCACCCAGAGCCGGATCCTCCGGCAGGGAGAGGCGCAGAAGCCCCTGGGCCGACTCTCTCTCTGCTCCGCCCTGCCCGCCCCTGACTGTACAGGATGGGATGTGCCATTCTCGGCAATAAGCAACAGCCCTGGCACTGAATGCCAAAGCAGCAGCAGAAGCAGCGGCAAGAGCAATAAAGGCACCCGAGCCTAGGATTTTATGTGGCAATAAAAAGATAATGTCAGCCATAAAGAGTGCAGGCAGTTCCCAGCACTGGAGGTGGAGGGAGGTCTTCTCTCTCTGAGTATGTGCGTGTGTGTGGAGAAGGTTTTCCTTTTCCTCATCCAGACAGAGAAGCCAAAAGCAGCCTGAAAGAGAGGGTCCAATCTATCCGTTTGGTGCCGAGTTATCCCGAATGGCTGAACTAACGTGTGTCTTAAGGAATTAGTCAACTGAAGATTTTTCTGTAAGATGGGAAACCACAAGTGGACTTTCTGAGCAATAAGAAATCTAGTGATGGAACAACTTTTTTTAAAAAAAAGTATATTTATTAAAAACACGTTTTAACTAATATAAAAGAACATATAAGGAAAAAGTAAACAACAGCTATTACCTGAACAACAAGCAACTAATGATTTATTAATTTGTGGATGTGGTTGCTAGTAAGAGTGTTTGGTTGGATCTGGAATGGTCAAATAACATTCCCCCCACCTTATTATAGCTTCTTTCTTTCATCGCTGTCTGGTTTGGAAGGATAAGAGGCCCTTTTGCGTTTTTAATTAGTTAGTGATTAGTTAGCTAGTAAGTCAGGCTTTTAGTGAGTTAGCACTCAGTGTTTTTAGTTCAGTGTTTTAGTATTGTGTTTTTAATTGTGTATTCTAATTTTAGCTTATATTTATGCTCAGTGTTAGATACTCTGGGGAGAGTCAGTTCAACTTCAGTTTGGTCATTTTATCCACCCCTGGCTGAAAAGTTTCAGAGGTTGAGTACCACTGAATCCATGTAGGTCTGGATTTGGGGGCTGGGGCTCCTACCCTCATCCTGATTCAGTCAATAGTGGGGGAACCCATGACAAATTTAAGAGCAAAGTGAGCTGAGCAGGTGTATCCATCACATTAACGATCCATCCTGATGCAATCAATGGCCAGAACCAGGGAGGGGGAGATTCTCTCTCTGCCCACCTCCCCTTTAGGTCTCTTCTCTCCTGCCACGCACGTGGGCATCCTAAGGAACGGCTTTTCAAGATAATTCTCCTGCTCACCCTTTGGCGGTTGTAACCTCCAGATATTAATGCAAGGATTCTTTTCCCAACTTACTTTCTTTTGCCCCAGTGCATGCCTTTAGTACAAGGGTGGGCAACGGAGGCAAGCCCGGGGGCTAATTTTCTATACAGACTGTCAAAATCATCCCCAAATGACAACAAAAATATTAGACCACATCCTCCCACTGTCCTGCTTTGGTAGGAACAGTTCTGATTAATCCTTGGCCTTCCCACTTTTCAGCTGCTTTTACAATGTCCCAGTTTCTCTCTCTGCCTCCCACTTTCCCCTTTTGTCCTTGGCTTGTTTCAGTTGCTGTAACAGAGTTCAAAGTGCAAAAGTCATTTGCATCCCATGAATTCAGCAAGAAGGAGAGAAGACAAGAAGGAGAAGACTGAATTTTGCCCTTTCCAGGTGACTCAGGCTAAAGCAAACTACAATTTTTTTAAAAAAAATGTTCAATAATGGCATATGTACTTGTGTGTGGGTAACATTTGAATTACCACTTCCAGTAGAGTTACTTCCCGCCCAGAAAAAGTGAAACCCAGGGAGTTTAAAGAGGGCAGGGGCCACACAAACAGGCTTGGGGGCCAGTTTGCCACCTCTGTTTTCTCGGCTTCCTGACGGATCCTTCCCTGTGGCATACATCTGCCCCGTGGCTTCATGCAACAGGAACTCTTGAGGACTTATAGCTGGACTTTTTTCCTATGATGAAATTGTGAAACACTCTTTTCTTCTTTCATAGGTTAAAAGGTAATTGTAATATTTCTGGAACGGCCTCCCTGAATGTTAGTGGACTGCTCCTTCCCTTGTTATTCTAAAATCTCAATTAGAAACTCCAGAGCTTTTCAGATTTTAATACTGTTTTATAATCTTGAATATTTTGATTACATGTATTTGTCAGTTTGCTTTATATTATATTGGGTGGTTTTGTATTTTACCTAGATAATTTGTTTTACAATTGCATGGTATGGTTCTATTATCCCTTCCTTCCCACCATGTCTGTGTATATACAAATATTTTGGACTGTACACCTTTGGCAGGACCAACTGCTTTTGGTTGTCTCATAAAGTGGATGGCATGGATGGCGCTATATATAGCTATATAATAGCCATATATAAAGTGCTATATAAATGTATGGATGGTGCTATATAAAGCAACAACAACAACAACATACTGTTGCTGCATAATGGAAGGGCACAGAGAGGACAGCAAGGCAGAAATCCTAACAGGTCTCCAACTCTGAACAAGGTTGCCTATTTGCTATCCAGCCCAACTGACCTCCACCTCATTTTTTAAAGCTCTGGAGGGCTGGATTGGAACCCAAGGGCCAGAGGTGCCCTACTGTGTGGCATCTTGCACCCCACTGAGGAAATGCAAACAGTGGCACAAGGGGGCATGGACTCCCCCAAAACATCTTTTCCCTTGGCACTTGGCGATGTCATCCCACTCAGGCAGAGAGCTCAGGACGGCTGAGTACAGACGTTCATTGGCAAACTCTGAATGCCTTTTGGTTCAAAATAAATAAATCAGGAAACCCCAGGGGGAAACAGCCCAGGGCCTCTGGCTCCCACCCCCTGGCAGAGCTCGCATCCCTCACCCAAGCGTGACAGGCAGCTGTTTTACTGTATTTGCTACCTGTGCTCATCCATCAAACCCATCGATCGGCAACGGCAGAGTTTTATTAATGATCTTGTCAGTGGCCCCGGTGCAAGGTGCTGGGGGCTTGTCGGGAATGATAGATCGTGGAGCGCCGGGGTTGCTATTTATTCTCCAGTGACCTTGTCTTTCCCCATTGTTGCTTGCTTAAGAGTTATGAATGTGAGACATGATAATTTGATATTGATCTATATGGTAAGTGAAAAAAATTTACTGCGTGGTTGAGGCTTTAACAAAGGAGACGGCGCCATCCCTTCCCCTGCCCCGCTGGGAGGATCTCAATGGCTCTGCTCCTTTCTGGTGCCCCACGGGGCAAGCAGTGTGTGTGATGCATCTGCGGAAGAGTGCTGGGGTGCTGCCGGCCCATCCCTTCCGCTTCTCACAGTGTGGCACTGACTGGTGGCGTCTGGTTTAGCTTGGCGACAGGATGGCAAGCCTCCCAGTAGGGGCAGGAGTCCCACATTCACGGTTTCCAGAAATGGGTTTCCTGGGGGGGGGGGAGAATTGATTGATTGATTGATTGATTGATTGATTGATTGATTGAAAAACATTAGCCATGTGGGCCAGCCTTGAGAAACTGTTTGGAAACTGCAGCAGGTCCAAAATGCTGCCAGAAAGAAGGGATATAGAGGTTGCTCCTCCTCCCTAATCCAAAGTGCTTGGGACCACAAGTGCTTTGAATTTTGGATTTTTCTACATTTTGGAATACCTGCATTTGTGTATATGTACATAATGGAGATGGGACCCAAGTTTAAACACAAAAATTCATTAATGTTTCCACCTAAACTTTAGGAAGAACTTCCTGATGGTAAAAGCAGTTTGACAGTGGAATACACTGAAGCCAGGCTGTATCAGGAGCAGCTCAGGGAGCTGGACATGTTTAGCTCAGAGGAGAGAAGGTTAAGATGCGGCAGGATAGCCATGTTTAAATATTTGAAGGGATGCCATGTGGAAGATGAAGCAAGCCTATTTTCTGCTGCTCCGGAGACCTGGACACAGAGCAATGGCTTCAAACTACAAGAAAAGAGATTCCACCCAAACCTTAGGAAGAACTTCCTGGCAGTAAGAGGAGTTTGACAGTGGAATGTGCTCCTGTCTGAGAGTGTGATGGAGTCTTTGGAAGTTTTTAAAGAGAGGCTGGATGGCTGTCTGTCAAAGGGAGGGCTTTGATGTGTCTTGCTGCACGGTAAGATGGGGACGGACTAGATGGCCCCTGGGATCTCTTCCAATTCTTCTAGGATTCTGTGGCTCAGGCAGGAAGAGCTGTGGGTAGGAATGCACAGAGAGAGAGAGAGAAAGAGGGAGAGAGGCGTGCCTGGGTTATTAAGAAAGGCTGGCACTTATTTGCTCTTCTCTAATGGCTCCCCCTCCCCTCCGCCACCCTGCATCTGTAGTCAAACAGAAGGAGTGTGTGCTGGAGCGTGCAAAAGGACAGATCGCAATTTACAGCGGGTTATTAGCTGTCCCCGTGTTGAGATTACAGACTCCCCTAATGAGGGGCTCTTTTACTGCACCGTTAAAATAAGGCAGGTGGGCCGGCGGTGGCTGGAAAGGACAGGGAAGACAAGAACCTTAAAAAATAAAGAAGGAGAGAGAGAGAATGAAAAGCAGGAAATGCTGCGAGGAAGGACGGGATGGAGAGGCAGGAGGCAGGAGGCACCAACTGCAAAGCGCTGGGCAAAGTGTGTGTGTGTTTGTGTGTGAGAGAGAGATTTCGCCTGGGACTCATCCCCAAGCAGGCTGAAGGTGAAGCAGGGCCAGTAGAGATGAGATGCAAAGGCAGAAAAGGAGCACCAAATGGAAGCCTCTCCCCTGGGCCTGTCGTCTGCAGAACGGGGATTCTGTAAAAGCATTTTAAAGCACATTGATCCGAGCAGTGAAATCTCCAGTGAGGGTCATTCCACAGCACGAATGATGGCTATGATTTCTCAACCCCAAAGGCCCCCCCTCAAAAAAATTCCCATGGCAATTGCAGAGCCCCACTTAGAGAACACAGCAGACTTTTGTTGTGCCTCATCCCTTCCTCTGTGAAGTACTGCCGGCTGAGATACCCAATTATATGAATGAGTAAAAGCTGATTTAAAAGGGGAAGGGAAGGAAAGAACTAACATGCTTCCTTGACTCATTTACAGAAGTATATGTTGCAACAGTTTAAAGAGAACTGAATCTGGGAGTGTAAAGGTTTCAGGTTGTGTTTTCGTCACTTCTCAGTAATTAGTGATTCAGCCGTGGGAACTCGTGGGTGACGAGTACTGAGGGATCTCCCCTAATTTGAGTGTCTGAAACTACAGGGGTAGTACAGGCTGAGTGTTGTTGTTGTATGCCTTCAAGTTGTTTCTGATTTATAGCAACCCAAAGGTGACCCTATCAGGGAGTTTCCTGTGGCTGAAAGAGTGTGACACACCTAAGGTCTCCCCATGAGTTTCCATGGCCAAGCAGGGATTCAAACCCCGGTCTCCAGGGTCACAGTCCAGTGCTCAAACCACTACATCGTGCTGATTCTCTTGGGAGTTACCACCCAACAATCCATAAAAGACACATGCAGGAATAATTTGAAATCTTCCCTGCATAAGGAAGCCATGGGATTGACAGAATCATCAAATGATAGTGTTGGAAGAGGCTCCATGGGCCGTCAGGTCCAACTCCATTCTGCCACGCAGGGAGATCACAACCAAAGCGGTCCCTTTGACAGATGGCTGTCCAGTTTAAAAACCTCCAAAGAAAGAGACTCCACCACACTCCCAGCCAGCATATTCCACTGCTGAACTTCTCTTACCATCAGGAAGTTCCTCCTAATGTTTAGATGGAATCTCTTTTCTTGCATTTGTAATCCATTGCTTCATACTGTCCTAGTCTCTGGAACAGTAGAAAACAAGCCCGCTCCCTCCTCAACAAGAAATCCTTTCAAATACTTAAACATGGTTATCATGTCCCCTCTTAACCTTCTTTTCAGTAGACTAGACATACCCAGTTCCCTCAGCCATTCCTCATAGGGTTTCATGGCTTCCAGACCCTTCACCATTTTGGTTGCCCTCCTCTGGACACCTTCCAGTTTGTCCATATCCTTCTTGAATTCTGTTGTCCAGAACTGGGCATCGGATTCCAGGTGAGGTCTGACCGAAGCATAACAGAGCAGTACTACTACTAGACTCCTACTGAAGCAGAAGATGCAATTAGGACGAGGCCTTCAGTGGGTGCAGATGGGTCTCAAGTTGGGTGAATGTGGCGCTCCCCTTTCAAAAGCCACAGGATTGCCCTAAGTCTGGAGGTAACGCCCTTCTCTTTCCCCACGCATGACTTACAGCTTCAAACTGTACCTCTGGAAAGCCCCAACTCTGCTGCAGTAAGGAGCTATCACTAGCTAAGAAAGAGGCCAAAGAGAAGCAAGCCAGGTTTGATAAAATACTGATTTACTTTTATGAAAATAAATCACAAATCTGCTCTCCCATTTTAGACATGATGATAAACCAAGGTTGGAAGGTGGAAAGACAGCACCATTATATTTCTGAATATATAATGTCTGAATTTATATTAAGTAAGAAGAATGGGTTATTTGGGTCAGTCGAACAAAGATGATTAGCTAAGGAAGTGGAACAAACTAATAGAAACAACTGAGGAAAGGAAGGGGCACAAAGTTATAGAAGACAGAATTAATATGATTCTCCACATCAAAGGAAAGGGGGTTTAAATAAAAATTGACTTTGTTCCCTGGGGGAGAGGATAAATGCAGTATTATATTTATTGGGGAAAATTAATTTGTTGGTTGGGGGTGGAGCACTGATTGTTTTGAATTAACCACTGGAATAATTTTTTGTATGTACATCAGTGTCAGTTTGCATTATCAGTGTTAATCTGTAATCAGTGTTAATCACTCCAAAATAATAATAATTTAAAAAAAAAGATAAGCCAAGGTAGATGCGTGTGGAAACATACAAGGAAGGGGACCAGAGTGTTGGAAAGGAGAGAGGCATCCAAATGTACTTCTGGAGAAACTTCAACACAGTTGCTTAGTCTCTTGCAGAGCACGGCTGCTGATGCTGCCAGTGGCCCCCAGTGATCTCCTTTTTGCACGGCTCCCACAGGTATTGCCCTCCTGCTTAGGAAGAGGAGGAGTAGAAATGCCTGAGGAGGTGCTTCTTGTCCACTTTGCCCATCTGGTTGCGTGGGATCTCCTCCACCCGGAGCAGCTCAGAGGGGATGGTGTAGGACGCCATGGACTCCCTGGGACAGGAGAAGCACAGTCTGGTTAATGTCCATACTTGATGCATCCAGACAGGTCTCTTAAAATCATATTTATCAGTTTTTAATATAATATAATTTAATTCACAACAACAAAAGAAAACTTATACAAACAATGCACGTGTAGAACTAAAAGCTAAAACTAAGCAGGAAGCAAAAAGTTTCAGTTTTGGGAAGTTTCCAGATTTCCAGATAAGGAATACTGAACCTGTATTACGATGTCCCAAAAGTGTTGCAGAGTTTTTCTGTAGGAACAAAACATGGGCTTCTTTTGCATAAAGATGATCCTATTTTCTATGCAGAAAATGGGTTTTCTGTGCAGAAAACAGGGTTTTGTGAAAAAAAAAAAAAAAAAAATCCACAGCATAATTGCAGAAGAATATTTTTCTTCCCCATTGGGGAGAAAACTACAGTAATTATTCATCTTTGCATGCAAGGATGAAATAGTTGAGGATTTATATCATCCTTTGTTTGTAGCCATCAGCCCTCATGCTCAGTGCTGGCTGGACTGGGTTCTGGCTTGTTTCCCTGCTGGTTTGCTGGATACTGATGGTCAAATTATTCATCTAGTCCTGAGCTGGATGATTAGACACAGTTCTGGGCCCAGGGGATCTTACAGCAGAGGAAAGAATCAGACCTTGCAGATTGGCCTTATTCAAATCCTGGTTTCCCAGAGGCCTAGTTCAACATGCAAACCACCAGGCCATGCTGGCTCTAGAAAACCCTTGAGATACATTGGTTTGTTGTTGTTTCGTTTGGGCGGGCGGTTGCCATGGCCTTTCTCTGAGCCTGAAAGAGCATGACTTGCCAAAGGGCATCTGAGAGTTCCCATGGCAAAGATTCGAACCCCTGCCTCCCAGAGCCCTATTTGGACACTCAAAGCACTATACCATGCTGGCTCCCACAAATGGTGACGCTATCCTACACCAAGATTTATTCAGGCTGAGAGAGTGTGACATGCCCAAGTGTCCAGTGAGTTGAGGTTTGAACTCCAGTCTTCAAGGTCCCTCATGCAACACTCAAACCACTGTACTAGGCTTGCTTGTGTGTGTATGCACATGTGTGTGCCTCTGTATACATAACAAAAACAACTTCCAGACAGAGACCCTCCGAGAGGCAAATGGATTGCTTTTAATGGATTCTCATCAATCCTTGCAATTAGATATGGCAGGCAGCGCAAGTGACAAATTGTTAATGTAAGTGCTAGGGAGCCCAACAAGCTCCCACTCCACCACGCAAGCTCCTGGTGGGCAGCCTTCCCTCCTTTTCTCCCCTGCCTCTCTCTGACACGGACACGCATGGTGCTCTAGTGTCCAGGTACGTGTGATGGGTCAGATACTCAACAAATGCAGCTTCTCCTCATGCTTCCATCAGGACAGTTTTCTTGGTGTAAAGCAAAGTCATCTTGCCCTCTGCAAAGCAAGGATGTGTACTTTCCCTTGCCACGGCGGCAACCTTGGGCCACACCGAGCTCCGACAGGCACCGTCTCCCAGCGCGGCATTGAAACTGACACAACAAACCCGCCGAGCACGTCAGCACTCTTTCCCTTAACTGTGTCCTGCCCTCTCCGCTGCTGCCTCCAAACTCCCCATGCCTCCTGCCGTATGGGGGCCTCCAACTTGAGACCCGGCTGTCAGGGTGAAGAGATTGGAGGTGAAAGCCACAAATGAATTGCTCTGAAGAGGGACATGTGTCTCCTGCCAGACAGAGTAGGAAGTGGAAGAGAAGGCAAGGAAGTGACAAGAGGCAAGTGATGTGGAAGAGGAGAGGAGCAGGAGAAACAGGGAGAGCGGGAAAGAAACAGAAGCCCGCCAGGGCTGTGAGGCCTGGGAGGCGCCGTGCGGTGGACGGACCAAGGACCTTCGCCTGAGGTGCCCGCCTGCTGCTCGGAGATGGATCACATTCTGGCTGAGCCTCTCTTCCCCCGGGAATACAGAGGGCCTGCTAATCTTTGCTGAGAAGAGGCGGAAGAGAAAGAGGTAGAGAAAACACAACAGCACAAAAGCAAAGAAGGAGAGGATCAAAGGGCTGTACTTCTCATTTTCTTCTCCCTCTCATGGAAGGGAAGGAGGTTAAAGTCTTGAAAAAGGGGCCTGGAACAGCCCCTGGCCAGTCCCACAGCCAGTTATCAGCCTGTGCAGACCCTCAGATGCCTCCATATGCTGTCCTGTTGTTGTCAAGGGAGTTGTCAATATCATCCTCAGATTCAGAGTCTACCAAATGCTGCTGCCTGGAGCCACGGACTATCAATGATTCAGATCAGGAGCTCTGAATTAGGATGCTGGGTATGAATCCCTGCTCAGAGACAGGGGTCACCTGTGTCTGAATAGGTCATCCCTGGGTGACCTTGGGCAAGTCATATTCTCTCAGCCTCACAGGAGGGCGAAGACAAACTCTCTCTGAACAAATCTGGCCAAGTAAACCTCATGGGCACATTCGCCTTGGGGTTGCCATCAGTCAGGAATGACCTGAAGACAAACAGCAACATTTTTTTTGTCCCACCCCCTTTGTGGCCCCCGGGAACTTCTTTGAAATTAAATCTGATCCTTGGAATGAAGGAGTTCCCCATCCTTGGGCTAGTTAATGGAACTTTTGGATCTGATACTGTAAGATATTTGTGTTGGAATAATGGAGATACTGAGGCATTTGCTTCTAATTTACCTGTTCAGTACATTTTCAATTTTGGCTTAGGAGAGCCATGCTCTAAACGTGTTGGGAAATTTGGGAACGAGCTTGCAAAATAAAGATTCTCTGTGTTCTTTGGCAGAGACCTTGGCCTCTCCTCTAGTGCCTGATGGCCTTGCTAAGAGGGAAGGCAACAGCCCTCCAAGGTCATGCCACCCTTACCTTGCCCATTCCTTCAGCTCCTTGAGAGACAACGTATGGCCTTGGTGGAGCTTTACCACAGCGCTGACCCTCTGGCCCCACATCGTGTCTGGTGCACCAATCACAGCTACGTCTGGAGAGAGAAAGAGAGGGCAAAAGAGTCAGGATGAGAAGGAGGCAGGAAATTCCTCCCAGAAAATATCTGCTAGGATTGATCTTTGCAACACCAGGCAAAGGCAACTGCACCTATCTGGGCTTTGGACTTTTTTGCTCACTTCTATCATCCAGTTGGCCTCCTAAACCTAGTGGCTGTTTTACTTTGGCCAGTACCCTTCTGGGACTCTTTTAATTCACCCACACGTGCTTAACTCCATCTTAGAGCTGTGCTAATGGTTTTCTGCAGCTGCCCAATTTAGTGGGCAGGTGATTACTGATGGGTTTAGTAACTTTCTCACTAGCTCCCGCATGTTGGGAAATCTCAGCATTCTCTCTCCCCACCCATCTTGTTGTTAGAACAACTGGGCAATAGCCAGACAGGGCTCCCTTTGTCCCTGCATGCCAGATCTGCTCCATTTGCCTTTTTCTGTCTTTTATTGCATGATCATAAATACCTTTGGTTCTCAGGTGATCAGATCATGTGACCCAGGACTGTGCTTGGGTCATCGGTCTTATAAAAAGTTAAGACCCCTCCTTGCTTCTCTCTCTGATTTCCCTTTGTTCTAATGGCTGCTCTCTCTGAACTCTTCGCATGTTTCGAGTCCCATCAAGAAGGATGGTGAGTTAAAACCAAAGACTCTGCTATTCATTAGTTAGACAGATAGCAGGCTCTCAATACAGATGTAAATGAAGAAGCCATCAGTAAAGTCTTCTAAGCTTTTATCCAAAGCTACCTGTGTTTGTATTTATTACATCAGCCAGTCTGAAGCCATAAGTCATTAGACAAGCTTTTAAACATTTCTCTGTGTAACTCTGCTAAATGAAGGCTGAATCCTAACAGTTTTAGTCTCATTTTCATACACTGCAAGCACCATTATGCCAGGAAAGTGGCATGAGCCTATTTAACAGGGTCTCTGGAAAACCTCCTCCGGGGCCCCCCAGGCCATCTGAGGCAACAGGGCTGGCAGTGAAAGGAAAGGGCTTTTCAGCAGTGGCTCCCTCGTTGTGAGACACTCTCTCTGGGGAAGCTGGCCTGGTCACTATTTCCTTGTCCTTTAACCCATTGTAGTTGTTATTGTTGCTATTGCATGTCTCTTCCCAGTTCAAGGCAATTTATAACAATTAAAGCAACCACAGATAAAATTCAGAACACTATCTATCAAAGAATTAAACAATAAAATAATTAAAATCTGATTAACCCCCCCAGGCATAAACCATTAAAAGAAAGCTGCAAACAGAAAACCCAGCACGTTATGCAAGATCCATTCTCAGTAATCCATCAGTCCTCCAAGACCTGCTGGACTGAAAAAGTCTTCACTTGCTTGTGAGCAGGGAGTTCCAGAGCCTCGGTGCAGCCACTGAGAAGACCCTGTTCTCTCCTGTCTCAAGATAACAGGTTCATTAGGAAGAATACAGTCCTTCTTCCAGTAACCTGGACCTGAGCTGTACAGGGCTTTATCAGTCGTAACCAGCATTTGGAATTCTGCTCTGAAATGGACCAGCAACCAGTGGAGACAATGCAAGAAGGGAGTTGTGTGCTCCCTGCAGCCAACCCCTGTGAGCAGTCTGGTTGGAATCTTTGGACCAGCTGAAGTTTCCAAACAATCTTCAAGGGCAGTCCCATGTAGCGCGGATGACAGGGACCCAAATGGGATTAACTAAGGCACGTGTTCTCATGGCCAGATCTGACATCTCTAGAAATGAGCACAGCTGGCATACAACTTTATGCTACTTTTAGTCTTTTTAAATACACACATACACACACATTTCTGATTTTTAAAAACCTGGCTGTATTAATTTTTATATTGCTGACCTCTTCATGTGCATCCAAAAAGCTACCTGGATGTTGTTGCTTTTGTTGTTTTTAAGGGCAGGGTAAAAATACTGCAGTAAATAAACGGAAAACTCAGCCAGATGGCAAAGCCTAGGAGAAGACGGGTAGGGGAAACCTGAGTGACAAGTTGAGACTCTGCTGCCGCCTCTTCCCATATGTTTCTGCCTGTGCTCCTCAGGGCATCATCTGAGGCCCCGATCCAGGTGACACTGCCTCCTGAGATTTGGAGGTTGGCTACTTCTGAGTAAGCCTTCTCTGCAGAGGTCCTCAAATTGAGTCCCGACTTCCTAGGTTTTGAATTTGTTCCATTTCCAGCACAAGGAAAAAAAATCTTTGTTTTCTTAGCCTTTTACATTTTCAGCTCATCACTTGGTTTTACTCCAAACAATATATTTTAAAGCTGTGTTTTAGAAACCATCCTTCTTTAGGCTGCTTTCAGATTCGCCTTCTATTTTTAAAAACATTTTGCATGTTGGTAAGTGATATTGTGCGCTCATTAGGGACTTTGCTGTGTTTGATTTTTTTTACCATACATGTTGCCCTGAGAACTTTGGCTATAGGGCAACTCATGGAGGAAATGAAATACATAAAGACCTTTCCAGAGGCATGGAAGGAGATGCATGGAAGGAAATTATGATATAACATCACACATTTTCCCACAAAGTCGTTGAAGCAACACCCAGGTCCTAACTATATCTAAAATATTTCTATAACCTTCCCTATTTTAACCCTCTCATCGTGTTCCTCCCCTTCTTCTGTTGTATTTTGGGAGTCTATCTTTAGATTAAGCATTGCTGACCCAAGATATTTTGCCACTTAAGGTAGAGGCCAAACGCTGGCCCCATCCCACCATCTCTCGGTTTCTCTTGGGCCTAAATTTGAAAAAAATATTGTTTGACCCCCCCGGGGGGCCCAGTGGGACCTCAAAATATGGTGGAAGCGCCCTCCACGTACTCTAGAGGGCATTTGTGGGCATTGTGTACATTTTTTAAAATTTTTTAACCTTAGGGATCCCAGAGGGGGCAGCTGTACTTTGGCCACCTCTGTCCTAGATGGATGGTTGATACTTTACCAGCGATACTCGGGTGGGCCAACAGATGGCGCTCAACTTCCAGGGCGCTGATTTTGTAGCCGCCACTTTTGATGATGTCAACAGAAGTCCGCCCCCTGATCCAGTAGGTGCCATCTTTATAGACAGCTGTGTCACCTAAGAAAGGAAGAGAGAAGAGTTGAGGCAGGCAATCTGGTACTTCCTCCACCACTGTTGGCAGGAAGACAAGAACTGCAGGAGGATATGATACTTCACGGAGCCACAGAGCTGGAAGAGACCACAAGGGACCCCCCACCATGCAGGAAGACACCAAGTATTCCGCTACTTTCTCAGGCAACCTATTCCACTATCAAACAGCTTTAGCCATGAGGAAATTCTTCCTTACGTTTAGGTGGAATCTCTTTTCTTGTAATTTGTAACCATTGGTTCCTCTCCTAGTCTTTGGAGTAGCAGAAAACAAGCTCACTTCACCTTCTAGATGGCATCTCTTCTAATATCTGTAGAGCGCTACCTTTTTTTTCTTCCTCTTGACTAAACATACCCACCTCCCTTAGTCATTCCATTTGGTATTGGGTTGCAAGACATTGTGCAGTGCGGTTGCAGGGATGAGCATGCATTTCTGTGCATTTTTCCTAGTATGTGCATTTGTTTATTCAGTTGACCAAATGCTCCCTTTTTCATAACAGATGAAATCAAGTTTGTGGTTATTTTTTCTTCCACCTGTACACATGTTCAGCTATTCACACTCCAAAATTTGTTTTGTTTTTTTTTGGGTGGAAAGCTTTATTTCTCCAAAAAGGCTCTATATGCTTCAGGAATTCTTGAGGCAAGGGTAGTGCAACTCTGTGCACAATGTGATTTGGGATTGGGGGTGTAAACTCTTTTTTCTGTGTGTGTATGAAAAACATGTTTTTTTCTGCACAGAATTATTTCTTGAAACTCTTTATGATGTGTAAACAGTGGCTGAAAACCATAAAATTCTCAGTTCTCTCCTGTTCTTCCCAGCAGGGCTTCCTGAGTGTTGGGAAACTCATTTTTCGGCTGGAAAACAAATAATGACAAATATTTGCAAATATTCTTCCCGCTGCTGCTTAAGAGGTCCAAAAAGGGTCTGTTTTCCTTAAGGCTAGGGGTGAGCAACTATGGAGGAAGCAGAAGCCATTTTCCCCCTGGTGGGCTCTGCTGTTGTGTTTTGGCATTTTGGCTGATTTCAGCCGTTTTTTTCTTTCTAGGAGTTGGGAAAAGTAAACAGATACATTTGTGGCTCATTTAGGGTGTTTTTGCTGGTTATGAGATTAAAAATTTGGGGTCGGAGGGCTGTGGGAGGCTTCAAGGGTCACATTTTGGGGTCTCAAGGGCCTCATGCAATCCCACGGGCCATGCTTGGCCTACCTTGCTCAGCACCGCGGAATCCTACAATTGTTTTTGCTGTCCCTCCTCGACTGCAGCTGTCATTGAAGTGGCCACTGGAGGGTTGGTGCCACGCATTTGGAATTCCAGAGGCGCGAAGCCATTCGATAAAAGGCCTTCTGTGGGAAGGAAGGTTTTCTCTTTGGCTTGTGGAGAAAAGGTGCGGGAGGGGGGAGCGTGGGATGACAAACAATTAGAGGGAAGGAGTAAGAGATTAATGACGGGATGGGAATCGGCTGTCCCCGCAACAGCCATGTGAGGTGTGAAGTTTATGGCAGGCGAGGCTCCGTGATGTGTGTACGTGTGTTACGGACATAAACCTCCCCACACTCCCCAAATGAAAGCTGCATCAATAGTTCCCCATCTGCTCACATATATCACACACTTCATTCCAGTTTATTAGCCGGAATAAATCATAAATATTTCATTATACATCAACGGTGCTCGACTCCGGGAAGGCACAATCCATCACCCCGATGCTCCCCGCGACCCGCCACTGCGCATTAAGCTTTCCAGTCTATTAAACAAGATTGATACAGTGTGCTAGGATGGACTAAGAGAATGTATTTATAGCACACCAGGGGGAAAGGGAGGGCAGGGAGAGCACACACCAGCCGCAGGGATGAGCTGGCGCTCCCCCTTGGAGGGTACCTTGGGCCACATAGCTGCAGGAGAAAGTGCGATATTCATCAAGGCCCGAATGTCTCTTGGGGGCCCTGGTGAATGATGGCACGAGGACAGGGCTCTCTCATTCCAGGGTTAATTAAACTGCAAGGCCCACCAGCCAGCTCGCCAGCCTATCCGCCCCAACCTGACAATTCCAACAGTCATTATTGCAAGGCTGGGGAAATATGGGACAGGATGAGAGAGGGAAGAATCCAGGGGACCCTCCCCTGGTCCAAATCCCTCTCCTAATCATTTGCCAATGCATTTCTGTTCACCTTTTTTCCACTCTAAGGGTGCCAGGTCCCGTCTGATCTTGGAAGCTAATCAGGGACAGCCCTGCGAAGGGAGAACACCAACAAATCCCAGGCGCTGTAGGCTATATTTCAGAGGAAGGAACTGGCCAAACCACCACTGAGGATTCCTTGCCTCCAAAATTCATGGGGCTGCTGCACAAAACCTCAGAGGAGAGGGCTCTGGGGACCTCAAAATCTAAATTGTTTTAATAGATAGGAAGGTCTCTTATTTAACCTTGGGGACTCCAGACCCCGAGGCTGAAGGAGTTCTATCTTGGTTCCAATTCACCCCACTGCACTTCCTAAGATGGCCCTGGAACCTTCTCTCATGATCCAAATATTTGGCAGTGTCCCAGCTTTTGTTGGTGTCTGCTGTCAAGTTGTTTCTGGCTTATGGCAACCCTACGGTGAATCCATCACAGGGTGTTCTGGAGGCTGAGAGTGTGTGATGCATCCAAGGTCACCCTGGGGGTTTCCATGGCTGAGCGGGGAATTGAGCCCTGGTAGTCCTATGCTCAAGCCACCATACCCCAAAATACGCTCCAAAGGCTTTCACACTATGCAATGACAGCACTCAGATACCACTCTAACTGCCTTGCCTCCATCCCATAGAATCCTGGGGTTTGTACTCTGCGGGGGCCCTACAGCCGTAGTTCCTAAAGTTTGGTCCTCCAGATATTTTTGACTTCAGCTCCCACAGTTCCTCTTGAGCAAGCCAACTAGGGCTTCTGCGAGTTGAAGTCCAAAACCTCTGGAAGACCAAAGTTTGGCAAGCATTTCACTAGAGTTCTTTGACACAGAAATCTGAATACCCCATGAAACTACAAGTCCCAGGTTTCCACAAGTTGGAGCCACAGCGGTTAAAATGGGAGCAAAGTGCAAAAGCACCGTAGTGTAAAAGAGACCTTTCCCATTGGCAGTCAGAACACGAAGATGAAAACACGGCTGGCACTTTTGGCCCTGCCTGCTGCCCTTAGCTCCGTTCGCCCCCATAACATGGCCTCCAAGAGCATCTCTGAAAAATTCAGTCTGCTTCTTGGTCTGAAAGGGGCTTCCTACCCAGGCTTCTCCGTTGCTTAGAAAGCGACATTTGTCTTCTCCTCAGTGGACAAGGCAACCTGCTGTTCCTGATCCACCGCTGCCCATAACATTATTTTCATCTCTACATTCTTTCGGCCTCTTCCATCACTCCAGCTGAACTGTAACTCCACATGAAAGCCAAAGACGAAGGCAAGCCCCAGGAGGCTGCCAGCGGGAGACCTCCGTGGGGTGTGTGTGTGTCTCCTGCTTTGTATACACATGACAGGAGTCACGTTAGAAAACAACCTGAGCCACATCCAGTAAATCTGAAGTGCCAGAAGGGAGGGAGGCGGGAAGGAGAAAAATCTACAGGTCTCTGCAGGTGATGGTGCCTCAGATGAAGAAATTATATCACTCATCAATTTGCCAAGCTCCAGACCTCTGCCGGTGATGAGATGCCTCCGATGAAGAAATTATACATCGCTCATAAATTTGCCAAGATCCATTTTAATACTAATCAGGTTCTTTGCTTTCCCCTGACTATCTTTGGGGGGCAGATTTTTGCTTCCCTGGTGGCTCAAACCTTCCCTCTTAATTGCTTAACGTGCATTTCCTTTTTCCAGTGAAATAACTTACTCCTGCCTCTCTTTGCCCCCAAGATAAGTCCATCAGTGAGTCCCCATCTCACCTCCTGGCTCTGCACGGATGGCTTTCTTTAGCTTCCATTCTATGCGCCTGCCCTGTGCGCTGCATACAACCAAGGAGCTGCCCAGAGAACCAGCAACTTCTTTCTGCTGGATGGGTCAGGGGAGGGGAAGAGATCCCTTGGCAGGGGAGGGGGGACAAAGCCATTAGGGAAAGGACAGGCAAGCAGACCTCAGGCAAAGAGAAGCGCCTTAATCCAACACTGTTGTTTTCAAATGAGTAGCCATGTTAGTCTCTTGCAGCACAGAAAGGAGGAAGGAAGGAGGAGAAAAACCAAAATCTGGCAGTGCCTTTAAGACTAGCTGGTTGTTATTTCTGCATGAGCTTTTGTGGATATAGACCCACTTCTTTGGATGCAGAATTAAGTGGTATTAAAGCCTTATAGGATAAAGTCTCTTCTAACTCTATGATTCTCTGATTTTATGCTTGAAATCTGAAGTAACTGGTTACAGGTAATTATATTACATGTAACTTATTAATTCCAAAGTCTGTTTGAAATCTAAAAGAAGTCTGATACTCAGAGCTCTAAGGGAGCAAGACAATACGATGCAAGGGTGGAAGGATTTTTGAGTGCCCTGCATTTGTTCCAATCTCCTCACAAAGATCTGGGCTCCAGCAGCCCATCCCTGGGAGAGAGGGAATTAAACCAAGCACGTGCAGGGCCTGGGCCAACTTGCCTCCTGACAGCCTGCAATGGAATTCTTGTCATGCTCCGAACCCTGGGAGTTATGTTTGTATTCTGCACACAGCTGCACGGAGGCTGCTGTCAGGAGTCACGCTGCGAGAAAGGGCAAAGCCCTGCCGAGATGAAAAGAACGCGAGGCACTGGTAGAGCCTCCCCTGGCATTTACACCTTGGAAAAAAAATACACACACACACACACACACACACACACACACACACACACACACACAAAGAATGGAGGGGAAAAAGGAAACCCACTCAAGGGCATTTTGCAGAGAGCCTGGCTAATAAGCTCTTCTGCAAAAAAACAAGGAGGAGGATGGAGTTAAGCCAGGGATCTGCTGGGGATGCAAAGGCAGGAGAGAAAGAGAATAGAAAGAGAGAGAGAATGCAGGCATCTGTCTGAGAGCTGAGGCAGAAATGCTCCAGGCACCAGGTAGGCACAAACAATCCAGCTTCCCGTTAGTGATGAAGCTCAAGCCATCTTGTGGGAGTGGAACAGAATGATAGGATAGGATCCAGAAAGATGCAACTCATAACCCTTGCCCTAAATTTTCAAAGGACTGCATATAAATAGACTTTATACCTAAGGCCTTAATACCACCTTGATACTGCATCCGAAGAAGTAGGTCTATAGCCATGAAAGCTCATGCCAAAATAAAAACCAGTTCATCTTAAAGGTGCTTCCACATTTCTTTTTCTTTTCCCCTCTTGCTTCCAAGTTCACCTTGTGATCTACTAAGACCCCCAGATGCCTTTTGCGTGTGCAGTCCTCAAGCCAGGTGCCACCCATTCTGAATCTGTGCATTTCATTTTTTTTTGCCTAGTGCAGTATCTTAACATTTCTCCTTGCTGAAATTCATTTTGCTAGTTCCAAGATATTCCAAGCACACAACCTTGTTGGAATGGTTTTAAAAGTCATTCCTTCCTACTATTCTTTAAAAAAAAAGTAGGAAATACTTATTCTAAAATGACACTTGCTGTTTTTAAAAATGTTTTTGAATTAAACATATATATATATTTATGTATGTATTATATATAGTCTTGCCAGTTACCTGAATAACAACACAATCCCATGGATGCACACTCAGAAAAGTGCTGGAAAAACTACTTTTGGGGGACTTCAACTCTCAGAATCCTAGCACTGCCATAAAACCTTCATGGATGTTAAAGTATCACCTCTAATACCTCCCTTGGTGTCCGGTGAAGCCCATGACCTATTATTTAAGTTTGTGTGAGTGGGTGTGTGCGCGCATTCTGGGTGCTGACTTTCTGCAGCCTGAAGAGGAAGGCAAAGAAGACGCATCTCCTGCCCTGACGCAAGGCCGAAGATGACGCAACAGGTCTCTAGGGAAGTGGGTCACTAAAAAAAAGGGGAAGTCTTTCTTTCTCTCTTTCTCTCTCCCCCCATCCATCCTTCCTCCCACATTAGCATTTAAGTATTTATAGACATAGGTGCAGATGGTGAGGAGGAAAGAAAAAAAAAGAAAAGAAGGGGGAGTTTGCCATGCCGCTTAGCAGCTTGAGAGGCAGAATTCTAGCAAGAAAGGAAAAGAAAGGTAATTGCAATAACCAAGACACAGGAATTAAAAAGCTCCTTTGCTCTCTCGCTCCTGCCCTTTGCCGAACAGCTTCAGGATCAATTACAAGCCTGGCTAAAGCAAGCCATAACTCTCTCCCAAACCCCCAACCCAGTCTCCTTGCATGTCTCTCATGGATAAGACAATTAAATAATCCTAGGTAGCAGCTGAAAGGTGGAGTGTATGTGGAGAAGGGTGTCCATGGCAGGAATGATGTTTCGCCCTGGTAGGATTCCTAAGGAGCCCCTTTGTTTAAATATTACAGGAGCCCCCATCGCTGCCACTAGAAACCCTCCCCTCCTTCCCTCATTGCCACTTCCATCACAACACCATTAGTTCTGAGCAAATATGTTCTCAATTGTCTTGAGTGAAGTCCACAGGGAGGTTTCTGTTGAAAGCAAAGAGCCCGGGGCCATCACTCCCAATGATGGTAACTGTCCGGGATTACAGAGTGGGGCGGGGGGGAGAATGAGGAAGAGGAAGGAAAGAAGGATTCTTAGAAGATAGAGGGCCCTTCTGCTTTTGCATTTTTACAAAACACATCCTCATCAGCTTGCTGGGCAAATAAATAACCAAGCCAAACAAAAGGGGCTCAGGCCTTGCAAGGTGTTTGGCCATGGACTGGGGCGGTGAAAGTCAAAACTACTGCCTCCCAATCAAGAATGCAAATCTACAATTATTTCCTTGATGAATGCGAGGAGAAATCCCTTCTGTAGTTTCGTCCCTGCTGGATGAGAAAAAAGAATATTTGTGTGCAGTTTTCAGTCAGTATTGGCACATCCTGAAGTCTCTTGGTAAATTATTCTGACCACAAATACATGTTCTTTTAACAGAGAATGTAGCTTTGTTTAAAAACCTCCAAAGAAGGAGACTCCACCACACTTCAAGGCAGCATATTTATGAACATCTGCACTGATGATTATTCACATTTTTCTGGGAATTTCTCTTTTTGGGGGGGGGGTGCACAAAGGCATCACTGTACTATAAAAACCTATGAATTTTTTGTCCCCATAACACAGTTTTGACCACTGTTGCCCATCCCTGCCATACAAGCTGGGATCAAATAGGTTAGGGAACTATCCATAAGGATGGGTAAATCCAGAGAAACGTCACACAGAGCTTGTGCCTGAGCAGAAGCTCAAATCTCAGAGCTTCTCAGTCCAGGTAAATCATTCTACCAAGCTACTCTGGCTCTACCAAACCACCTAAATTGTACCTAGAGCTAGGAAAGGTTACTTTCTTGGGGCTAGAGAGAACCCACTAACCAATTTTGGCACTGACTGTATTGGCTGGGGGCTTCTGCAAGCTGCAATCCAAAAAAAAAAAAAAAAGGAATGTGTGTAAGCTCTGCCAAGATGACTAAACTGAGACTGTTGTATTTTGGACATATCATGAGAAGATTTGACTCACTAGAAAAGACAATAATGCTTGGAAAGCTGGAAGGCAATAGAACAAAAAGATGACCTAATCAAGGAAGCTATGGCTGCCCTGACTCTACAAGAGCTGAGCAGGGTGGCTGATGACAGAGTGACCATTTACATGGTCGCCAGAAATCAAAATCGACTAGACAACAGTTAACAACAACAACAAGGTCTGATCTTCCCTTCTAAACACAGCAGTCACTACAAAATCTTCCTTGCCTCCTCCTCCCAGCCTTAGGGCATGTGTATTTCTTGCAGTGAGCTTAAGCCTGCTTGTAAGTCAGACACAATGTTTGCAGGAGATGATAATTAAGCAATAACTTTGAACAACAAAAACAGTATTAATCAAATATATGACCAGAGAGACAATGCAAACAAACAGAGATGCGAAAAAAGCATTGCAGACTCAGATTTTAATTAAACAAGTTCCATTTATAGTTTGTGTTGAACAAGCACAAGCCATTCCATCTCAGGTGTGAATGCCCATGAGTGGAAACAAACCCCTGCCTTCAAGTGGGAAACACCTACTTCTCTCTGGGGACTGCGAAGGTGTCGGGGAAAGTCACAGCTAACCCACAGCGTGGCTACTCCAGTTTAACTTCCTCTGTAGCGGTTCATATCAAAGGTATGAGAAGAAGAGTTGCCAGGGTTAAGCAAAGGGCAGTGGCCGCTGGTGGCCCCCACGGCCGTGGGGCAGCTTATCTACTCCAGGTTTTTGGTTAGCTTAAAAGTAGCTCTCCAAGGTGCTGAACTTATCTAGGAAAAAGGGTTCAGGAGTACAGAGACCTCCTTTAAAGCTTGGAACAAACCTGAAGTAGATACACTGTTCCTTGGGAAGTATCAGAGTTGCCACTGGAAATGAGGCTTCTTCCAGCGTGTCTGTCTTCTTAGCATTCCAGAGCAAAGGGTTCAGATGTGGAGGCAGGTTGGGGCCAGAAGCACTCAGAACAAAACCACCTGAAGATGCATGCCCAAGATGCCATCCATTTACACCCAAATATATGATGCAAACTCAGGCACATAAATCATAAATCTCACAGAATCCGCCGTGCTTGCACCAGCCTCTGGATTAAGGGCCAATTGTTGGAATTCTCCCTTGGGCACCTCCTGAGGTCCAAATATGTTCAGGCTTAATTTGCCAGAAGGAAGCCTGTTGACTTCTGCAGTAGTAGACCATTACCTTCAATCTTCCTACTGTCTCATCACATTGGACACACTTTCCACTGAGGGGGCCAAAGCATCTAGGATATAGGTCGATACACAAATACATCTTGAAGCTCATGACGCATATTTCACTTGACTGCATGCTCTCAATATTATCCACTGCTGCTGCCACAATATAAAGGGCTCTCTGGACTCATCTCCTGCTCTTGAGTAGCCAGACCTTGGCCTGTCTTGTGCCTCCTCATATCGCCAACGCTAACCGGCAGCAGCAGCTCTCCAGGGTTTCTTTAGGCAGGATTCATCCTCAGTCTCATCTGGACACCACTCACATTCCCTGGTGTTCTTCCATCTAAGTCTTAACAAGGCCTGGCCTTGATTGGCTTCCAAAATCAGACAAGACTGGAGACAATCAGGGAGGCCCTGTGACGTTTACCAAACAATGGACAACCATTTGTAGGTGGCATCCTATAGAAAGCAATGGATGGCATGTGCATCCCATTGAAACAGTGGAATCATTTAGACTGAGATGTAAACTGAGACATACCTAATTTACAGTCACAGGAAAGCAATGATACTGAAGATGCCTTGCAGATTTTCCACAGATGTCAGAAACCATGGGCAGAAAAAAAACAAGAAAAGTCTATAGGAAAGCTAGATTTTGCACAACCCTAAGGCACCTATATCCACTAAATTAACAAAATATATACAAAACACTCTAAGATTCCTAATACATCAACTGCAGGCCTCACCTTCTGTATTTACATGGTGCACAGTGGAGCCTAGAATATACAGAACCCTAATTTTGACCTATTAGAAAGGGACTTCAAAGACAGAGACTGTGACCTCCATAAAAGGAATGCAATAAAAGCTATGAATGCTAAAAAGCAGGATTTGGTTACATGCAAAAGGAGCCCCATTGATTTCAGTTGTGTTTTCCCACTGCTCAAAAGCAGGGAAGCTTAACAGAAATGAGTCACCGTTTTAAAGCCCACATCAAACAAGTTAAATAACTCTTACTTTCTTAACGATATATTAATCAAATGGCATTGATCCTTGAATCAGATTCCGTTCTCAGCCAAGCCCTCTATCTTCCCAGCCCTGATGCAGGCATTAAGGAAGTTTTATTCTGACAGATACAATATAGCAATCAATAAAGTCTTATTATATGGAGCTGATATACATGGATTTGCTCGCAGGATTTATGCACCACTTCCAAACGGCACTATTTCATGTCTCTGCCTCAACCTGTAATTGAAAATAAATCTCCCCCGAATACTCCCAGGTTCTAGTTTCTGGGATGCGTCAGCACCTGTGAACAGCTCTGGCCTTTCCTGGGAGATTACATGGCAAGATGATCCTGCTTCTCTGTGCCATTCATGCTACAGCATGCGTTTCCTTTGGAGAGAAGTCCTTTGCACGGTGGGGAGGAGGTATGGATGCACTGAAGACAAAAAGGCCGTCTTTTAGTCAAATTGGTACCAGCCATTCTCAACGACTGCGTTCTCCCTTCTTTTGAGGTTGAGCAAGGAGAAGTTCCTGGAGATTGGGCCCTCTGTGCAAGTGATCTTCAATACAAGAAGTAACAAATGGATTTCTCAAACCATGGGTGTGAGGCTAACATGCAAGGACTGTTGTTTTTTTTTCACACCACTATTCCTAGCACTCCGTGGTTCAGGAGAATTGCCAGCACAAGCGGCCATCAGTCTACTTATGAGCCTCAGAACCTAGTGCTTTGTTTACATGCTTAAGTGACGTGGAACTACCTGGTCTCTGTGCATACCAGACACTTTTGCTGGCGGGACACATTGCTAGTGGTGATGTGGGCTGCATTCATATTATTTTATTTTAACTGCTGGGAGCGGAGGCAATGATTTCCCACAACCAAAATGACCTTTCAGATGCCTCACAGGAAGACACAGGCCATTTCCCAAATCTGCCTCTTGTACGAGATCCCTGGGAGGTTTGGTCCGCCTTTTACCTGCCGAGGACATTAGAACCCTGCCTTTGACATGGCGCAATTGATCACCGAGCTGCCCCACATTATAGCAATACCCACTGTGTGCTTTTCCTGCCAGCCCATTCTTCTTCATTTGCTGACCTGCCGGTTCCTGGGCTTGTCATTAGCAATCAACAGAATGCTAGATTATGGCTCAGGAGTTATGAGAGGTAGAGAGGTACGCTGTCTCCAGGTTTGCACTGGCATCCTGGGCTGAGCACCTGCTTCCATAGATGCCCTTGAAAGACGACTTGTCAGGTCCCAGGTAGGCTCTATTTCAGAGAAAGAAACTGTCCAAACCACCTCTGAGGATTCCTTGCCCAAGAAAACCCTAGGAAATTCATGCAGTTGCCCTAAGTTGACAGCTGACTCAAAAGCACACACAAACACACACACAAGCTGTTTTGAGTTGCATTATTGGATGATGATGACGATTCAGACCACACTAAGCAGCTCAAATTTGAAGTACATAAAACCATCACTTTGCATTCTTGCTTTTCCCAAACTCTCTCTTTGTATGTTGGTAACCCTTGGACTTATCAGCATCCAGGGGAGGAAGCAATTCCCAGTGGCTGGTTGATGGAACACTGAGGAACCTAATCCTGGGAAGCAGGATTTTGAGATACCCCCCTCTCCCCCGCAACCACCACAGTCTTGGTATAGTCCTTACTGCAGTTGCAATCTGCTTCATTTGCATTCTTCTTCAGGAACACGCTATGGCAGTAATTAACTCTGTTTAACTCGTTCAAATGCATCCTCTAGAACTCACTAAGTAGCAGTCATTTTGCTGCTATGCATAAAACGTTGGAGGGAGGGGGGAATCACTTAGGAGTGGATATCTCCTTGGGATTCATCAGGCTAAAAACTGAGGCATCATCATTTGTATATTGCTAAAAAGTGGGTGTTTTCGGTGCACTTGATTGAGTGCAGAGTTTGGTCTCCCGAGTATCCCGCTACTCATGTAAATGTAGCATGCATATAGGTGTTCCTGAAAAAAAACGAAACACCAGTTTTCATACCTTATTGCTACAGCTACAAACCTGAAAACACAAAGGCAATATCTGGAAAAAAAATCAGTGAACATAGCTGGGGAAATAAGGAGAACGTCCCCCATATTAAATTGTCAATGGCTGGCTGTGGGCAATGGCTGCATTTTCATGCACCATTCAAAGGTTTGGAATCACTACAAATGCACAGCTTTCCTGAAGGCTGACATCATCACCATAAGGCTGCCAGCACACTCTTTACTGAATTCTACTGGCTTGTGGACTGGCCAGTTCTATAGGTTCTCTTCTTACGAGAGTCCTTAATGGTTCCTCTCTCGGGTTCCAGCTTCCCTTCCGGTTGTCCTTGTCTTTGAAAAACATCCTCAAACTCTTTCAAGTGGACTGTCACTCCGTGTGTAGATTGGCCTTTGTTTGTGTCTTTGCTTGTGTGTATGTGTGTGCATGCATGTAGATTATGCACAGCTCTCTGGATAATTAACAAGGCACTCCTGAGTTTTGCGTTTCACTCTTGATCAAAGTATATTGCCTACCTAGCATTTTCAAAAGAGACCCCCCCACACCCCATAAGAAGGATGCAGGAGGAAAATCAGGGTGAGCTGTTGGGGGAAAACCAGTGGAAAACCATCACAATGCCACTGCTCTCTCCCCATCTCTTTCAAATGAGATTAAGAGGAGGGAAACAGAGGTCTGCTGTTTGGACATCCCCAACTCACCTTCAGTCTAGGGGAGGCATCCTTCTAAAACCGCCTGGCTCTCTCCCAGCATCTTCTAGCTTGGAAGTGAAAATTTTGTCCCACGAAAGGGTTAAGTTTAATTTATACTGATTTCCATTTAATATCATTCTCTCCCCGTAGGAGCCAGCAGCTGTGAGCTGATTGTAGTTTCTCATTATGGAGTCTGTATCGCTAATGGTCTGTGACAAAGGCATGCCATCTTTCAGGCCGTACCCCCGAGAGCCAATTAAACACACATACTCCCTTCCTGTTTGCGGTGCATTACAATGAAATTAAACTGAATTTCAAAATCATTTTCTCCTAAAGACATCTCTTTACAATAATTAATGTATGCTATTCCTTTGCATCTGAAATATTCATCAGGAGGGTTGATTTTTTTTAAAAAAGTTCATTTAAAAAAAACAAACCCCACACACCAACAAAATCAGATTTTGCTCCACAACCCTGAGTTGCCTGTTATCATCAAGATGGAAAATCTCACCACTCAGAAGACGACTATGGCATGAGCAAAACTTGCCGGGCTGCAACTTTCATTCTATCTTAAAAATAAATAAATAAGTAAATGGAGCAGAAAACACACAGAAAGGCCACCAGAGAGAGGTCACCAGAAAGTCAAATGGAGAAAGACTGACTTGACATCACAGCAGGCATTTATAGAGCTTCAGTGTTCAAGATGATTCACACAACAACGTAGCTTAAAGAACAAGTTTTCCTTCTCCAGCCCAATACTGTAATATCTTGCCTGAGGAAGAGATCTGAATATTTCAAAAGCTTGCAAAAGCTGGAATCTTTCTGGTGGGCCTAACAAAGATATCGAGAGCCAGTGTGGTTTGAGCCTTGGACTCTGGATACCAGGTCTTGACTCCCTAGTTGGCCACAGAAAGCTGCTTTGTAACCTTGGGCACATCACATACTCTCAGCCCCAGAAAACCCCATGACAGGTTCACCTTAGGATCACGGTAAGTTGGAAATGAGTTGAAAGCACACAACAACGACAATAAAGACATTATTGTAAGATGGATTTGAGAACGCATTATTTCCTAATCTTTGTAGTTCCTGCATGGCATGGGTTGCATTAGATGGCCCCTGCGACCACGTCCAACTCTAAGGGTCTATGATTTTATGAACTCTTCCCAGTAGACAGAGGTGTGGGCGATACTATCAGATAGAGAGAAAGAGGCTTGATGAAGACTAGTTATTGTAGAGATATAATTCGAACCAGGGATGTTCGCTGTTTCTTTGAGATGCTGAAACATCAGCTCTTTTCCTCTCACAGTGCCTCCGTGGTCTGACTGCGATGGCCCAACACAGAAAAATAGGTGTCCCTGTGCAAATGCAGAGGGGCAGAGAATGGGAACTGGCTCCTGAAGGCAACGAAATTAACCACGTGCCCAAATTTGTTTTTGTCACCCAGATTAATGACAACCAGGGCTGAGCAAAGAGAGGACACACAGTCCTGTGTGTACACACTGACTAATTCAAACAGTCCACTGTGGCTAATAAAGATAATGGGGAAGGAGACAAACAGAGCACTGGGTCAACAGGCTTAAGAGGCCTTAACAGGTCTTGTTGCATTCCTAGGCTCAGACTATCCTAGGGCAATCAAAGGTCGAGGCAGAGAAAGTCAGCAAGGTGGGGGACCTGGACTATAACTCTGGCTGCCAGATTCTAGGAACTGTAGTCCAAACCCCACTGCTTTTCCAAGAGCTGATCAGATCACTCACCAGGGATGCAGAAAGCAGGGCCGACAGTTCCTTTTGGAAGGCATGACTCAAATTACATTCTCCCTGAGGCCAACCAGATCCCTTTAGGAGGCCTGGCAGACAAGGCAGCCAGAGCTTCCAAGATCGGGGTGGTGGGGGAACTGAATCTGCTCTGGATTTCAGTCTGAAATGTAGCAAGAGCTACACAAAGTGCTGAACCCATTTTGGGCAAGTCCACTCCCAGGTCTCCCTCCAAAATTTAAAGGAGCCAGCCAATGCGTTGAGGCCCTTCTCCTTGAAACAAATTCAGCCCCTTGAAGAGTTCCCTTTAAAGTTCAGACTCAAACATGAGGCAGATTCACTCCCTACTCACGCTGGGGCCATAAGCTTCCACAAGAGTGCAGGAGGAGCCTATGAATCACCAACGCCTTGTATTCAGACTCACATTTCACAGTACTGGAGGCCATTGCTACATCTTGAGCCAGTGGATCCCACATATATGTTGGTGGTATAAAGAAATATTTATTCACTATTTATTAATCTGCCATCTTTTCTATCCCTCTCTTTCCTACATTGGGAACCATGCATTGTAGTGATAGAGTGTGGGACTAGCACTCCAAAAGGCCAGGGCTTGAATCCCTGCCCAGCCCCTGGGAGACTGTGAGCAATGTTGAAACCAAAGAGGCATCAATGCTTGTATAAAGTGATTAGTAAGAAGGAGCTCTAGAGAGCATGGCTGCCCTTTTGTTTTACCTCTCTGCTTCTTTCTCTATCTACTTAAGTCTTTTTGCTCTCTTCCTGCCTGCAGTGGTCACTTCCTGCTTCTTCTAAAAGTTAGCTGGCCTTTTGTCTCCCTCTGTCTGGGAAGGGAGCAACTATGTGGCTCCTGCTTCAAAATGGCTAACATCTACACAAGAGCCAGCTTTTAGGGACTGTTCTACTGGAATTCAGCTAATCTTCTTTTGTCTGCCTCCTTTCCTACCCCAAGATGGATTTTATGAAACAATCAACATAATTTTTTCCTTTTTTCACCTTACAAGAGTATCTTGGGTATTTTCTCCTGTTTTCTACCACAAGCTCATATTGGTCTGGCTATGTTGCACTCTGCTTGATGCGGATACTAGATATTCCTGCAGACAAATCATATTCTCTTAATCTTAGTGAATGACAAAGGCAAATCTCCTCAGAATAAATCTTAAGAGCCCGTGTGATTTAATGCTTTGAATGTTGGACTAAGATTCTGCCAGACCAGGGTTTGAATCTCATTTAGCCACGGGAAAAAAGAGAAACGCATTTTAATTATTGCCACTTCCATCTCCTTTTTGTTACTCCTTAAATCTCACATTGTTTCACTTCACTGAGTGACCCTGGGTCTGAATATTATAAAACTGTATAGCTGGGAGTGAGCTCAGCTGGCGTGCATACTGACAGCAGAAATCTCAGGGGTTGAACCACATCAACAAATGCTGTACAGCCATTTCACTGCCACCAGCAGAGCATAAGAAGGGTCCCGCTAGGACTTGAGTTCAAATCCCTGGCTTGATAGGAATAGGCAAATTGAATTGTATACACAAACCAAGCAGTCTCACCAACCAGCTTTACTCCCTAACCTCCACCTGGGTACCTGTTTTGAACCAGCCGTCAGGAGTAAAGGCATCCCTGGTCTCCTTAGGTTTGTTCCAGTACTCTCGAAACACTGTAGGTCCCTTCACAAAGAGCTCTCCCTCTTTGTCATCCAAACCTGGGGTCACCTGGGGAGGAAAAAAGGAAGAGCCACTGTGTAATCCACCAGCACAACAGTTGGTTGCCTCTCCAAAAGCTCCACCCTCATAGCATCCATAAAAATGAAGATCAGACCCTCTGGAGTGCCAGAATTCTTTGGGGACCATATTCCGTGGCAGGCATGGCCAAAGAGAAAAGGCGTGCAGCTAAAGAGCTATCTCGTTTTAGCCTAAAGCTCTTACTGCCAACTGACTCATCCTGCAAAGAGGCACTGTAAGCTGTCAGAATGGGGAAACGCCATAAAAACCAGGGAAATTATCAAACATCAGTACCATGGCAGTCTCATACAGGCAGAAGGATTTTTCAAATAGTCTGGACCAAGTTGTGCAGGGCTTTAAAGATGTCATAGTTTCTGCCCACAAATAAATCGGCAGCCAGCGGAGTTGTTTCAGCAAGGGGGACGTATATAACCTGCCCCAATTAGCAACCTCGCTGTAGCATTTTGGACCCAGTGAAGTTTCAAAACACTTTCCAAAGGCAACCCCATGATCTGAGTCTCTATTTTGGGGGAAAAGTGTGACTAACAACAACAACAATACAATGGAGCATGCTGCAGTTTAACTTTCCAACCAGGTCGGTGAGAGTTCTCCAGCACACACAGAGATTTGTATGTGTGTGAGAGGGACAGGGAGAGGAAGCATACTCCTGCTGGTGTGAATCGCAAGTGGCTGGATGAGCTCCAAATTCCCTGTCACCTCAGTTCGGATTCTGGCAGAGGCTCAACCTGCTCTCTCATCTCTAGCTCAGGTTCCTCAGCAGCAGGCGCCTCCCTGTTGTGCCATTTCGCGACACTGCTGCTGGCTTGCAAACAGTAAAAACAGAAAGCCCGTGACGTTATCTTAATAGGATTTTGCTTCCTGAACTTGCCGTGGTGCCGGTTGTGATCCTCAGTGCCCAGGGAGTACCTGGACTAGTTTGGTATTATCAGCTGGTAGTGACTGAACAGTGGTGTGTGTGTGTGTGTATTTGTGTGTCCCGGTGTGTTAAAAATACAGGGGCAAAGAGACTTTTGAGCTGCACCTGTTCACCTACTGCACTCCCACAAAGTCAGCACAGCCTCCCCACCCAAATTTGAGCACCACCCTTGCCTCCAAAGGAGTAACTCCTCTGCAACCAACTAGCTACCTCTCCTTTTCTTCTGCAAAATCTCCAAGGTCCTCCCTTTTGTTGATACACCGGATCCAACTTACAAGCAGCTGTTGAAAGCATCAGATGGCTAATTGCATAGATATCCTATTCTCCAAGTGCCATATTTTAATGCACGTTTCAGCTGCTTTAATGCGTTCAAGCAACTTTAACATGCAGACACGGTGTGCCCTGGAAGGCTGGCGTTTGATAGCTTTCCGCCACAAAACGGATTCAGCAAGCTGAGCGAGGCCAGCCGGCATGCCAGATAAGATTACATTTGCCACGCATGAAAATAAAAAGGTTGTAATAAACTCTCTGAAGGAATAAATCCGGGTGATTATAAAATGCATATTTTCAATGCTTCAATTTTACCTCTCTATTAGTGGGCAGGCAAGGTGGGCTAGCAAAGGGGCGGAAGCCGTTCTCAGATACAATTCCTCCACTCCTGGAGTGGGGACCTGCCGCTGAGGGAGTCATCTTGAGGATAACTTGGCAAATCAGGGCTGACCCTGCTAAGCTTCAAGATCAAGCCATGTGTGTGTAGGTGCCTTCATGTCATCTGTTGATTTATGGTGAACACATGGATTTTTCGTAGGCAAGGAATCCTCAGAGGTGGTTTGCCACTGTCTTCTTCTGAAATATAGCCTACAACATGTGGTCTTCTTTGGCAGCCTCCCATCCAAACACCAACCAGGGCTGATCCTGCTTAGCTTCTGTTACCTTTAGGGTATTTCTGTCTCTGTTTACTAGAACTATTTTAATACCTATCATCTAAGCATGGGAAACTAGGACAGCTTTGAAAGGAAGAGTGGGGAGCTTATTTCAGCCTAAGAGCTCAACTCCATTTCAGATAAATCCTTGAGGACCACATTCCAGAGGTGGACAGGGCCAAAGGAAGGTTACATGAAGACTTCTTATGCTGTGTGTTCAAGCCCGCAACAATGCTGTAATATTTATCTATTTATATTTGAAAGGATGCCATATGGAAGATGGGCCAAGCTTGTTTTCTGCTGCTGCAGAGATGAGAACACTACAGAGCAATGGCTTCAGAAGACAGGAAGAGACATTTCATCTAAACATTAGGAAGAACTTCCTGATGGTAAGAACAGTTTGACAGTGGAATACACAGATGCCTGGTAGCATGGTGGAGTTTCCTTCTCTGGAGGCTTTTAAACAAAGGCTGGATGGGCATCTGTCGAAGGGAGCACTTTGATGGTGTCTTCCTACATGGCAGAATAGGGTTGCACTAGAGGGCCCCTGGAGTCTTTTCCAACTCTGTGATCCAAAGATGGTGCTTTTGCCAGCAAAACCAAGTATCTCCAATTTCCTCTGCAGTTCCTCTCAAAATGGCTGTCACCATTTTGAGAAGGACTGCAGAGAAAACTGGAAGTATTCGGGCTTGCTGGAGGGGTTGCAGCCCGTGCAGAGTCAGGAGTGTGTGGATTTGGTCCCTGTCTCCTGAGCAGTTGATCATCCCTGGTCTAGGATCTCAACATCTCTCAACCTGTCTCTTTCTGGAAACACTGCCACTTGCCCCACGAAAGCCCTGGGCTGAAAAGGAAGGTCAGAATTAAAGAGAATCAGCAAACTTTCAATGAAATCTAAATAGGAAAAGGAACGCTCAGCCCAAACTGCCCATCTCCCCTTTTCTCCTTTGCAACTCACAAGGGTTGTGCAAGAACACATTCCGTTATGGGAGCCCACATCATTTGCCCCAAGTGAGTTTGCTCAGGAGGTGTCCCGTGCTGGGCTATGCTCTTACTCTAGAGAAAAGAGTCAGACCAGGGGCCTTGTTATTTGGAGAGCACCATTCTCCACAAGAAGAAGCAGAAGGAGGAGAACAAAAAAGCAAGTCGAAACAGCACAAGTTTTAAAAAAATGCTAATCTTTCTAGTGGGACATGGTTGTAAATGTGCCAGCTGTGCTCTCCAAGATCACCGGCGGCAGCACGCAGAAAAAAGCAATAAAATTTAAATTTTAAAGAAGCATTTCCAGAATGGCATATTCCCACTTCCACCATCATCACCGCCTGGCACTGGTTAAAAATGCAAAGGGTTTGCCCTGCTGGTTTATATTTGCAATTAAATGATTACCTGAATCAAAGTACTTAAGGAATACTGGGGAAGTTTCTTTGTGGGAAGAGTGGGGTGGGGGAAGTGTTAAAAAGGAGGGAACCCAATCATTTCTGCTCATGCTGTCTGCATAAATGAGTTATTTTATTAATCCATTTGCTTAACAAAAATCAGAAATCTGAATAAACAATTTTTAATCAGAGCGAAGGAAAAAAACAGTAGGGAGCTCTTAGCCAGTGCCCCCTCCTGGTTTTTACACTGCCGCACGGTGGTAGCCACACAGCATTTGCCACACGGCAGAGCACACTCACACCCAAGCAGCCATGCACGCAACATTACCCACAAGCCAACAATGTCAAGGGCGGACAGACAGCAGTGGGGGCCAGAGAAGAGAGATTAAATTCTTGCTCACCAACACTTCAACAAAGCAGAGCTCCTTACTGTCAGCCCTTCAGAAGCCCAAATTGTGAAAACAACTCCCATTCCAGGAGTTGGTTTAAGTACAGTCATCCTTCCACATCAAGGGGTGCAGAGAGTCCCACAAAAGTGGGAAAACTGTGAATATCTAGGCCCCCCCAACCATATTTAATACACATGCAAAAGTGTGCTCCATGGATTCAGCTCACTACAGATTCGAATGTAAACAATACATCTGAATTGGGAGGCACACCAGCTACCAGTTCTGCCTTAGAGATGCCAGGGTTCCTTCACAAGGCCGAAGCGGGTGGCTGGTGTGGCTTGCTGCTGCCTCCGCTGCTGCTGTATGCCATTTTTAATACCGGCTTGCAAGCCTTGTCTTGTGTTTGCCATCTCTCTCAGTCCTGTGAAGCTTGCAGAGAGAATCTGAACCTGAGGTGAGACTTGTAAGTCCCTATTAAGAATGGTGCAGGGCAACAGAGAAGGCTGCAGCAAATAATCCACGAATAATCAAATCCACAAACATTAATGTGGAGAGCCAAGTGTATTTGGATTTGTCAGGGACTTATGCCTTCCACTGAAGACAAGAGGGAGATCTCTGAGATGTAGTCAGCTGTGTGTTTCCAGAAACACAACCCTCCATCATTTCCTCTCTGTCCCAGCATACATGGCTAGGGGTTGTCATCTGGCACTTGCGCACCTAACACTGGCACATTAGCCTCCATCTCTGCAGATAGCAGAGTTACAATATTTGGCTGGATCTCAGGATGCCTCCTTGCTTCTTCCTTCTCTGTGCCTTTCTGATTTCTGTATTGCTTGGCTGATGAAGAGGTCTGGAGAACTCAAAAACTTGCACGCTCTTGTAATATTTTAGTTGGTCTGAATAAAAGTATTGCTCATCTGTGGAGTTTGATTTTCTTTCGTTCTCATGGACTGAACAGCTACCTTTGTTTCTCCATGTCAGGAGTGCATGTGATTATCCTATGAAATTCACTGGCATGTGACTGTGACGGCCCTTAATGTTAGATGATTTTACAGGGATATGGAGGAGGAATTCATAGGGAAGATGAGGTGGTGAAAATGTCTATCAATGAGTATTAGAGGAAATGACACACTTATTATTGCAGGCCCTCCTTGTTATGAATAACTAGGCTGCTCCTCTTTACTGTTCTGGCCAGGCCCTCTTCTAGGATGCTCTGTCCTATTTCTGCTCTCTTCTGTATCCCATTTTTCTTCTAACAAATAATCCACATTCCTTGGCTCTGTCTTCTTTGTGGAGAGGGAAGTGTCTCTCCCTTAGGCTAGTCTAAACAAAGAACAGCTTTGTTTTTTAAAAAAATCACCTTCAATCCCCTGAGCATGCGAAAAGTACATAAATTGTTTGTTAGAAGAAAAAAGAGATACGATATGGGGAGGGAGCAGAAATGGAATGGAGCATCCTGGAAATGGACATGGCTGGCTGGCTGGCAGCTGGAACAGTAAAGAGGAGCAGGCTGTTACTCATGAGAAGAGGGAGCTGCAACAATCAAAGGGTTTTTCTTCCTAAGGGTTACTGGTAGGCATTCCTTTTGGCTTCATTTCCACCAGCACATAGAACCTTTGAATTTAGAGGTGACATTCCTATGGACACCAGCTGGCAAGAAGCAATCAACAGAAATAGCACGTGCACACACCCGAAGTCATAAATTGGCCCTTGTGAGAAGCATTTGGCCCAATCGGGTCAAGCTTTGCTTACAGTGACATTTGTGTGTGTGTCGGAGAAGATCCGGGAGGCCAGCAGGAAAAGCGAAGGACCGCAATACAGGTGGACAGACTCAGTCAAGGAAGCCACAGCTGCCCTGAGTTGGCATCTGGGAGGTTTGTCATTTACGGATTGAAGCTCACTTGAAGGCAATTAACAAAGTGACAGCGCAGCAAGGCAAGACAGAAACTCTCTTTTACCCTTGCGTGACACACATACACACTCCTCTCACCTCTGTCCAGGGGCAGAGGCGCTCCTCCGCCAACAGCCTCCTGCCAGCTGCAGGGGTTTTTCTGCGAGGTGTGAACCAAGGAACAAGGGGCTCATTTTGTGGCCCACCAATCAGGCATCAGGTAGCAATAAACTTTTAATCGCTGCCTATTCTGGCAGATTTGCTAGTAGTAAAACGCTCAGCAGCACATTACCAATCTCCTAGGCAACCTGGTCCCACATACCCATTTGTAATTAAAAATTCCCCCATAAGCTCTCTTTCCACACAAGCAGCATTATCTCTGCTACAAGCAGCGTGTCCTGCAGCAGCCTACAGAAGGCAATTGCGAAGCTGTGCCATTTCCCCCCTGCTGGAGAGAAGGCAGATTTCAGCTCCTTGGGGAGACAACACTGAGCAAAAAATAAAAAATATATATAAAAAAACTAAACCAGAGAGGGGAAAAAAAGTCACCCAAAGCCCAGACTGTAATCTGCAAAAGCCACATTTCACATCTGGCTTTGCAACGGTAACTTTTCATAAAGGAGGCAGAGAATAATGCGATCAATTTGCTTTTCATTTTGGTTAGGTTTCACACTTTTAAATGAAGGGGAGAGAGAAATGGGGAGAGGGAGAATAAAGGAGAGCTTTTAAATGCCAGGCTCATTCTGTAAAATCATCAAGAAACAAATTACTTATTTACACAGGTGAGGGATTTGCGATGTGATAGCTGAATGACTTATTGGAAATAAAAAAATCTAAAAGACATGAAGGGTCGCAGACTTTATATACAGATAGAAATGTGGGTGGATACAGATAGATAGGTAGGTGGATAGAGATAGATAAGATATATAAAATTATGCTTATGGAACTGAAAAAAAATTGCATTTCACAAAACACTCAACGGGCACAAGCAGGGTGCTAGAGAGATGAAATGACCCAGAAATTCCTGAGCACAATTTAAATCATAGTCTGTTCTGTTTTAAAGAGGTGATTAATTTTAATTCGCAAGCATGCCTTGGAGACAGAGAGATCAGAAGAGGTGCTGCCATGTTGGGAATTCAAAACGTGCATATCCCTGCACCAATCTTTTTTTATTTTATTGTATTTACTATTGATGTGGTTTTCTGTTGTTGCTTAAGAAAATAAAAACAAGCCGCTTACAAGAGTTAAAAACAGGCAATAAAATAAAAACAGAAATAAACATCCCTGGGAAGCCACTGAAAGATAGAGTATGGAAATAAATGAACAAAAGAAATGTTCACCCCCTCCATTCCCCCCGAAGAACCACAGTAAAAATAGCCAATTTAAAACAGCAGAGTCGTCTAGCAGACTGAATTCCTAACTCAACAGGCAGGAGGAAATAGCTGACTGACTAGTGTCAGCTCACAATGACTTCATAACACCAAAGGGCAGAACTGTGGCCCTCGGGATGCTTTTGGACTGCACCTCCCATCATTCCTCACTTACCATGAGCTAGGCTAACTAGGACTACTGTTAGGTGTAGAGACCCAAGAGCTACTGGGAGAGGGAGGGCAACATTAAAGCACTGCCCCTCCAACAAGAATTACGTCCTCCTAATGAAATTTCCCTCCAGTCCCCTTAGGAAGAATTTCTTGATGGTAAGAGCAGCTGGAAAGTGGAGCATGCTGCCTGGGAGTGTGGTGGAGTCTCCTTCTTTGGAGGTTTTAAACAGAGGCTGGATGGCCATCCGTTGGGAATGCTTTGAAGGTATATTCCTGTATACCAGAATAGGATTGCATTCAGTGGCCCCTGTGGTCTTTTCCAACTCTACGATTCTATGATTTCTAGCACTGCAGTAACTTAAAACTTCAGTTGAGCATTTAAATCCACAGTTTCTTAAGAAAGAAGAAACGCCAAGCAAAGAAAAGAGGGAAGCAAAGATACCAAGGGAACGTGGGTACAACAAATTTAAGAGCTGTCGCAAAGGGGGGGGTGTCCACCTGTCCTCTGCTGCCCCAGAAGGTTAGGATTAGGTCTAATGGTTTTATGTTACAGAAGAGTAGACTTCGATTGAGCACTGGAAGGAACTTCCTGACAGTAAGAGTGGCTGGGCAATGGAACCAATTGCTGAGAGAGGGGCTGAGGTCTCTTTCCCCGGACCTCTCCAAAAAAAGTCTAGACAGCTCAGAATGCTTTACCTGAAGGTCTTGCACTTAGCAGGGGACTGGACTTGACAGCCCACGAGGCCACTTCCAACCCTACATTTCTATGAATTTTGGGTATGAATGATTTTCAGTGTCTCACTCTTTGCAGTGCTAGAACTTTCATTTTGGTGACCAGAATTCTTACTCGGGGGAAGCAATGTCCTTAGTCCTCCCTGTAGCTACATGCCCATAGAGATCCTGCAGTCAAAGGATGTGCCTTCTCCCCCTCCCCATGTATTTAGAAAGCCACAATTCTACAGAAAACAGCTAGGGGCCATTGACCAACCTTTCGCTCAGACCTGCCTGCTGCTGTTTCACCTCCACCCTTTCAGGGGAACAGTGTTTTCTGCATAATGCAGAGAATAGCTGCGTTTGACTGGGGAAAGTCCAGTTGGCTATTTTCTTCCCCATTCTCCCCAGAAGGGGAAACACCACCCTAAGTCCCTGGTTTGTTAAATTTTTAATGCACCTCCAGGATGGTTCATGGAGATGCAGTTCAGTGCATGCGGTATTAGGGCTGGCCTCCAGGTGCGACTGATATGAGGTGTGGCCATCACCTGTCTCCTGGCAAGAGAGGGCTGCCAAGAAGGACAGTCCTTGGAACATCTCCTTTGTGAGTGGAACACTCCAGGTTCAAACCCTGGTGTTTTAACAGAAGAGAGCAGGGTTTGAAGTCTTGGGGAGGATTGGGGAGGAGATGATGGGGGAAACCTTGGGCTTTCCCTCTAACCAAGAAGCTGGAGAGTCTCTGCCAATCACAACAGAACAGTGTAGGCAATGTGGTGGTCTCCAGTTGTCTGGGATTAGAGCTCCCATCAGTCCTGGCCAGCATAGCCAATGGTACAGAATTATGGGTGGAGTAGTCCAAAACAAGTGCGTGGGGACAGAGGGTCGTTGAATGGGATCCGGAAGGCTCCAGATGCAATTCCTGGCCATTCTGGAAGGGACTAGGAGAGAATCCTACCTGTAATCCTGCTGGGTTGCTGCTGCCAGTCAGTGTCAATAATACTTTGTTACATTGGATTGACTGAGTATAAGGGAGCTTTCTCTCTTCAAGGAAAGGCCACAGCTCAGGGGCAGGGCATATATGCTTTGTCTGTAGAAGGTCCCAGGGTTCAGTCCCCCGTGTCTCCAAGTGGGGCTAGGAAAAGAAGACTCCTGCATGAGACTGTACAGAGCCACTGCTACCAGTCAGTGTCTGCACTAATGGGCTAGATGGAACAATGGGTTTGGTATATGGTGGCTTCCTAGTTTCTTAGCCTCTGCAGGATACCTCTGGAGTAGGCAATATGGGGCCAGGTGGACAAACAATAAAAGTGGCTCTAACATATGAGAAGAACCCAGTAAGAAATGCGACATGGTTTGCTCAGACATTCTCGTTGTTGTTCTCCACCTTCAAACTGACAGTGCTCACGGCAACCCTCTCCCAGGGTTTTCTTGGCAAGAGGAGGCTTGCTGTCAGTGCCTCCCCTTGAGGCTGAGAGGGTGTGAGTTGCGCAAGGACATCCACTCTGGGTTTTCTCCAGGATTTTAAATGAACTACCCAAGGTGCAGACGCTATTTTGGAAAACAGCCTGCCCAAAGTGCTGAGTTGGAGGTGGCTGTCCAAGGTGCTGAATTCGATTCAATTTTTTGGCAAGAGCTGTCTAAGCTTCGGACTCTATTTTGTGGCTAGGGCTCAGCACGTTAGATACTTCCTACGAAGACTGGAATAAAGCACAGAGTGGATCCACCCCTCTCTTGACATGGAAGCCACTGACTCAATGGGACTGAACCCATGCAAAGTGTGTGCTTTACAACTTAGCTAGTCTCATGCTGCTCCCTTCTTTTTGAAACAGCTCCACAGCCACCAAAAACTGCTCAGTTAAAAAAAAAAAACTTCCCAAATTAAGAAATGTGGCATTGCTGCACAGCTGCAAAACTGTTTTATCTCTTGACGGCACCCCATTGTTCCAAGTCTCAGAGCCTGGTTCTACCATCTAGGCAAGTGTCTCTTTTCTTCCCTTTTTTTAAGGAAGCGGGGGGGGAGGGAAGAACGGTGATGGGGGGCTTCAAAAACAAACAAACAAGACAGACAGACAATACCCGCTATGCTTCAAGAGTTTGCAGGCTCCTGCCAGCTGGGAAGCTACAGCCTACGGAATATGCATCACAATGAACAAAGCAAGATGAAATATCCAGTGCTGGGGAACCAAAAAGAGGAGGAAGAGGAGGAGGGGAAGAAAGAGAGTAACCCTTTCTTGCGTGTAATGCTGTGAGGGTGAGGGTACAGATGGGGAGAGGGGGTAGCAGAAAAGATGACTGAAGCAGAGTTTCCGCCAGCACCAGGGCAGAGGAAGACTGGGGGAGGTGAGGAAGCAACACTCCTGTGAAAAAGGAAAGTGAAAACGACAGGGATGGAGGCTGTGGGAGAAGGAGTGACTCCTGAAGAACTCCTCACTAATAAAGGAGGGGAGGGGCACATCCTATATTGCAAAGTTTTGGAAAATTTTCAAAACTATACCTCCCAGAAACCTTCAAACTCTGTCCCCTCAAACAGCATGGTCAATGCCCATGCTGGACAGAGGATAATGGTGATGCAAGGTACATAAAACAATTTATAGCTGCTCCAGAAGACAAAGAACACCTTTTGAAGCTTGGCATTGGAAGAAGGCTGAAAAGGTCCCAACGTGGAGGAGATGGGGGTCTCAGTTGCCTAGTAAGATTGATCATCAATGCCCATGCATTGCCATCTACAGTTGAAACCACCCCCTGGGTTTTGTAGGAACTAATCTTGCTGCTGAATCTGTTTTTGGGAATATGGCTCAACACCTTGGACAGGTCCCAATGCACCTATAAAGCCCCATGCAAATTCACTGCCCCAATGCAAGGGAAGCAATGGTTGTCTGTCAGCAGAAGTTAAAAAACAAATTATAAACACACACACACACACACACAAAATGAGTAACAACAGAGCTAGGAATGCTACTCCCATGTGCCATCCCCTTCCTCTGAATCTTGTCTACTCAGGGCAGAAGCATGGGATAAGGTTAATAACCACTGAAGCCAAAGAACCGCGGCATCCAAATCGGAAGCTCTGGATGATGCCAAGGTTCATGGAAAGGTTTCTGCAGGCTCTCTAATGAAGCAAAGTGGGAGAAAGAAGGCCGAGGGAGCCAGCAAACTTCCCGCTAAGTAGATTATCGATCTCAGGGCTGTGCCAGAAACTAGCTTTGCAAATTACATCAGCTCTTTTTGCTATACCATCGCAGGACTCTTGGGCTGATAAGCATAACTTTCTGACTTAAGTGTGAGAGAATTCTCTTTGCAGAACTTCATCTCAGGGCCTTTTCTTCTGAGGTGGAGATTTGATTATGAAAGTGGTAAACTCCACTGATACATTTCAGAAACAGAGCCCAGATAAGTTAGGATGCATCTCGTTGTTAAGACTTTTTTTTCAAAAACTTGTGGTCGTTGGTGGCTAACAAGCATTACAAATACAAACGAATCGGTAGTCAGTGAAGCTGTTTTAACAAGGGAATTACACACTCCCCATAACTGACCCCATGATACGTCTAAAATACAGAAACATTTGTTTAGGCATTTTGGCTTCTAGAAAAGTTTTTTTGAATGAAAAAGGAAATTTAAGAAAAACAAAACAAAACCTGGAAATAGACTACTGACCATATCACGTTTCATCTAGAGGGTCTGCAAAGGTACAATATTGGCCTCAGGTCCTTTGAAGCTGCCTGGCTTGCTTTAAGTCAACAAGTGATATCTTGCTTCTGGTGCCCTTAGCTCTAAATATGGCAGCTTGGCAAAGGGGTCTTCTTCCATGTCCAGAGTTTATTTTTGCAGAAATGGTGCCACTTGCATATTGTTTGACCTCTTAAGCACCAAGCCTAAGCCTTTTCATCTTCTCAAGCTTTTTGCAAGAAATAATACTAGCTGGCTTGCTGTTTTAATGTTGCTATGAATTCTGTCTATTGCACTGTGTTTTGAGATTGATTTTTGGCCTCTAACTTAACGTGAATTTTATTGAAAATCCTTTTATTCTGGACTGCAAGCCATCTATGAAGACCTTGCAAAGGGGAAGCAGGGAGTAAATTGGACAGATAAAATAGATAACAGATAAACTGGGGGCATCAGGAGTTGCCATGAGTCAACCAGAGTCTGGAAAAGTTACATTTTTGAACTAAAACTTCCAAAATCACCCAGACACCACGGTCACCAACTGTACTGGTTGAGGGATTCTGGAAATTAAAATGCCTCACAAATAACTTTTGAAGGCTTTGGTAAGAATGGAAAAAGCCTCTTCATACCAAGTCAAAAAAACTCCTGTTCATCTAGATGTGCTTTAGTCTTCTCTGATCACCAGCAGCAACTGCCTACAAATGCAGGCAGAGAAATGCTTCCCTTCCCTTACCACTGGTCCTTTGAATTAGAAATACTGTGGGCTTTTAGCATGGAAAGCAGGTGTCCCACCACTCTGATAAAATTCTTCCCTTGTGTCTATAAGGATGGGTTCAAATGGCTGATTTAGGTCAATATCTGGAAATGTTGACTGTCCTCTCGATGGCAAATTCCAAAATTCCTCCTCTGAACCTAGCATGGCCAGTGGTGGTGTCAGAAGCTATCGTCACCCCTCCAATCCAAAAAAACAGGCAAAAACCCCAAGGACTAACTTGAGTCCACATGTCAACATTTAACCAAATAGAAGCACCAACTGAACCTCAAACAAATTTAGCAATACAGCAATCCTCCTGGTGACTGAATGCCAGCTGACCCCCTGACCAACCTCAAACCCCAAGGAAGAACACAGCTTTCATTGAAATTATGTTCTAAACATGTTTTATGTGTTTTTAGCTGCTTTTCATCACCTTCTTCTTAATAACACTGCTATTTGATTCTCTTTTTTAAATATTTTAGCTTGATCTTTCTAAAGTTATTATAAGCTGCCTTATCTTGGGAGGAAGGTGCAATATAAATTCAATAAATAAATAAACGGACTCTGAAAATCTTCCCAACCATCCTTGACACCTCTGAGGCCAAACCTGCAGTAAGCTGTTCTCTGGACTTACCTTTGTGCCTTTCTCATCCCCTTCCGCATGGACAGTATAAGCCAGACCATCTTTCTGCAAGCTTTCTGTGGCGATTCGGACTCTTACTCCAGGCAATGGAGTCCCCACTGACCCTAAAAGAAAGAAAGAACAGGAACATGGAAGCCAATAACAGGAGTAAATGGACAGAGACCAAGTCCAGTAACAATCATGAAGAATAATTGGTTAAGAACTGCCTCAAGAGCCTGGGTTTCCTTGGGGAAAGTTTTCTTTCTTTCAGTGAGCAAAAGCAGCAGGTGGCACACTCTCAATCGCAGTAATCCCTAAAAGCCCACAGAAACCCAAAGTCCCTATTAAAAACAACAACAAAAGACGTAGTTTGAACTCGTGTCAACCTGCACAGCCCAATTAGCCTGACACTGAATTTGGGCAGTAGCTCAGAATGGCCAGAGAGAGACTAGGGATGTAAAAAAATAAAGGTTCATTCTAGAAATTAGCTCAATGTATTTTGGCTGGGAAATACTTATATGCTGTTATTCTGGCAGATGGGGGAGGTGGGAAGTGGAAAATTGACTTGTGGGGATTTTAAAAGATATGCCTCCAAATCTTTCAAGTGACTACTGGAATATTTCAAAACACATCTTTGTAAAATCCCTGCAGGTCAAAGTCTTCAAACTACGGAAAAAGAAATTCTACCTAAATGTTAGGAAGAACTTCTTGATGGTAAGAGCCACTCAGCAGTGGAACACACTGCTGCCTGGGAGTGGGGTGGAGTCTTCTTCTTTGGAGGTTTTTAGACAGAGGAGGGATAGCCATCTGTCAAAGGGAAGGCTTTGGTTGTGTCTTCTTGCACGGCGGAAGGGGGTCGGACTGAATGGCCGTTGGGGCCTCTTCCAACTCTGCGAGTCTACAATTCCTTTCTGAGAGGGCTGTACAGGTGTGCCTGATTCCCAGCCCTTCTGTGTTCTGAGCAATTTGATTATGCTTGAGCAAGGCAATGTTTCCCTTCTCTCCTGGCACTCCCTTCAGCCAAGCAAAAATCTCTTGCACTTTAATTCAGCCCCTGCATTGTCCAAATAAACCCAGTGTATAAAAGACCCCCTCCACAGTGAGCTGAGCTATCACATCTTTCCAGAAAGGGTCTAGTTTCAGCTACCCACCCCCTCTTGTGACCAAAAATGACAAACCTTTAAAAGCAGAGGGCTACAAAAGGCTAGGAAATGCTGACAATGTTAATTATGGTGATACTAGGACAACTGTGCAATTAATGTCTTCGTGCAAAGACAACGGCTTGCACTGCTCAGGGGCTCCACTGTCATTCTCTCTCTTTTTTTAATAATTCTGCATGGATAACATGGGAAGAAATTTGGCTTCATGGTGGTGCAGGTAAAGACAGGGTGGAATGGGAGGACGCATATCACAAGCGCCTTGAACAGCAACCTCCTTTGCTTCCTATTCCCGTCTGGCCAGCATCTCGCCATATAAGTGAGGAGAAATCCCGGGCTTTTATCCCCCACTTCCCTCCCTCCCCCCGCTCCACTCGGGCTTGCAAGCTCCTGGACATTTGGCAAGCTGCCTCCCGAGCTGCCAACAACCCGAGACAGGCGGCCAGGCAGCCGTCAGAGAAGGGAGCAACCCTATTAGTCCTCTGTGGGTCTCGCCTCCATCCCCGCTCCCCGCACCAGCCTTCCTCTGTTTAAGTTAGTTGTCAGTTCTTCCCTGATAAATTTAATTGGCCCTGCGGTCTGTGTCCTTTGGTATCGGGGGACCTGGATGCTGTTATGCGTGGTGGTGTCCTGGGAGAATTGAAACAGGCCAGCGATAAGGCTCTCAGCACTCTCCCTGTCAACAATCTATGGAGTCCCCGCTGTAGGAGCTATTAGCCGCCTCTGATCTAAACCTCCAATTAAAGTGGTGATTAGGCCCAGTGAGGCATTCGCTGGCTATGAATTATTCATCTCCCTTCACAGTAACAACACCAGGGGGGATTCAGAGGAGAGAGAGAGGGAGAGAGAGAGGGAGAGAGAATGCTGCAGAAAACAGACGCATTTTAAGCAGGGGTTTTAACCATCTATGAACAGAATATTTTGCTTAAAATCTTTTATCTCCGTTCCTCCCAAATAGCAGTTTGTCCTGCACCTTGGCAGCAGAAGTCTCAGGGACCTCACAGGTGACAGGATTCAGAGCCTGAAGCCTGTGATGGTGGGGAGGCAAGGGGGCAGAGTGGGAGGCAAAGATGGGGAAACCTCTGCAAGTGGCAAAGATGGCAGAAGAATATGAATATCTTCACACAGACATACATATACAGTCTGTGCTTTAAAAACAGACCCAGAGAAGGAAAAAAAAACCCATCCTGCACACATGTTTACCAGGAGAAGAACCAAAGAAGGATGTGTGCCCTGGCAGCCAAAGCTCTTGGCATCCACATCTTCTCTCTCTCTCTACACACACAACATTTCCCTTGTCATTCCAGACAAAGGGGAGGCTTACTCCTTTGCATGGGGAGACCTGCCTCTGAGCCACCTGATACCGAGGAGAGTTATCTCAGACACTTGCTGGCCAGGCTCCCAACAGAGGTCAACTAAGGGCAGGAGCTGAGGATCTCTTCTGTCTCTTCATTCACCTTCCAAGAGGGAGATGAAGTCCAGGCTTAAGAGCCTGTGCCACAGAAAAACAATCATATAAGACTCCACGATGAAATCAGGAGCATTCATGGGTTACCATTAGGGGTGGCTCCCAAGTCCATAAGGCAATGACTCCATTCCAGGTCTTACTCTGGATGTTATAGGCATGATCCAAGCAGCCGAAGTTTATTGCTCCAAATAGATTCAGCGCCATGGACAGCTTATGTGGCTTTAGCATCCCAGTGACATGGGAGTGACCATCTGCCATCTACTTCCACAGAGAAATGGAACAGAATCTTAGAGGTTTAAATCTACAGACACAGTGTGTACTGTGATCAGAGTGAAACTGGATGCAGAACATACTGACAGTAACAATTACACTATAAACACCACCCATTAGCAAAATGACTGGTAACAATGTGAGCACGCCTATGCAGAAAGGGGATGTGGAACTGACAGAAGCAGGAGATTGTGCCGATACTGCATCCACTGCAAAGCTCTCTAGGAAACAGCCTTGGCGTTGGGCTTTCTCATTCTGCCTGCTCACTACGTACCCCGCAGTGCCAGCTGTCCAGTCCTGAAGCTTTCGGTTGTTCTAATTATTCCCTTTTGTCTGTGTTGTGTCAACCTCAGCATCCTGCTTCTTTTTCATCTTTTCCATCCCCGAGGGAGACTTTTGGCACACAGCCTGCTGCTGAACATGAGAGCAATGGGAAGAGCACTGTGGTAACAGAGCACTTTGATGGCACCACTGCTGCTTTTGACTCAGAGAACCTTGAACCGTGTGCCCTGGGATGTTGTCTCTCATCCTCTGGCCAGCCGTTAAGAAAATCCGGCTGAAGCTGACTTTTTCTTGTGCTGCTCTGTCTGTAGTACTCCACAGGGTGAGCCAGTGCCCTGGACGCCAAGGTTCAAATCCCCACTCCGCCATGGAAACCCACTCAGTGACCTTGGGCAAATCACACTCTCTCAGCCTCAGACAAAGGCAAAAGCAAACCCCCTCTGAACAAATCTTGCCAAAAACAACCCCATGATAGGTCCACCTTAGGGTAGCCATAAGTCAGAAGTGACTTAAAAGCATACAACAACTGCACAGCGGGGTTAAAAAGCTTCGACTTCTGGGAGCAACCATCAGACATTTCAGCTAATTATGTGTTCATGGGTGAGAGTTTTCTGGGTCCAGATAATTCCAGATGACTGGGGAAAAGTCTCAGAGGTGGACTATACTAGATGGGAGGAAAAACATCAAACTTCTCAGTGAGGTGCATTAGACACTGTGTACAGGTGACTGATCCATAGAAGGGCTGCAGACCAAGCTTCAAGCCTGGCATATAGAAAGACTCAGAATGGAAGAAGAAGAGCTGTGCTGCACCAGAGGAAGGCCCTATAACAGGAAACCAGATGCCCATGGGAAGCCAGCAAGGAAGACATGAACATGTTCAGCATCCAAGGAATTTCAACATCCAGCTTGGGAGAGCTTGCAAACTCTACCCAGAATCTCACCTGGGACCCGAGGGCCATTAAGTGGATTGGAAAGGGCCATCCCGATCTCTGTCATGCCATATCTCTCCAGCAGTGTGTGTCCAGTGATGCTCCTCCACCTCTCCAAGACGGGCACTGGGAGGGCTGCAGACCCTGAAACCATCAACCTGCAAGCGGCAATGGAAGCCAGGGCTTAAAATACACTTGAAAATGACATTCCAGACTCAATGTTATAACCTCTGGGTCACTTTCACAACGCATCATATAACAGCACTTTGATCCCACTTTTAACAGCCATGGCTGCATCTTATGGAATCCTGGGATTTGTAGTTTGGTGAAGCATTAGAACTCTCTGGCTGAGAATGCTACACACCCCACCCTAAACTGCAAATCCCAAGGTTACACAAGATGGAATTTTAGCAATTAAAACAGCATTAAATGGTTGCAATTGTGCAATGTGAAAGAGACTCTGTTTAGATCCAAATGTGGGTAGTTGCTGGATTTTGTCTTGAGCCGTACGAACTCAAAGGGTGGAGCTCAGTGTCATGAACTCCTATGGCCTGTGTTGGATTTCAACAACCACATAAGAGATTGGGTTAAGTGCTATTTGCACATGGATGCAGAATAGGCTCTGGGCCAGTGACAGGGAACCTCTTTCCATTTAAGAGCCGAATGCAATTTTAGAGAAGTTCTCTAAGGGCTTTATCCCAGCAGTGGGCAGGCAAAAAAGATGGGACCAAAATGATCAGCTTATTTAGCTGAAAGCTCTTATCAATAAAGGGAAAGGATTTTTGTCCCTTTCTTTTTCAGTTTTCAACGTGGTTATTAAAAGTATATATCAGGAAACAGAATAGCAAAGTATAAAACTTATCATTTTGCAATTAAATAGAGTCCAGCACGGAGGAGAGCGGGAATCACAGCTCCAGCTCTGTCTTGAAGATGCAGCCAGGGTCCACCTACCGAATATTATTCTGGCAGACAGCACGGACAAAATTCTGGACATGAAGTTGAGGGTAGTGCTGGTCATAATACTCAGTCAGTTTGGCATAAATGGTTGGCACTGCCATGAAGATATTGACCCGGTATGTTTGGGGGTTCAGGAATGTCTCCCAAACCTGAAAAAGGGAAGCAGAAAAAAAAAAGCTCTTGAAGGGATGTCATATGAAGGAGGGGACAAGCTTGTTTTCTGCTTGTCTTGCTTTTTCTCCAGAGACGTGGACACTATGGAGCAATGGCTTCCAACTACAGAAAAGGAGATTCCACCTAAACCTTAGGAATACGTTCCTAACAGTAAGAGCAGTTTGACAATGGAGCACACTGCCTTGGAGTATGGTGGAGTCTCCTTCTTCTCTGGAGGTTTTTAAACTGAGACTAGAAGACCATCTGTCAAGAGGGCTTTGGTGGTGTCTTCCTGCATGGCAGAGTAGGGTTGGATGGGATGGCCCTTGGGGTCTCTTCCAGCTTTAGGATTTATGATTCTAGCTACTCCAACAAAGCTGACCAGTGCTGCCAGCAGATTTCCTGCAACTGCTGGGACCACGCCTGGCTACAGGTGCACTCAGCTAGAGGGAAATACTCTGCTTGTCCTCAACTTCTGCAGATCCCCTGTAGGTCAGATGACAAGAGCACAGGGACCCCTTGCCTTATTCCATTCTGCTCACTTGTGCATATCAGCCAGATGCAATTGAAAACAGCTTTTTCAGCTCATCTCCAACTAAGAGGAGGAGGAGGAGGAGGAGGAGATTCAAACAGGGAAGATCTGTTCATGTGCTGAGCAGAAGGAGAACCAAAGTGCACTGGGAAGGAAGCTTGAGCGAATCACAACACCCAAGCTCACCTGGGATCTGTACGGTGACAAATAGTCACTTTGCAGCCAAAAGGAGAATGGAAGGTGAAAGGTGTAAAGTAGTGCTCCAGGATGGATGCAAAGTGGGTCAAACTCTTCTGCCTGGCAAATTGACTCCAAGGTGTTTGGGCATTGTTGAGCATTCTACCCCAGGAGCATTCAGGGGGCCAGGTAGCATGATGAATAATTAACTTCAGCTAATTCTTGCCCCCAACACCATTGTTCTCCTCTTCTCCGCCCCGTGAGCACTCCTCTGCCAAAGCCAGAGAGACAAACCCCATCAATAAATTAAAGCCTCTTCCTGTTCTGTTATGGCAATGCTCCCCGCCGCCGCCTCTTCTTCCCAACTCCATACCCTGTTGCTGACGAATGTATTCTCTAACAGTTCATGACACAGTGGTGCCTCCCACCCTGCACCCATCCACAGCTCAGCATGCTGCCAAGGCACACAGTGGCGCATGCAACAGGGAACAAAGGCATGGAACCACTGACGTTCAACAAGCGGCTCTCCTTCACGCAGGCACTGCGGCTTCACTCTCTTGCCTCCCTGGCCCTCCACTCTGAACTCAACTGCCACTTCAGGGCTACCCACTCAACTCAAAACCCACTTCGTTTCTTCTTCCGTTGCCGCCTCCATCAATCAGAACGCCTGAAATCTGGAAACGCTCAGGTTGCTTTCAGTTACGGAAGGGCACTTCCAAGTAAGCTATGTATCCCCCAGTTAGGGAGAGCTACAGCCCTATTCAATGTCCACACAGGCTGGGCTGAAGGTCTGCCATTTTCCAATGTACAGCACAGGGTCCAACCCCAAGAGGCCACAGTTGATACATGAACACAAGTCTAGTCTCATGGATCCATCTCACATTCAGGTTTTCAGAGGCTGCCCATGTGCCCACAAGCCCCATCTCTGAACGAAGGACGGGCCCTCCTGCTCTACCTGTCTCTACCCTTTCCTCATCTTCTGCTGCGGCCTCCCCTCTCTTACAGCACTTGCTTTAGAAAACAGGTGGCAACGTGTGGCCCACTCAACCACAGGGAACCTCTAGCCCAATTCTGCAGTCCCCAAATTGGCGTAACTCTGAAAATTCCACAGAGAGCTTCAAAACTGCAAAAAACTCTCCCAGTCCCACACAGTAGAACTCTCTCCACAGCACACACACATAACCCTACTTTAGTCAGAGTCCTTCTCAAAACGGTGATGCCCCTTTCAGACACCCTTTCGGGAAGGACTCAGATGAAGACTGAGGTATCTGTAAGCACAGTTGGGGGTGTGCAAACTTCAGGGTGGTTGGGGAAAGATTGGTCCCTGGTCCCCATGCAGTTGCCCACCCCTGTTTCAGAGAAATGGACACTGACAAACCATACTTTTAAAAATATTTGTTCCTCCCAATGTTTCATTTGGTATTCAAGGACGGTAAAACGCAAGGACCAACAAAGCATCCCTTTCTTCATTTGGGGGTCCCTGGCTCTGTGGGCATATCAGGTTAGCTGGAGTCTGAATCCATCTCAGCTTTGTTCTATTACTATGGCCTTCCACATCTTGTTGCACTGCAACTCCCAGCAGCATAGCCAATGGAGAGGAACACTGGGCACTGTAGCCCAACAAAATCTAGCTGGCCCCATGACTTCTATCTGTTCTATTCAATTGTGAGCGGGAGGCCTGATGCCACCTGTCTCAAGCTGTCTTCCTCTCTATAGATCCACACACATTTGCTGTTGTTGTTCACTATCCTATACTTTTATTGGCAAGATTTACTCAGACAAAGTTTGCCACTGCCTCCCTCAAAGGCTAAACGACTCGCCCAGGATAATCTACTGCTGACAAGGGATTCCGGCCCTGATCTCTTGGAGCCCTACTCCAGCATTCAGATCACAATATCGCAAAGATTCCTCACACACTACATTTTTTGGGGGGACACCTTCCATATAAAACAGATTCTAAATTTTGGAGCATTTTGTGCATATTCATAACAGTTGGTCAAGAATCCTCTGAATCAATTCATCCCTTTTGTCATCACGATTTTCATTCAGACTTTTCCTTCATGTTCTAATTCTTCCAGCCTTTTCTCCAGGATTGTTTGCAAATCTCAGTCAAATTTCCAATTAAAAACGATTAAAAACCAAAAAGGCAACATCATCCCCACCCCTGCCCCTGAGAGATAACCGTATCTCTGCACAATCCACAAGGGCCTCTTTGGTAAACCAGATGTAAATTGGTGTATCAATTCATGTTGCTACTGAGAAAGGGAAAAGGGTCCATTCGCAGGCAACAATCCTTCTAATGCATGTTAAATCATCCCTTTACTTCTCTCTTTTGATCTCCAAGGCAGCTTTGTATTCTCGTCTTGACTGACAGGGTGCTGGAAACATCGCTGGCAAAGAAAGGATGCTGCTATACCTGAGCTTCTCCAACTGCCTTTCCCTCATTATCCAGCTAGGGTTGCCAGGTGTCCTTATTATAAGGGATGTCCTCTATTCAAGGGCTGCAAAGCTTTTCCTTTTATACAGACTGAACAATATGCCCCCCCAAAAACCCCATATTTTGAAGTGTGGGCCCCTCATAACAATAGAAATGTCTCCATCATGTAATTTATGATTGTGGACAATAGGTTAATTTTACAGAGAAATGCACAGGTATGTCAACTGAAATCAAAACTTTCATAGAATCAAAGGATCTTAAGAGCTGTAAGGGACTACAAGGACCACCTATTCCAACCCCTTGTCAGGCAGGAAAACACAACCAGGGCGCTCCTGACAAACAGCCGCCCAGCCTCTGTTTAAAGATCTCCAAAAATGGAGAGTGCATCCTCACCTCCCCCAGGTAGTTTATACCACTGTTGAACAGCTCTTATAGAAGAAAAGTTTGGGTGGAGCCTTTTTTCATGTAATTTAGGTAGAACACAAACTTAACAGCCACTTCCTGATTGTCAACCTTGCATGGCATGAATTGTGTCTTTCTCTAATTGCTATTTTGAAAACCTGGCAATGCTATCCAGCCAGCCAAACATCTCTGTGACAAAATATGCCCAGTCAAATCTTGTCAGCGTAGCAACTTCCTTTGGAGCCTGCCCCACTTGGGCTCCCTTGCTTTGGTTATTTATCGATCCAGCAAATGGAAAGAGATTTTTCAGCTCCAGAAATTTCTGCTGCTAGTTGCATATGTAGCTCCTGAAGAAGGCCACTGAAACACTTACACAGGCCAAAATGTATTGGGCGCGTTTCAAATAATAAATGAAGACCATCTACAGAGCAATTGGAAACTTGTCTCCCTTTTTTCCCTGTGGATACTCAAGTCCAAAACAGTGGTGGCTTCCATATCTGTGGGATGGTGAATCCACTCCAGGTCTTAGTCTGTACTTAAAAGAGCTGTCAGAGGTGATGAGCCTATTTTAGGAGATACAGCCTAGCTCTTAATTGTATTTATCTAAAATATTTATATCCACTCTCTATCCAGAGAGGTCTGGGCAGTGTACAATAAAACCAATCTGACAAATTTAAAACAGTGTAAATAATAATTCTGGAAGGCTAAAAGCAGACTGAAAAAATTTACAAGAACCCGCTGTTGCTTTGTTAGCTCAAATTGCCAAATTAATGTGGGTTTTAAAGGATAAGTCAACTGAAGTCTTTCCGAAAGAATGGAAACTCTTTATTGACTTTTTGATCAAAGCTGTGTGTGTGGATTATTCTCTTTCTAACAGATTCAGGATTTCACTAGCAGCTCCGTGTTCACTTGGGATCACGGCAAGACAGAGGTTTTGGTTCTTGCTCAACACCGAGACAAACAGTTTAAAAAACAGCCAGAGCAGAGAGCCCTAGTTTTAAGAGCCAAACGCCATAAGAAGTAGCAGAGTTTTCGCTGCTTACTGGAACCTCTGAAGTGATGGAGCCAGCTGGATCTTCCTTGTGAGGGAGTTCCATAGTCAGGGTGCTACCACAGAGAAAGCCCTGCCCCATGCCACAGGGCCTCTGTTCATGACCTTAAATTTCAGGCAGACTCATATGGGAAGAGGTATTCTTTCATATATCCTGGCTCCAAGCTGTTTTATTCCTTGGTGGTCTTTCATCCAAGTACGAATCAGGCCTGTCCCAGCTTAACTTCCAAACCATATGAGATCAGATGAGTCCAGGGTAGGATAGTGGCACTCAAATTATGTATGCAAACTTCCCAGAGAAATCTGCCCCACCACTCTTGGGAAGACCAAATGTCGAATGACCAGAAAAGGCACCTGATGCAATGCAGAAGGTCTCAAGCTTCCATTGACTTGGAGGAACAGGCAATTTCTAGCAAGATGAGGGGACAGAAGAGCTCCTTCCTCCATGGGCAAGCAGGACTCTTGCTGCGTGCTATGCCCTCAAACTGTTTGTGCTCTCCGCACGGCTCTGTTTTAATCACTTATTCATCACAAGCCTCTGCATCCTAGGATACCCCTTTCAAACCTTCACTATGCTGCAGGCATGCTGAAAGGAGCAAACACTTTCCCCAGGACCTAGGAATCTAACAAAATATGACAGGCCCTGGTTTCCTTGTGTTTTCAAAACGTCATCTCTCTCCCTCCCTTCCCTTTCTCTCCTTTACACATCAAAAGGCATTACTCTGTAACAGATGCTGAAGACAAATGGCAGATCTGGCAAGAAGGAAAACGAGGGTCGGGGGTGGGGAAGGGGATGGACCTTGATAACTTTTTTTAAGCCCAGGTTTGAGAGAAATGGATCTGGCTGGCAAGAAGTGTCCCCCACCGACCTGCCTGTACTATGCTGGCACCATCTTTGATGAAAAGATGAGCTGGTTTTGAAAGCAGTTAAGGGAGGGAACCAACACCACCTTTCTCCGGGAAAAAGAAAAAACGACACCAAAGACTAGAAAATAAATAAACTAGAATAAACTAGACCTGACTCTAGAATCAGTTTTTTTCCCTCCACTTAAGAACCACTCTGTACATGTACGTTGTTGTTCCATGCTTTCAAGTCAACTCTGACTTATGGTGATGCTGTCCTAAGGTTTTCTTGACAAGATTTCTCACTGCCTTCCTCTGGGGCAGAGAGGGTGTCACTTCCCCAAGGTCATCCAGTGGTTTTTTTGTGGCTGGCTGGCTGGCTGGCTGGGATTCAAACCCTGGTCTCTCAGAGCCCCAATGTGAGGCTTAAATTATTACACCAAATATCAAAATATGTACGTGTGTGTGTGTGTGTGTGTGTGGACAGGGGGGCTGAAGCACAGTGGGGAGAGCAGGCACCTAGGATCAGCATGGTGCCCTATACTTCCTCTCTCTTGCACATCTCCTTCCTTGAATGTGTGTGGGGGCATCAAGAGAGGCGTTGCGGTGCTGAGAAAGTAGGCTGCAATCCATCTTTAGCTGGCCAAACAATGGCTGGTGGAGCAGAATGAGAACAGAAGTGGGTTTTTAGAGGGCTGGGCGGCCTGATTGGAGCTGCCGAGAGGGGAGGCCCCCCCAGAAAACAAGCTCTTGAGGTGGAGAGGGGCAAGGGCTGCAGAAACTCACAAATAATCATATCGGTGAAGGTTAAATATGCAAATGTGGAGGGCCAACTGTACTGGTTATTGAATGAAATAATTGGTCCACACATTTAATATCTTTTTTCCATGCAAAACATACAACATTAGCCACTCTCAGATTCAGAATGTGAAAAGCTTCCTTTCATCAAGTGCAACTGCAAGAATCCCCATCATGGCCAGACAAAACAACATCAACATATATTTCCATCCACCCATTGCTTTATTTATATCTTGCCTTTCCTCCTGATTGGGACTCAAGGTAGCTTACAAGAAAGCAGAAAATTACCATAAAACACATACATTTATTTGAGAAGTAAGTGAATTCCCACTGAATGTTGTGGGAATTCTCTTCCAAGTCATGACACAGGATTGTGCTCCTTGGGGCACTTTTGGAAGGAGTTTCTGCACCGTTCCTCTTCTGCCTCCTGGAAATCAGAAGACCATGCTGGTGAGTGTGGATTCACCCTGGCACAACAAAGCCTTGCAAGAGCACCTAGCAAAACACACAGTGGGCTGTGTAACCACCAGACAGTGAGACCAGGCCCACATGAGCCATGGATAAACCTTTTATTAATAAATGATTAATGGGCAGTAATATCCTTTAATAACTTCCAATAAAAAGGATGCTAGGAAAAGCTTTAGCAAGACTCTCCTAACAGATGGTGCTGCAAAGTGAATTATAACACGCACGCCAACGCAAGCGAGCAAGCAGCACCTTCCTTTAATAAAGGGTGCCCGGTGTCACGCGATGATGTTAGCAGAGTGGGTGGTTTTTGCACCTTAATGAGTGACCTCTGCTAGGAAGGATGGTGCTGAGGCACCCGCGCATTCTGCCTGGAGCTGGGGAATCCCAAAAGCCATGGAGTGAGGAGACGGGGAGCTGCCAGTGGGTATGCTGCAAAAGACCAGAGAGCGGGATTGCTATCGCAGCTATGTCCTTGCACCCCCCCTGCTGAGCTTGCCTCGTGCTTCTCTCAAATGTGAAATGCCTATATGAACCTTCATTCGCTTTCTAAGACCTAAACAAAACAAAGCCTTGGCCCTGGACCACATTATACCAGCGCAGCTTGTTCTTGTTATTATCTGCTGTCAAATTGGCTTAGATGTATGGCAACCCTATGAATGAGAAAGGGAAATAACTCACTCCTGCCGCTCTTTGCAACTCTTCTCCAACCCCGCCCCTGCCCCAAGGTAAGCCCAACCGGGACTCTCCATCTCACCTCTTGGTTCTGCATGGATGCCTCTCTTTGCCTTTTATTTATGCGCGTGCTGTGTGCCCCACATGCAATCAAGAAGCTGTCTGAGCACAAGCTACTTGCATACTTGGAATTCAGTTTGCAGCAACCGAAGTAAGTTGACGGCAAAGGGGAAAGTCAGAGGAGAGAGAAACTGGGACATTTTAAAAGCAGCTAGAAAAAATGGGGAGACAGATGATTCACTTCCTCTAATCAGTCATGTCTTCTCATTATACATCCAAAGCCTGACAGCCTTAATTTGGTCATTTTTTGATACTTTCTGGCCATAAACAAACATTTGGTGCTGAGAAATATGTGTAGCATTAACCGCAGCTGGAGGAGATTTCTCATATTTTTTCTAAACCCAAGGGCTCCATCCTCTTGGGATCTCCTCCTCTCCAGTTTTCCAACAGTAGAGGAAGAGAGCAGTCCCTAAATACCTCTTTCTAACATGCTCTCGGTGTTGCAGCAGGATCCACGTTCAAGGGTCAGGGAAAGATGCTCTCTTGGTGCTTGATTGAGAGGCCCTAGCCTGAATCCTACTGTTAATCCAAACTATGGCAGACCCACTGAATCATTGGGATTTGCCCACAAGTTGATTCACCATCTAGCAATCAGCAGTTAGTCCAACTACAGGGTTCCAAAAAGGTTACCTCTTCCAACACCATCTTCCTCCCCTTCCCTACCACCTAACAACTGCTTCAGTGAGACTACTCTAGTTAGGACTCACTAATAAATTTATACAATCTGAAGAGAAACCAGAGTATACTCTGACCAACTAATAGGACTCTGACCTGTCACATAGGCCTCTGCCAAGACACACAGCCTGTTAGGCCAGCCAAACACAGACGACCACCTGTATCTGCCCCTGTAAAGGCATGCTGCGAATTAAGTAATCTAATAAACACTACAATAATAAAGTATTTATCAGGTATAATGAAGTGTTAGTGATTAGAAAGGTTGGGCTCACTGCTGCGGTTTCTCCTGAACTCGTGCCAGTATCACTCAAGGCTGACTTCGGCAGCAGCAGCAGCTTCAGGGGCAAGTTCCCAGCTTTGTTTTGATCAACGTGTCAAGCCTCCGAGTTCCCGTTTGGGTTTCTTTATATTGCCCTGTAATTGACTGCTCTCTCGAGGTGCAATGAAACAGAAGCACAAAAGGCAAGGATGGAAAAAGCTCAGGCTCCTCTTGTGAAATCTGCCGCTAAAACTGCGCTGCTTTTCCAAGAGCCGACTGCAGTAGCAAAGGGCATTTTGTAAACAGCTGGTGAAAATAAGACAGGAACTCAAAGGCGGCTGGTGTTAAACTCCGCAAGAAAGCCTGATTTACCCCATGCACTTTCTTTGCTGTATCAATCAAGCTGCTTCCCTTGGGAGACCCTTTTACACACATACAAACATATACACAAAATAACAGCAGAGGAGGAAAGGAAACAAAAATGAAAAGGCATGTAAAGTTCTCCCGAGGCTTTACTGCGCTAGAGAGCTTGTTGAAGAGGGCAGGCCAGGCATCTGGTGTCTGGTCAGTTGTTCTTGGGCTGAGGCGACAAGTAAGGGCAAGTGACAGTGCTGCTGGTCCCTCTTGAGTGATGCCCTCTCTTGCCCTTGTTCGCCCCTGTCTGCTGAGCTCTCTCTGATCAGTACACATCAGTTTAGGCTCCTTTTCACCCAACCAGAGCACAGCTTATACCTTCAGCCTGTGAGTTCTGTAGACACACAGAGAGACCCAAGTGTACCAGCAACCAACATTTTCCACTGATACAGGTTGTCAAAATACACAGGGGAGCTTTGGATGGGCTTCCTTTGGAGACACTGTCCTTCTTGCACTTCTGCCAGCTCTAGGACAAGAGATTATTTGCAGCCAGCATTTGCTAAGATTGTTTTTGGAGGTTAAATAGAGGCAAGATGGAGGCTAGAAGGCAGCTATCAAAGGTAGAAGTGGGAATCTGTAGCTCTGGGCACACATAACCCCTGTGATATTTTGCCAGGTTAAGAGCAGGCGTATTTCCTTTGAGGATTTCCTGAACTGCAGCATCTTTCTCCACCCAGGCTGGTCGCTGGCCCTTCTCAGCAGGAAGGGCTGTTAAAACTTCCTCTTCAGCCTGGGACACTGCCTCTTATTGCTAACTGCCACCAGGTCAACCTCAGTCAATTCTGCCTATGCAAGGATATTATTACCTGGGCTTGACTTATTTGATCATTCCCCATCTTGAAATTTGCTTGTTTGCAACTTCCAATTCTCATCTCAGTCCCCTAGCAACAAGTTCCAGCATGACACCTCCAAACCACTGGCTCCTACAAGATGCTTGGTTATCGCTTGGTTCTGAGAACTGACAAATTGGACTCCTTGGCTATCAGCTGAACCCATCCAGTGTATCCATTTAATAGTCCCAAAAGAAGTTGACTTCAAAACCCTTTTAATTGCCTTTGCAACCCTCCAATGAAGCCTGTCTGACTTGTCAATGGCCTTCATAAGCAAGGGTACCCAAAATGGAATGCAGTAAGCCAACAGTAGTCTTAGTACTATACAGGGACGCATTCACAGAGGAGGACAAATAATATTCAGCATTTTCCCTCCATGACTGAGAAAATGATATGCACATTCCAAACTGTTTTGAGAAATTATTCTGTGCAGAAATACACAGCTTTTTTTAGCATGAGAACCATAGGGGCTGGAGTTGTGTAAAAAATATGTTTCAAGAGAGCCACATGTGTTTTTGTGCACAAAAAACAATAACCGTACACACACACACACCAAAAAACCCTCAACCTTTTCTTGTTTAAGATTGCTGGGTTTGGGGCAGAAAACAGACATCTTGCACAAGGAAATCTACATGGCTATCTGGTAACAGTGGGGGTTTCCACACAAAAGAATGCGGGGAATTTTTTTTCACCAAAATCCACAGTTGTCACACAAAGAACCCATAGCTATATCTGCACAAAACAATTTCCTGAAAAACTCTGGGATGTATAAATATTGGGCAAAAACCATGTAAAATTTTCTCTGCTGTGTTATTCTTCCCAACTGGGTTTCCCAAGACCTAAGAAACCTGTTTTTTGGCAAAGAAATAAATAAAATGGAATATTCTTTCCATTCCTACTTGTACTGATAAGCAGACAGTGAGCCTTGGGTGCATTTGAATGAAAGACAGGAGAACAATGAAAGAGGAACTGGGTGAGGCAGGGGAGCTGGGGGCTCAGAAATCCTACTTCTCCCACCCACACACACACACACCTTTGTGTGACAATGCAGGGCAACAGGAATACAATTGCATTTCCACTTTGCAAAGATAATCCTTTTTAAGGAAACGGGCCCCTTTCTTCTTTCTTAAATAACCCAGGTTGATGGTGGGATCCTTGGCATGAAGGCTATTCCCACAAGCGCTCGCTTCTTCAGTTCCTTTGCCACTTTGCCACCATCGCACATCACAAGTGCTGATGATGGGGCTGATGCTGTGCCTTTCATCTGCTCCACTGTGGCGCTGTCTCTAGGGATGGAGCACTCATATCAAAGCTGTCACCTTTCACAAAACTGTGATCTCAGCATCTGGCATGGAATTTATGCTGCTGCTGTTGTAGGGATGGGTGTGGGAGAGGACAAACACCACTGCAGGAAGCATGTGATAGGAATTCCTTAAGATCTTGTCAGAAAGAGCCGGCGGGGGGGGGGGATTTGGAGAACTTCAGCCAGGAATGTTGTTTGCTTCCTCCCTTTAGAAACAAACAAGCAACAAAAACACCTTTGGGAAATTTGCTTCAGAACAATAGCTGCACTTGTTGCGGGCAGAAATATTTAGCATTAGTATTTAGCATTAGCATTAGTCTTTTATTCTTGGATTCCCCTCTCAAAAGACAAGTGCGCAAGGTTCCATCCCCCCATCGCCATCAACCGCAATGAGTGCCTGGCAAGCTTACCGTCTGGGCGTTGAATTCAGGAAGCATGACACATGTGGCTCCCACCCAGAGGGGACACAGGAGCTTATTGACCACGCCATGGAGGTGGTGCAAAGGCAGCACGTGGAGAATCACATCGTTCTTGGTCCATTCCCATTTGTCAACCAGCCCAGTGATCTAGAAGGGGACATTTAGAAAAATCAGCAACATGGCAAATAAAAGAACAGCGGCCCAACACTGTTGTCACAACTGCTGTTTATTCGAAAGTGTGTACGGGGGGGGGGTGTTCCCTCAGGTTACCCCAGTTGTGGTCTAGGTATAATTGGGAGCTGTAATCTTTAAGGATTACTTTTCCAAGTATTGGCTTTGACCCAATTTGGTACCTTCACAATGTTGCCGGAACCCTCACTTCTCCCCCTGCTGCTGCTGCAGCTTCTCTTCCTACTCATTCTCTTCTCCTCATTGCCCTGGCCTCAGACGGAGAGAAGAAGAGGTAGGCACAGCTCCCCCATACCTGGGTCCAGAAGCAGAGGAAAGGTCCTCCCTCCATCCCTCTAGCCACTGCCCTGGCCTTGGAGGGAGAGAAGAAGAGGCAGGCTTGGCTCCACTATGCCTAGACCCAGGAGCAGATGAAAGGCTGTTCCTCCATCCCAGCTGTCACTGCCCTGGCCTTGGAGGGAGAGAAGAAGAGGCAGGCACAGCTCCACCATGCTGTAACAGTGCACAAAGGGCAGCCCTCTGGATGTTGCTGTCTGTGGCTCCACTCCTGTACCTTTACCAACATAACCAGCAACGGGAGCTGTAGTCCAGCAACATCTGGAGGGCCTCACACTGTCTGTTCCAGTTCTAGAGTTAGGTGACCACAGTCCCTTTACCATCGGCTATGCCTTAGGGTCACCACAAGTCAGAAATGACTTGAAGACACACAACAACAACAGCCACCATATGCTGTGAGGTAAACTGTTGGGCATGATAATCCAGAAGATCTGAAGGGCCAAGAGTGAAAAGCTGGGCTGCAGTAGGAGCTACTCTAGGGTTTCCTTAATTTTTCTGGAACCAGTGCAAGATCCTCATTCATTACTCCACATTCCCTTCAAGGTGGAATAAAAGAAGAACAAATGAACAGGCACAGCTCTTCTTATTGGCCAAGGAGTTAGGTCTGGACTGATTCTCTCCTCTCCAGACAGGAAGGCCTCGCTACTGGATGTTTTGTCTCTTTAAGAGAGCAATTTTATCCATTGTCAGCTTCTGCTGGTGTAGCAAACTTCTAATTCTTTTTTGGCTTAGGGAGCTAAAGGGATTCTTTCCCCTTGGGGATAAGCAGCGAAAGAGCAAACAGACTTTTCAGGATGCCTTTGCATTCATTTTGTAGCAATGCAAATGGCCAAGAAATGCAACTGCTCAGAGCTGAAACAATTAGTTCTGCTTTCAGGGTGGGGGTGGGGGCAGGAACACAGTGAACAGTATAAAATATCCTAAAAATAAGGAAGTTGGGGTTCAAACCTATCTGAAAATGTCTTCATGATCCTAAATGTGGGCAGGCAAAGCCCTTTTGACTGGTTGGGGGAGAAGATTTTTCTTTTTTTTTTAAATGGAATATGATTTAAATGGGGAGTGATTTCCCCCCTTTGCTCTGATTTGAATGTTCTTTTAACTGTATTGATATTTTAATCAGTTTATTTACTGGCTTTCTAAATCTGTATTATATACAAAATACAGGAGGGTTGGACTGGATGGCCCTTGTGGTCTCTTACAAATCTATGATTTTAGTTGTACTTTAAGTTACATACTTTTAAAGCCATATTTAATTTTAACTTATACTGTAAGCCATTCCGTATTGGGAAAAAGGTGGGATATAAATTATATAGATTAAAAATAAATATATAAAGGCTTGAGTGAACCTAATGAGAAGCCATGACTCAGGAGAAAAGATAATAATGCTTGGTAGGCAGAAGGTAGAAGACAGTAGGAAAAGAAAAAGAACAAATTACAGGTAGGTTGACTCAATCAAGGAAGCCACAATGGCTGCCCTGAACCTGCAAGATGTGAGCAGGGCTGCTGATGACCAGGACATCTGGGAATATCTCAGTTGTTATTAACTGCCATCAAGTGTTTGACTTATAGCAGCCCTGCGAATGAAGCCATTTCCGCAGTAGACTGCTATAGTGCTATTATTCCACTTTCAACATCCACCCAGCCCCTTCCGAAACTGCAAACCCCAGGATCCCACAGGAAGTGGAATAATAGCGCTAACAGTCTAGTGCAGAAATGGCTTTATTCACTGGGCTGCCAGAAGTCAAACACTTGATGGCAAATAATAACAACTGTTAAGTGCAGAGGGAACAGAGATCCTTATATGCTCAGAGGCACTGCTCCCTCTCTTTAAGACTACTCCTGGTGTTCTCAAGAGAAGACTCTGATCTTCAGAGCAGGTCCTTAAATGAACAGCTGCTGCAGCATCAACTCACCACAGCTTGGAGATTCTGGTGGGTGCTGAGGACCCCCTTGGGTCTGCCGGTTGTGCCACTTGTGTAGATGATCATGGCACCCCTGTCCTTCCACTCTGAAATGGGACACCCAGAATCTAAAAGGGAGCCATCTATTGTCGGGCCAGACTCCCCAGAGCTGAGAAGGGAGAGCACGGGTACCCCAAGTTTCTCTGCACTAGGTGTGATCTTTTCCAAGTAGCCTTTCTCTACAACCAGGAGAGCACTCTGAGAATCCTGGATGAAATACTCCAGTTCTGAGACAGGATGTTTTCTGTAGAGAGGAACAGCGATGCCTCCGCTCATCCACAAAGCCCACTGGGCTGTTACATAGGAGACATCATTGGGGCACAAAAATGCAATCCGTTCTCCCTTCAGGTCTCCACTCGAGTTCCCAAGAGCCTTACAGATTTTCTGGGAGAGCTGGATGCTTCGAGCATATACTTCCCGATAGGTGTGCTCTCCATTTTGGTCAACAACAGCTGTTTTATCTCCAAATCCTAGCGCTCTAGTGAAAACAGGGGAAACTTGCCCATGGCCAAAGGTCCTGCTGGAATGAAGATCTCTGAAGACACAGACGGTAGTCCTGAGGCCAGGAAAGTTCCATCCTGGAAAAGGACATCTGTGAGCAAGCAATCGGATCAGGCAACTCCGTTTATAAAACTTCAGCATTTTGCTGGTGCTGGAGGAAGAAACCAAAGAATTTAGTCAATATGCAGCAGCTGTATTATTATTATTGTTGTTGTTGTTGTTGTTGTTGTCATTGTTATCATCGTCATCATCATCATCATCCTGCTTTTTTCACAAAATTGGGCTTCAAAGTGGCTCACACTTTAAAACAATACAATTTAAAAATATATAAATAGTGCAAATTAAAATAGAATTAAACTGTTAAAGAACTGAAACAGCTCAAAAAATATTAAAAAAATTAAAATTTAAACATTAAAATGCCTGTACCCAGAACAAAAAGACAGTGCAAGAAGGAAAGTACATCAGCCTCTAAGGCAACCCCATAAGTATCTTTGTTCAGTTCGCAGACTACTGTGGTAGCTTTTCTGTGAATAAAAAACCCAAACAGCTTTCTGCCAGACTGAATAATCATTTCTCAACCAGACAGTTGCTGTACTAGTAAAACATCAGCAGGAATCTAACTTACACCCCAAAATTCTGGTCTCATAGCTGTATCAGCCCCTTGAGATCGAAGAAAAACTCAAGATTGGGTAAGAAATATATTTTCCGTTTAACCAACCTCTAAAAGAGCCAATGTAGTGGTTAGGACTTGGGGAAACAGTTTAAAAAGTTGCTTAAAATGAAATAATAAAATTTTTTTTGGGGGGGGGGGTTATTCAATCTCTCTCTCTTTCTCTCTCATCTAAGCTAGAAGTCAGAAGGTTTTCACACATTTGCATCAACTTTCACTGCTTTTAAAACTACCATGAAATAAGCTGCTGATTTTGCGTAGGAAGGGCTTTAATTGAATGTGTCATACACCAATGGAGAAGCTACTGATGACAACAGCTTGCCCTCTTTCCATTTCACACATTCATCTCTAGAAGCGCAACTAAAAAGGGGGGAGAAAGAGAGAGAGAAAGAGAGCATGGGGGGAAGGGGCTGTAGATTGTTAGCAAAAGCCAAACCATCTCCAGCTTCAGAGTTGCCACAGCAGCTTCTCACAGGTGAAGCTGCACAGGGGAGCTACTGATAGGAGTGCTAACTGGGAGTGAGTATGCCTTCCAGTGAGTCATCATGCTGGAATAGTTTGAGTGGGAGACTCTGGGAGACCAGGGTTTGAATCCTGACTCGGCCACGAAAACCTACTGAGTGCCTTGGGCAGGTCACACTCTCCCAGCATCAAACAAAGTCAGTGATAAACCTCCTCTGGGTAAACCTTGTCAGGCAATCCCAAGGATAGGGTGGCTCTGAGTCAAAGTTGACTTGATGGCACATAAAAAAGACACTATCTTCCAGATGATCAGAAACAAGCAGCAACAGATTCCACCAAGACACGAATTGCTACAGGGGAGTGGTAACCTCAGTGTATTTCCATCACAAGTTCTTTTCAGTTTCATGTACACCAAGGGCCGAAATTCACAATCACTTGGCGCAGCTTAGACTAATCAAATCTCCTGTCCCTTGCTTCACTTCAACCAAAAACCAACCCTCAGTGCTTTTATTCCTCTCACTCCACATCTTCCCTATGACAAAAATGACATTGCTATAGATTAGGAAAAAAGTAAAGGTAAATCCCTTATATAATTCAAAATTAAGAAGTGACAGAAGTGAATCATCCCACAATCTCAACAAGACAAGATAAGGCTCACCAATTTGGTAACACTCTGAGACACAAATACCAACAAGCTGAGTAACAAGTTGCTAGCAACACGGTTGCATGGAGTGTGCTACTTCTTTTGGCAATAAGGGCATAACAAAGTTACATTTCAAAAGTAACACAATGAGTAGGAACAATGTCACTCTATTAGTGCAAAAATAATACTTTTTATTTCCTTTTACACATTACCTTGTAAGAGTGTTTTTAAAGGTGTTTTGACAGAAATGATCTATGTTTCGTATCATTCTCTACTAAATCCTAAGGTTTCCTTTTAAAGATAACAAACACCAATGGGAAAGGAAAAAATAAAGCAACAGGCTACTTGTTAATCACAGCCTTGAATAATGGCCACAAATTATTTCTTTTTCAAAGGAAATTTCTAAGTTGCATTGCTGGAAATTCAAAGGTAAATGGCAACAGAGAACTCATCTGCTCCTTTACCCTCTACTATCCGACACCCTGAGACGCAAGGATAAAAGGAGAAGCTTGCCACTTATATTCTACTGACATTTCCAGGAATCTGATGTGGCAGAGAGCATTGGCACGAACAGAGGGAAGTTAAGCGCAAGGCTGAAATAATAGATGAGCTATTATTGCCTCGGAAGCACAGCTTCCCAACTATGGGAGCTGCGCACTCATTTCAAAAGGCCGTTAACTCTTCCATTTGTACAATGCTAGTAATAACCACCTTCTTAGTTTATCATGTGGAAGTCTGGCACAGCTTCAAAAACCAGGGCGGCATCTGTAAAAATGTGGAGCAGGATCCATTTCTTTGTGGTCCAGCAGGCTCACTGGCCTTGGAAATGAGAAGCAAGAGAAGGAATGGAAACTCTGCCAAATGAAATGGGCTTAAAAGATGGCAGCAAACATGTCTCTTGCTAGTCAAAAACCACTGAAGCATCTTAAAGAGCTTCTGCTTTTGAATACTCTGGGGGCATTCTCTGTAAAAAGCATGACACAGACTGAAAATAAGCTAGTTAGGCCATACAAAATCACTCTGGAAAGATGAGATACTAACTGACTTTGAGGCTTTTGGAGGAGACAGGTACCCCTATTTATATAACTTTTTTGGTGGCTTCTGCTCAGAAGTGTGACTGAAATTTTATTTGTTTAAAAATGCATTTATTAAAATATTTATACCTAAAGATGTCAGAGTGGTGTACAATATATTCAACTTGATCAATTTAAATATATATATATACACACACTAAATTAGTTTTAAAAGGCAAAAATGCATAAAACAATTAACAGGTTTTAAAAAGCCAGCTGAAAACCAATTAGAACAGTTTGAAACAACTAAAAGCAATCTACATGTACAGACTCTATAAAACTAATCAGGCCCAAAGTCTCCAGAAACTACCATGGTTTACTTGGTGCCAGAATGACAACATTACTGGCAATTGAGCCTTTACGCGCAGGGTGGGAGAAGACAGCTAACTGAGATGAGACCAGTTATTCAGGGCTTCTTGGAACGACATGGAAGACGTCTCTGTGGAAGGTGGGGAGAGGCATAAAAAGGGTTCCCCCACACACACTTAAGGAGGAGTTATTGTTGCTAAATCTACAAGTTAGATGAACACAACCCACGTGTGACAATGCAGGCATATTAATTTCTTATGTGGGAAAGGGTTTAAGGAGCTGCATGGATGTGCTAAAGGAAGTCTGTGCACTGAAGCGCCTCTTCCCTACCAGCACTTTCCCTCCCCACATCTTTCTCAGGGGTAGGGCGAATGGAGTCACAGCACAGAGGTGAAAGAAAAACAAGCAATTCAGCAGCTCCTTGAGATTACAACGCTCTGCGTCCAATGTACACCCTTTTACAAACAAAACAAGCAGAACTGTTCTGGAGCACAGACGCCACGCTGGGCACCTACTGATCCTAAGAAGGGGCAGTGGCTTCCTGGCAGGCAGAAAAGGAGGCAAAGCGTGGCCTAGCGCAGGACTGACAGCAGTACAGCTCCTGCTCATTCCTAGGGGACATGAGGTTGCCTCCTTTCTCCCGGGACCTGTTCTGGTACTTTTGACAGCACCCTCTCAATAGAGTTAAACTCACTTTCAATTTTCCTCTCCACGTGTTCCGGAGAGGAACGTTCTATTCCCCCAAGAAAGGAAGATCTGTGCACCCTTCCAGCTCAGGTGCCACATCCTCTGCCTCCTTCGGGGCTTCCCTGCCGCTGCTGTGCGCTTCCAAGTCACTTTTGACCCAGGGCAACGCCAAGGTCGCGGGGTTTTCTCGGCCGGATTTGTTCAGAGGGGGCCCTGGAGGCTGAGAGAGCGTGACTCGCCCAAGGTCCGCGCGGGGATCCGAACCTCGGTCTCCCAGGGCCCCGGCCCGACGCCCCTTAGGCCCTTCCTTCTGCGCGCCCGGGAGCAGAGGGTCGCAGCTCAGCGGCCCCGGGCGCAGCGGGGGAGGGCCTCTCTGTCCTCCCCCGGCATCCGCCTCGCCGCCAGAGGGCCCAGGGCCAACCCCGGGGAGGCCTTCCGAACGCAAGGCCCGTCTCCGCGGCACCCGGGGGAGGCCGCGCGGCGCCGGGCCCGGCGGGCGACGCCGGCCGCGCCCGCCCTCCGCGGGGACGGGAAGAACCGCCGCCCCTCCCTTCCCCTCCCCCCGGCCCCCGCCCCCCGGGGGAGGGGGCGCCCGCCCGGCAGAGGGGGGTCTCCGTCCGCCCCCGCCCCCGCCCTCGCTCTCACCCGCGCGGCGGGAGGAGGCCGGGCCCCGCGCCGCTCCGTCCGCGAAAGGCGTCCCCTCGGGAAGCACGGCCGGGCACGGCGGTTCCGGGCCACAAGGGGGCGGCCCCGCGTGGCGGGCGGGGGGCGTGACGTCATCCGCTCGCCTCCTGCCCTACAGCGCGCCCCTCGGTCGCTTCCGGGGCGGGGCCGCGGACGGAGGAATTCGCGACGGCGGAGGAGCGGCCGTGAGGCTTCCATAAACTAAAGTTGAAACTGAAGCTGAAGTGAGGCGCGTGGCATCACCGGCGTGGCAGCCCCCGCACCGCGATGACGTCACCGCGGCGGGAGCGCGGGCGGTCAGTGAGGAGCGCTGCTTCTCCTTCCGGCAGCTGCCCGCGCGGCGTCTCCGCTCTTAGCCCACGGTGTGATGTCATGTCACCCACGCCCACTCCTGACGTCATTGGGTAACATCACCCGTGACGTCGTTAGGTAACATCACCCGTGACGCTGCCTGCGGAGGGTCAGAGTTGCAAAAAGGAGCGGCGGGTGTTTTCCGCAACAGCCTTGCAGCAGTACAGAACTGAGGTTTTTGATCCCTGAAGTTGCAGTTCCTGGCATCGTTTTGGTGCCCAGCAAAAACTGACTCAGTTTAATAAGCTGTGGACGCTCATTGTCCTGATCCTTGCTCAGTTGCCGGTGATTTTGATAACTTTCCCCCTCACAAGCACACTTTGGAGTTCTCCTGCACCGATATTAGAACGTGCTTGCCCGCTTCATCTGCCCGCCTGGTCCGGCATTGTCTGACGGGGCATTGGGCTGTGTTTCCACATGGCACAGTTGTAACTTGTCTGACTCCGTTTTAACTGCCGTGGCTGCATCTTATGGAATCCTGGAATCGGTAGCTGGGTGTTGCTTAGCAATCCCAGACACAGAGCTCTAGTCCGCTCTTGTGAAATGCAGCACTAGAGCTCTCTAGCAGGCAGTCCTAAGTACCTGACTGACTTGCAAATCCCAGGATTCCACAGGAGGATGCAACGGCTGTGCAATGTGGGTGCAGTCTTTGCTTCACAACTACTTGCCTGTGTACACTTAAAAGGAAATTCTGCTGTATTTCTGTGGTGAGATAACAAAGCAAGATAATTTGGGGGAAAAAAGTAATAACATCTATATGTTAAAAGTCAACTTTTTGACTAATGAGCCTGTTTGTGTTCTGAGCTAACTTTAAAAACAGCCTTTGCAAACAGTGGCATATTCTTTGATTTTCACAGTTGTGTCTCCTTGACCTTCCTTTCCACTGCCAAATACGAACACTTACAAATCTTTTGCATGTTGGTGATTAACTAAGTGATGCAGAAGAAATAGTACTTATTTTTTTTAATGGTTTGTTCTCTCCCCAAGGGCCCACACATTTAAAAAGAGGTGTAAGGTGTTCACTCACTCATTTATTTTGCGGCTTTAACACATTTCCGCGTAATTTGAAGGTGCTTAGAACAAACCAAAAATATCACAGTCAGGTATAAACCAGACCCTTTGCAAGATGTACATCCTCCTGAAATCTCCTTGCTTCTGTATCCTGTCTCTCATTTCAACAAGGTCCGTGTCAAGCCCATCACGGATGCAGAGAGCAGCTTGCAAACCTGACTGGAGTACAGACCCTAAAGGCTCCAAGAACGAAAGCTCCAATTAAACCGGCCCCAAGAGTCCTGTGGTATAAAGGCCCTGTGATCTTTAAGTCAATGTCATTATTTTTTTTTCCCCTGGAGGTGTGATGTATAATTGATCAGCCTTTGGAGACTGCCAAACCCACATTGTCCCTTTCACACACCTGTGCAAAACCATACACTTTTACACCAAGGCGTCCTAAGACACACTGCAAGAACAAGGTGCTGGAACAGATTGTTCTCTTTCAGTCTGCTGATTGTTGCTTGTCAATATGAATGTTCCCCTGTATTAAAAACTCCAAAGGAAATAAAATGGTACACATACTCTCTTCTCCAGCTGTCCTGATTTGGCAGGGACAGTCCTGATTAATACTTTGTTGTCCCGTTTTTCAGCTGCTTATAGAATGTCCCTCTTTCCTCCTGAGGAAGAACTTCCTGATGGTAAAAGCGGTTCAGCAGTGGAATCTGCTACTGCCTCAATGGAGTGTGGTGGAGTCTCCTCCTTTGGAGGTTTTTAAAAAGAGGCTGGATGGCCGTCTGTCAAAGAGAGTGCTTTGATTGTGTCTTCCTGCACGGCAGAAGGGGCTTGGACTGGATGGCCCTGGGGGTCTCTTCCAACTCTAGGATTCTAGGATTCTGTGTCAAGAGAAGTCTGAGTCTTTGAACCTTGGGGAAAGGAGGTATTAACCACTGCAATCTGGCTGCCGTATAAAAAGCTTCTTCAACTGTGCAAAAGCTGTGCAAAGGAATCCTGCTGCCCCAGAGCATGTGTCGCACATGGCAGACGTGAGCATCCTTGGCACAGCCCTGTGCTTTTGAGACACGCAGCATATCAGGCGCATCTGTCGGCTCCAAAAGCAGCTGCAAGGGAACTGTTTCTTTGCACCCCCCACTGCCCCCCTTCTGCACTTCATTTGGGATATCTGCTAGGTTGGGTTAAAACTTTGCCAGCTACCTGTGGCCTCGGCGTCAGGCTGCTGGAAAACTGAAGGGGTTTGCAGTTTAGGGAGATTCCTTTTGTTCTATATGCAGATGTAAGGACTCGTGTATTAACGGGTGTGCATGTGCACATGTGCCTCCATGTTGCTCATTGACTTATGGCGACCTCATGAATTTCATAAGGTTTTCTTAGACAAGGAATGTTCAGAGGTGGCTTTGCCAGTTCCTTCCTCTGAAATATGGCCTACAGCACCTGGCATTTGTTGGTTGTCTCCCATCCAAGTGCTAACCAGAGGTGATCCTGCTTAGCTTCCAAGTTCAGACAGGATCTGGTACCTTTAGGATATTTAGGCCCTTGTGTAGTGTGCCATGAAACCATTATATCTGTTCATACCTCTGGATGTGTAAATATGACCCAATCCAGATGTTTCTCTTTCCAGTCTTCCTGTGAATTTTTGTTGTCCAAGAACCACCACTTATAAGCCCAATACTGTATTTCAAGGAAGATTGAAATGCTCTGCAGCTGGTATTTGACTATTACCATTTCTAATGTCAGATTTGTGCCCATTTATCCTGTCCTGTTTGCCCATCATAGAATGCAGGGCGGCGTTGCTGACCGTACCCAAAGGGTGGTCTCCAATGGCAGATTCTCATCCTGGAGAGAAGTGACTAGCGGGGTGCCACAGGGTTCTGTCCTGGGCCTGGTGCTGTTCAATATCTTCATTAATGACTTGGATGAAGGAATAGAACTGATCAAATTTGCAGATGACACTAAATTGGGAGGGGTTGCTAATACACCTGATGACAGGATCAAAATTCAAAAGGACCTGGACAGATTGGAGAGCTGGGCCAAGGCTAGCAAAATGAATTTCAACAGAGAGAAATGTAAGGTCCTACACTTAGGCAGAAAAAATGGTATGCAGAAATATAGGGTGGGGGACACGTGGCTGGCTAACAGTACGTGTGAAAGGGATCTAGGAGTCTTCATAGACCACAAGCTGAACATGAGTCAGCAGTCTGATGCGGCAGCCAAGAAGGCCAACGCAATTCTTGGTTGCATCAATAGGAGTATTGTGTCTAGATCGAGGGAGGTATTGGTACCACTTTATTCTGCATTGGTTAGACCTCATCTTGAATACTGTGTCCAGTTCTGGGCACCCCAATTCAAGAAGGATATGGATAAGCTGGAGCAGGTCCAGAGGAGGGCAACCAAAATGGTGAGGGGCCTGGAAGCCATGCCCTATGAGGACAGACTTAGAGAGCTGGGTATGTTTAGTCTGCAGAAGAGAAGGTTGAGAGGGGACATGATAGCCATGTTTAAATATTTGAAGGGGTGTCATGTCGAGGAGGGAGTGGGCTTGTTTTCTCCTGCTCTTGAGACCAGGACAAGGAGCAATGGATGCAAGCTGCAGGAGGGGAGATTCCGCCTGAACCTCAGGAGGAATTTCCTGACAGTCAGGGCTGTCCGGCAGTGGAATGTGCTGCCACAGAGTGTGGTGGGGTCTCCTTCTTTGGAGGTTTTTAAGCGGAGGCTGGATGGCCACTTGTCGGGAGTGCTTTGAGGGTTTTCCTGCAAGGCAGGGGGTTGGACTGGATGGCCCTTGTGGTCTCTTCCAACTCTACATTTCTATGATTCTATGATTCTATAGGACAGCATATCACCTTGAAAGATGAACAAGTCAATGCCCTCTGATGCTGTGGGTGACATTACTAGCAGCTGTAATGCTGCTGCCAGAGTAGATGTGGGGACAGAATCGACAGCTGGGTTTGTGAGAGGGCCTTGTCTCAGAAAAGCCTTCATCTTCAATCTAAATGGTAAGGGGAAAAAAGAGAAAGAGAGGGGGAGAATGAAAACTGTTTGTAGCCACAATTAGAGGCACATCCTCCCCAAACAAGAATGCAGCCATCAGCCAAGGCGGCAATACCGCTCCGACCTTTGCAGTGGGTTAAGCAGATGGAGGTAGAAAACCCCACCATCCCAGTAGAGGGCAGCAGTGTTCAATGACAACCCCGTTGCTCCAGACCTGTCCTTCTGATAAGGCTTTGGGTGGCCAGCTGGCCTTCCTTGAACGAGTTTAAGGGTTTTAAGGACTGTTTTCCTCCCTGCGCCCTGGTTGAACTCTTTTGACTTGCTTCTGCTCTTTGCTTCCTAATGACTGTTCAAAGCAGCCCGCTGTAGAAAGCCACAAAATGTTTCAAGCGAGCTTCCTCAGCATGGCATTGCCCTGTCCGTAGGAAGATTTGAGCTTGGATTTCCATGGCTGAGCAAGACTGAGACCTGGGTGTCATAGAATCCTAGAGTTGGAAGAGACCCCAAGGGCCGTCTAGTCCAACCCCATCCTGCCGTGCAGGAAGACACAATCAAGGGAATCCCTTTGACAGATGACCATCCAGCCTCTCTTTAAAAAACCCCAAATAGGGAAGGAGACTGTACCACACTCCACTGAGGCAGCAGTGTATTCCACTGTCAAACTGTTTTACTGTCAGAGAGTTCTTCCTAATGATTAGGTAGAATCTCATTTCCTACAGCTTGAAGCCATTTCTCTATAGCGTCCTAGTATCTGGAGCAACAGAAAACAAGGTTGCTCCCCCTTCCATATGACATCCTTTCAAATATTTAAACATGGCTATCCTCTTAGCCTTCTCTTCTCCAGGATAGACATGCCCAGCTCCCTAAGCCACTCCTCACAGGGCTTCATGGTTTCCAGGCCTTTGGACATTCTGATCGCCCTCCACTGGACACCTTCCAGCTTGTCCATCTCCTTCTTGAATTGTGGTGCTCAGAACTGTGGTCTACCAGAGTTCTACTCCAATGCTCAAACTACTACATCATGTTAGCTCTCTGTGTCACATTTATGAGGATTTTTTTTTCCAAACAAGAGAACTCAGCAGTGCCAGGTGGTGTTTTTGCATTAATGTGGTGTTGAATCAGCTCTTTTAGTCCAGCCTTTAAATGTGGAGCCTTGTCCACCAATATGCCGAGCACCTTAGAGATCTAGTTTAAAGTTCAGGTGAAGACCTATAGTGAATTCACTGCTCCGTTAACATGGGAACAGCCATCCATCCCTAGAACTCTGTTGGTTTTCTGGAGGTGGAGTCCTGTCCTTGTGGAGTCATGGCTCGAGAGTGTGTCTGTCTCTCTTCCCTTTCCACCCATCACCTCCCTGTCAGGCACACATACTTGCACAGCAAAGGTGAAATGATCTCAGAGGCCTTGAAGGGGAAGGAGGCTGTGAAGTGGCAACGATGCGTTTGTCAAGTGGGAGACAAAACATTTCAATCTGAAGCCAGCCTTGTCAGTGGGGGACACGGCAGTGCCAGGCTTCCCTTCTGCATGGCTTGGCGTGGAATATTAACAAACAGTGTTTCCGTGCTGCTGGCACTTCACCATTGCATTTCCTCTCCTGCTGGGCCTGGAAGGGACCCGGCTCCTGTACAAAGAAAAACCAAAAACCAAAAACGAATTCACGTCAACACAGAGGGTACAGGAGGCAGGAGTGGAGTGTGGGAAGAGGGATGGGGCTAGAGGTGGGGTGAGGAGTAGCTTTGTGGCCCTGAGGCCCTGCCAGGTGCCAGCAAAGAATGCCAGGCACATGGAAGCAGTGCAGGAGGAGAACCATGGAAGTGGAGAAGGGGCTGGAGAGGTGCTGTGGGCTGAAATTGAAAGGTTTCACCCGAGGCTTCCCACCTGGATGGCTTTAAAATACATTGAATATATTCACCAAAGTTAAGCCTATCAATGGCTATTACCTTCTCCTTCCCCATTCTCTTTGCCTGTTTCATTTTCCTTCTCTTCCTCTTTAGCATCTTCTCCCCTTCTTCTTTCCTTTTGTCTTCCTTTCCACCTCTTCCTATTCGCCTCCTTCCTCTTCATTTTCCTCTTCCTTCTCTTCCACTTCCCTTCCCCTCCTCCTCTTCCTCCAATTCTTCCTCTCCCTTCCTCCTCTTCTTCCTCCTATACCACCCTTCACTCCTTCTCTCCATCCTTCTCTGTCTTCTTCTTCCTCTCTCTTTCCTTTCCTTTCCCCACTTCCTCCTTTCCTTCCTCCACCACATCTCCCTGCTCTTCTTCCACTTTTTCCTCTTCCTTTCTCCTCCTCCCCTCTCTCGTCCTCCTCCTCATCTGGCCTCTTTTCACCCCAAATGCAGCCTTCTAGCTCATCATCGGCACTAAGAGGACACCCCTGACCCTCTTGCATATTAAGCCTCTGCTAGAAAACAGCAGCTTTTATGCCTGGTTCATAATTACTTTTTTAAAAATAAAGAGGGGCAGTGTCACACTAGTAAACTCCAATGCAATAAAAGCCTCTCTCCTTCAATCTATAATTAATCATGGAGCTACTTAATGTAAGGGAAAGAGAGGGAGGAAGGAGGAGAGAGAACAGATCAGCCCAGGGCGAATGTGTTAAAAAAAAAAAACACGACGATGTTGGAGACACATGGGTGTGCCTGTGTGCAATTGAGTGCACACATAAAAACCAAAACCACTTGCAGACCTAGGCACGTCTACTTAGAAGTAAGACTTGGCAATGTTCAGCAGGACTTACAACCAAGTAAATGTTGGCAAGCTTGCAGTGTTAAGAAGGGTTAATATTTTTCTTCTCTGCAAAAAATAAAAGTAACTGAGATGCCCATGAAGCATATCCAGAGCACACTGTTATTTTGTCTTTATATAGTTATATAAATATATTATTTTATATACATCCCCTTCTTAATGCAGGTGGCATCTCGCAAATCATAAAGACATCTAGAAATATCACCAATTCAAAAAAGGCAGTGGAGGGAGGACGAAAATGGCCTCACACATGCTAACCCCAAAATGCTTGTGTCTCTGTGATTTGGGTATCCTGGCACTAGGGAAATTCTTCCAAAAGAACGAGTTGACAATGTGAATGTTAGTTAGCATATTTCGTTCCCTAAGACACCAAGGAAAGGGAGAATGGATTATACAGCAAGGGTACTGGAGAATGGTTTCTTATCTTGCAAGAGAGAACTGACGCTTAGAAGTTTTGATTTCTATCAGATTTGGGAATTTTCCCAACACCTGTACCAAATTTGCAGTACTGACTTGGCAACCCCGACAAACCATAATGTAAAAGTTTGTGGTTCAGGGCTCCCATTCTCCCTCAGATTCTGTTCTGTCACAGTGGGAGAGGGAAATGTATTTCTTTCCCCAAATAAATCTGGAACCTTGATTCATCAGGTCTGGTTTTCTAACTTCTCTTAGAATTAAAGGGGAAAGAAAACCCCCTTTGGCAGCTTTGCACTTTCCATATGTCCTAAGTGGATTCTAGCATGGTAAATCTTTGTAAATTTAATTCTCACAAACAACAATGAATAATTTTGCTTTCATCCTCTCTGCTGCAAAGTATTCTCTTCTGCATGGAAAAGCAGGTTTTCTGCACAGAAAACATGCTTTCTGTGCCAACAATACCATTTTCTGCAGAAAGAGGTGTATTTTTTTTCACACAGAGGATGAATCTCAAGTTGCTCAGATTCTCCTCCATCCAGGATTCTCTGCATCATGTTCCCCATCACTTAAGAAATCCATTTTCACCTATTATTTGAAGTCTGCAAGAATCATTTCTATTCCTTGTGCCTCAATTTTTTTCCTTTTGATAAATGTAGAATGCTTTTTCTCTCTCTCATCTCCCACACACCTGGATCTTTCAAGCCTCGGGGCAATATTTTGCTCCTTTCCAGGCTGCCTGGGTTCAGAAGGAGATGGAGAAAGCCCAGATTCATCTGGAGGGACCTCAGAAGGGGCTCCAGATGGACACAGCTCAACCAACAGGTGCGCAGACATGGTAGACGGGATTTTCCCAGCTCTGCAAATGGCTGTCTGTCTGGTAACCAACTAACCGTGGGCCAAGGGACACAATCTGTCCTGTTAGTAAAACGCTGGGCTCCATCACCACCCAGAGCAACCATAGAGGCCAGCCCATTGGAGACAGATGGCAGCGGGTGCGGAGGGACAGTTTAATCCAATTAATCAGAGATTATTGTTCCTGACTCTGCCAAGGAACTGGCTGTGTCTAGTGCCCCTGGGATTCAAGTACAGAGAAGGATAGAAGGACGAGACTTTGGAATTTGGTACCAAATTGTAAGATCTGGGCACAAGAGAGCAGAGGTGGTACAATGGTAAGAGGATGGGACTTGAAAGATCTGGGTTCCAGTCTCTACCAAGCCACAGAAACTCACAGCTCAGTCCTTTCCATGGCTCAGTTACTGTGGGCTAGTCTCTCTTTCTGTCTCCCTGCCTCTCTCTCTGACTGACCAACTTCACAGGATTGTTGTGAGTGTAAAAATAGGGAGGAAGAGAGAACTGTATGTTGCCTAAAGCTCACGGCTGGAAAGGAGGGCTATGAATGCATCTAAAGAATCAGTAGATCTGTAAAAATAAAACCGAGAGGGACTAACCTACCTCGCAGAGTTGCAGTCCGTGTTAGAGGCCTTATTCCAGGTCCTGTCCACTTTGCTATCACAATCTGAAAACAGACAGAGAGTGATGGCCCCACAACTGGGAAATGCCCTTTGTTCCACAGAGTAACTTGGTTGGCAGGTAACCTGAAGCTATTTTGAATCCAGGCAAATTCTGTCGTTGGGCTTTTGTGCTGGTTTTATCTGTTTACTTGTTCTGCTGAAACGTGTGATCTGTTTTCACTCTCTCTGTTACTTTCTCTCTCTCTATCTCTCTCTCTCTGGATGTAGGTATGTCTCCAAGTTGCCGGTTGAGTTATGGTGATCCCGTGAATTTCACAGGGTTTCCTTAGGCAAGGAACATTCAGAGGTGATTTTTGCCAGTTCTTTCCTCTGAAATGCAACCTACAGCACCTGGAATTCCTTGGCAGTCTCCCATCCAAGTGCTAACCAGGGCTGACCCTGCTTAGCGTCTGAGATCATACAGAGTCTGGTGCCTTTAAGGTATTTAGGCCTATTGTTTTTACTAGCCAATGTCTTACTTGTTTGACTTCATGTTCTTGTATTTATTGCTTTTATCTTCTTCTGCGCTACTCCCCTGAGAGTTCTCACTTAAGGAGCAACTCAGAAACACTATCTTAGAATGAAAATAGAAATGAACTCCCAAAGACATGCAGCTGATGCTTTGCAAAGCGGCTTGTTCCATAGCTGAACTGCTCCTCTTCTTGGGAAGTGGGGATTCAGCTAACTCTTAGAAGAAAATTACCCAGTGGGGGAATCGGTGGTCCAAAAAAAGGAAAGGAATTTCCCCAGCCTTGGGAGCTAGCATCTTGGACCGTCTGTTGCAGAGAAACCCTGTGTCAAGCCCAGCCGCTCTTCCTTGCTGCCGTGTTCAGTTCCTGCTTCCAAAAGGATGGATTCTTTTTTGGTGTTTTCGATAAACACAATGATGCAAAAGACTCTCTCCTCCCACCATCTCTTTCTCTCCCTCTCCACCATCTGCCAGGGGTTCTTCTAATCCCTAATCCCACCCCAATCTGTCCCACCAAAGGGACTTGCATCCAGCTGATATCTGGGATCCCCATAGCATCCCCCCCACTGCTCACAAAGCAATGGTTTAATCAGAAAACATTGGCACCTCATCTGAGGGTGGGAGTCAATGAAAGCAGGGAGCAGGAGAGGGGAGGGAGAAAAGGGCCCACCGGCCATATGGTATGAGTCAGGAGAAACCCCATTAATTCCTCCCGGCTATAGCTATCCACAGCTTGCCTTCCAGCACCCAAGCTCTGCAGATTTAACTCCTTGGCTTATGCTTTGCATCTATCTGCAGAGATGGATTTCCTGAATTAACAGATTATATTTTTCCTTACACTTTGACATTTTATGCCAATGTTTATTTTGCAAAGCAAATAGGATTGCTCCCCGCTCCCAAAAAAAACATCCAGCAAAACAGTCTAATCAAACCAATAAACCCAGTCTCTGAAAATAGCAATGGAACCCATACAACAAACTTGTGGGAGCTCATAGTTCTTGTGTTCGTTAGGTTGGCGAATCTTTCAAGTCTTTTCTGACTGACGGAGACCCTAAGGTGAACCTATCATGGGGTTTTCTGAGGGCTGAGAGTGTGTGACATGCCCAAGGTCACCCAGTGGGTTTCCATGGCCAAAGGGGGAACTGAATCCTGGTCTCCAGGGTTGTAGTCCAATGCTCAAACCATGACATCATGCAGAGGAATCTAATCCTGGTTTCAAATCAACCTGGATCTAGACATGGCGCTGAATGTTATCCCTCCAATAAAGGAGCTGCCCAAAGTGCTGAACTTTATATAGTGAACAGGTTCGAATGAGGGCCAAAATAAGCTGACATCATGTGATGGTTTGAGTACTGGACATGGAAACCCAGTGGGTGAACTTGGATGACTCACACTGTCTCAGCCTCGGGGGGACACAAGAGGAAACCCCTGCTGAACAAGTCCTGCCAAGAAAACCCCGTGATAGGGTAGCCTTAGAGTCACTAGGAGTCAGCAATGACTTGAAGGGACACAGCAACAACAACAACAAGCTGCCTGGAGTCCCATTATTGGGGAAAAGGTGGGATATAAATGAATAGAACAACAACAACTTCCTTCACTGTGTTGTGACTTGGTGCCAGCTGGATTTGGTAAACTGCTTGAGAGAAAAATGGGTCACCAAAGGCCAGGAAACAGAGTTTCCTACAACTGTTTTGGTGTACAGCAGAGGCAGGAAAAGATCGTTTTTTTGAACTAAAACTTGTAGGACTGCTAGAAGGTGGATTCTAGGAAGTATAGGCCATTAAAAAGAATATTTTCAACCTCTGTATCAGAGCTAGGCAGCCACTGCTATGTAGGTTCCCCTCGACATAACTTCAAGCACACTGTTAGACCTTGGAAACTGCATCCAACTTCCCCTCCTCGGCGAGAAGCTGGGGTCAGTGTTTCCATGGTTCCAGTCCGTCTCTCTTTAGAAACAAGTGCCTTCATGATGGAGTGGAAAAAATGAACAAAGAAACCCATCTTTGCAATGCTTCCTAGCATAGTATCTTCTGTGGAACTGATACCACTTGGCTTCTTGTATCAAAGACATTCACCACAGCCCAGCCTTGGAGTTAAAACGAGACATTCCAAAGAAGCAATAAAATAGTTGGTTGGGGTTGCTGATCACTGTAAAATGCAATTCAGGAAAATATAGTTGTTAAAGGTTCACAGTCTAGAGCAGGGTAGGCCACGTATAGAGGCCAGGGATGAATTTTCTCCTAACCCTCCACAGAAGACTGAATCCTGCCCCCCTTAAGCTCTCTGTTTTCCTTTGCACCCCCTCTCAAAATGCCAGCAGGAAGTGACGTTGCAGCATTTCCTGTTGCCATTTTGAGAGGGATTGCAGATTAAGGTATTTGGAGGGCAGTAGAGGCTTCCAGGGGAAAAGGTCTTGTATTTTTGCTTCTTTTTGTGCATTTGAAGAGGTTTTCTGCATGGTTTGGAGGCAAATATTCCCTTAAAAACACATTTATTTTTTAATTTCTGGGGGTGGGGTGGCTTTGGGGACTGCTGGGGAGCTTCAGCAGCCATAAATGTGGGCCACACTGTGCCCACCTGTAGACTAGTGAGAAGAAAAGCAAATTTCACTCCCATAAGAGGAAGTTGAGGCAATTTGGACTGAGCTTGTTAAAAAAAAAAAAGAGTAAAGGGATGTTGGGATAGCAGAATCAAAGCCAACCATGAGAAACAAGAGAGCAAGAGGGCTAGATCAGTTTGCATAAAAACCAGGCTTGAAAAGAGAGGCTTTTATAGCTTAATTTAGATGTGGGGTGTGTGTGTGTATGTGTGTGTGTGTGTGTGTGTGTGTTGAATGAGTTAAATCTGACAACTGCCCAGCTCTCTGTAATTATTAGTTGAAAGGAATAACAATGCGATTCCTGACAGGGGAAGAACAAAAGGAGCAGATTTCCCCTTTGAAACATGGGCGGGATGGCACCCAGGATGCCTGTCGATTCTTCCACCGAGAGTCTCTCCCCATCTTGGCTGATGGGACTCTAGCAATTGTTATGGTGCAGAGAACACGCTTTGGAGAACGCATTTGGGAAGTCTGGGGCAGGCCTGCGCAGTCTTCAGTAACCTTGTGCAAACACAGCCCCTCTTTCCATGGGGAAGGGTCACAACTCTGTAGGCCCCTCTGTAGCTACACCCCTGGTCTGCACACACATTTGAGGGCACAGTGGCTCCGAGGGTATCCCCTCAAGTTTGTAGAATCTGGCTGCAATAGCATAGATTTTCTCTGCTATCCATTTCAGCTTCACCCACAGAGCACCAGTAAATCTGCTTTCGCAGGAGTGGTTTTGTCTCATCATGATCGCCTCTCAATCTGTTTTGGCAGCACAGTTGGGACCTGATCCGTGACAGCTGGGCAGAGGATGGCAATCCCAGCTCAAGGAGCTCCCATGGGTGCTCCCGACACAATCCCCAGAGCTGAGACTATCCTCAAGCAGCTGATTTTGACAGCTGCTGGTTATTTAATATGATGTGGTTATACTTTTAGTGCCAAGGATGGGAAAGAGAAGCTTTTAGGGGTGCCTTTCTATCTGAAGGGCCCACATTAATTCAGCTGGTTTTAGCAAATACTCACTTTGTCGTCAAATTGCAGAGTTGGAAGGGGTCTCGTGAGCCATGAAGTCCAACTCCCTGTTTTAGCTGCAGGATCTCCAGCTAAAGCATCCCTAGCAGCAAGCTGAAGACATTCAGAGGAAGAGACTTCACCGCCTCTCTAACTCATTGGGCCCATTGCTAAACCACTCCCGCTGTCAAGAAGTTCCTCCTAATGTTGAATTGAAATCTATCCTCCTGCAACTCAGAACCATTAGACCCATTCCTACCCTCTGAAGCAGCAGAAAGCAGGCCTGCTGCCTCCGTTCTGTGGCAGCTCCAAGGTATTTAGAGAGCCCCACCATATCCCCTGTCAGTCTTCTCTTCACCAAGCTGAACATGCCCTCCAACCTCTCCTCATACGTTTTGTTCTCCATGCCTCTGTTCAAATTTTCTACATCCTTCTTAAAATGAGGCTCCCAAAATTGAATACAGTACTCCAGTTCTGGGTGCCTCATTTTAAGTAGGATTTAGATAAGTTGGAGCTGAGAGAAGACGATAGTAAAATCTGCAACATTGCTGGCAAAATGGAGCAAGTCTGAAGAAAGGAAGGAAGGATGGTAGGTGTTACGCTCTGCTTCAGGCACCAAAATGCCTTAGGGTGGTTCTGTCAATTCCCTCTCCTCGGTCCCCCCCACCTCCCTTTTCTGATTGCAGGGAGGGGTGGGCCAACTCCTGCGCCGTGATGGTGCACAGCCTGAGTTTTCCCCTTTACTTGCAAACACCGGCCCCTTTCTTCAACTCAGGAGCAACCAAGATATCAGCGCAGCTCCCAGGAGACCAGAGCACCTTGGTGTAAAGTGCTTACCTGAAGTGGCTGCCACATCACCGTGAAGGGGGAAATAAGTACGAAATAGCCCCATTATGGTAATTGTGTGAAATGATGATTGATGGAGATTTAGTTCTCTCATTCAGGGAAATTAGATGAATGTATTCAATACTAATGCCCGGATCTGAGGAGCAAAATGCAGCCGCACAAAGCCAGAGAGCCACGGCAAGCAAGGGGAAAAGTTACTCTTTTGGGAAGGAAGTGTGGGGAGGTCACAACTCCCAGAACCTCTCCCAACCAGTGTGGCTGCTGGACCTGCAGGTCCCAGCTGTGTTTAGGTGGTGTCCCTTGTGCTTGTCCTCATCTCAAGGTCCTGGAATCATAGACTCATAGAATCCTAGAGTTGGAGGAGACCCCAAGAGCCATCCAGTCCCACCCCATTCAGCTATGCAGGAAGACACAATCAAAGCCTTCCCTTTGACAGATGGCCATCCAGCCTCTGATTCAAAACCTATAAAGAAGGAGATCCCACTACGCTCCAAGGCAAGATATTCCGCTGTCAAACAGTTCTTACCATCTGGAAGTTCTTCCTCGTGTTGAGGTGGAACCTCTTTTCTTGTCGTTTGAATCGTTTCCTCTGTGTCTTAATCTCTGGAGCAGGAGAAAACAAGGTTGCCCCATCTTCTATGCAAATATTTAAACATGGCTATCATGTTACCTCTTCACCTTCTCTTCTAGACTAAACACACCCAGTTCCCTAAGCCACTTCGCATAGGGTTTCATGATTTCTGAGCTTTTTTCAGTCATCCTCGCATGTACATCTTCCAGCTTGTGAATATCCTTCTTGAATTATGGTGCCCAGAACTGGACATGGTATTCCAGGTGGGTCTGACTATAGCAAAATAGAATGGTACTATCATTTCCCTTGATGCAGAGCAAGTTTCCAGGCTTTATTTTGTCTATTCAAAGATCTTAAGATGCTCCCTGATGTTTTAATTGGGTCCAGATCAGTGGTTCTTAAAGTCATAGAGTCATAGAATCATAGAGTTCAAATCCCTGCTTAGCCATGGAAACCCCCTGGGTGATTTTTTGGCAAGCCGTACTCTTTCAGCCTCAGAGGAAGGCAAGGACAAACCCACCCTGAGCAAAGCCTGCCAAACAAATCCCATCCTAGAGTCACCATAGGCCAGAAGGCACACGAGAACCAGTAAAACAACTAAGTAATTCAGATAGTCTCAGTATTTGTCAATGAACTCTAGGGGCTTCAGAGGCAAAGTGGAAGAATGGGTTATTTTGTTTGCATAATCAACAACACCCTCAGCTGTTGGCTAGCTAGGGAGAGAGGAGAGGTGGAAAGGTATCAGCTGGTAAGAATGGTTCACATCCAACTTTCTGGAGGTCTTGCCAGTGCCTTGACTTAGGATGTTCCCATGTTCACCCACCCTTTAGCAGAAAGCCTCACTATTCCACCTTTCTCCATTTGCCAAGAGTTTCTGCAAACCTGAGGGATGATGGGTAAAGGGTGTGTTTCGGGGAGTTCCTTTTGCAATGCAGCAAGAGGACCAAGGTTTGTTTGTAAAAGTAGCTGGGGATTGGGGCTGCATGATTCCTACTCCCACAACCTCGTCACTGTGGGAGAAGAGGGCTGGGGGATGAAAGCCATGGGGCAGGCATTCTGTTCAAGAACCTGGAAGGTCTTGGATGACCTCCATGCTTGAAGGAAGGACAGAGGAGAAAGGTCTGCTAGAATGAAGAAGGACAGTGGACCTTCCTGTTGAAAATCTGGGATGCACGTCATTGATCAACGTCCCTTTCTCTCCCTTCCTCTCTTTCCTCCTCCTTCTTTTTCTTCTTCTTTTTTGGCACAAGCAGGGAAAAGCGAAGCTGGTCTGCTTCTCCCTGGAACGCGCTTGCCAAAAACCACTGCAGCCCTGAAGCCCCCAGCCAGCCAGACTCCGGTGTTTGTTCCAAAACCCAGAATGGCTGGTGGTTGCCTATGCTTGGGTTCCTTTCTCCCTCTTTTTCTCACCTCTTTTTTTCCCCTTCCCCTCCTCCAAATATATGTGGCGAACAATCAGCTGGCAAGAGGAGATCTTCATTCTCCGGGTTTATTTCCCTGCCAATTTCTCTGAGAGCTGGAGCTGGCACGGCAGGCGGCTGCGGTGGCAACCAAAAGGAAGAAGCCGGGAGGGCTGGATCGCAAAGGAGGAAAAGATGGACCCATGCCATCGACGGAGAGCAGCGTGTGCCTGCCAGGATGCCAGAAGGCAGCATGGGGCCAAGAGGAACATACGAGGCTCAGAAGCTGGCAAGCCCACTGCGAAGCAGGTGGCAGCTGAGTTGGCAGAGGTACCATGGAGGATGGGCTGCCGAGATGCGGCAGCCAAGGCGAAAGAGAGGAAAAAGAGAGAGGGAGAAAGCAAGAACGAACAAACAAACGAACAAACGATGCAAGGAAGCTGGAAGGCATGGCAGGTAGCGAGCCGATGGCGAAACCTGGAGGAGGAACACACGCTCACAACACACGCACCGGCACAAAAGGTATGTCCTCTTCATTTCTTTTCCCAAGGGAAAAAACAAAGGCCATTTGTGAGTCTGTGTTTTTGTGTGTCCATCTCCGTGCAGTGTGCCCGGCTGCTTGCCTGCTGGCAGTGAGTGGAATGCCATGCCAGCCTGCTTTTGTGTGCGGTCATGCCTCTCAACCAGATCAGAGCCTGGATTGGTCTCTGTTGGTCCCGCAGAAGAAATGACATTACAACAGCATTCCATGTCGTTCGATGCCTTTCGCCATCTTTGAGCTTGCGTCCATGCCCACAAACATGACCCATTGGATGTCGAGTGTTCTGTTTAACACCCCTCACTTCCTGGGTACTGTCGATATTTGGGCAAAGAGTTGGATATGGTGTTTTCCTTCTGTTTTGGGCCTCAGGAAGGCTGGAGAGATTCCTTCCCCACCTGAGTGAACACAGGACAGGAGACAGATGGTGCAACATCAAATCTAGTGGATACCAAGAATACTTTTTAAAGGCTGGGCTCATCCATTCTCCAGGCTCCAACTGCATAAGGGACCAATACAGCTGCTCTGCCTGGGGTTAAGTTGAAGGCTCATGTTTATGAGGACAAAATGAAGCCTGGACAATGGACGCCTCAAGGGTAGCAAGCTCTGCCTGCTGGAGATGATGCTGATTCAATCAACTCACATCCCAGCAGTATCACCCAAAGGTCCAAGGCTTGGCTTCCTGCCTTGAGCTGAAACACAAATTTGTATGCAAGTGGGAAGCAGGGCAAAAATTTTGACATGCCAAATTTCCCCAAAGGTTGCTTTTGAAATTCAGTACCAATCTTTTTTTTTTAAAAAAGGAACACTCCTAATCTAAATCTTGATGATGATGTAAATATCGATTCTTGGCCAAATTCAAGGCTTGTTTTGTCCACAACACCTAAATCTTAGTGACAGCTTATAGCTGGGAATGCTAAGAACTCTTTTAATGTCAGGAATGTTGAGTTTCAGTTATTGAGGTTTTGGCTGGAAAAATTTCTTCTCACTCTACGCCTGACCAATGGAAGAGGATACCAAAGGATTTAGGATACTCTTTTCCAGTCAGCAGCCCTCCTGATGTCTTGGACTATGACTTCCATCACGAGGGTAGGAGTGGTGGTCCAACAGGCATGTTAGGAAGGTTGCTTTAAGACAGTGGTTCTCAACCTGTGGGTCCCCAGATGTTCATGGACTTCAGCTCCCAGAAGCCCCAGCCACTATGGCCAATGCTCAGGGCTTCTGGGAGCTGAAGTCCATGAACATCTGGGGACCCACAGGTTGAGAACCACTGCTTTAAGAGGATAGAAACTGGTTGTGGTGGAAAGGAACATGAAGCTAAGGCACTGAAAGACCTGCTAGACTGGAGACTAGTAGTGGGGTGGGGCAGAGAAATTCAGGCCTAAATCCTATTCCTAATTCTCACTAAAGTTATTGGATCCATGGGATTTATTACCTTCATGTTGACTCACCAACCAATAACTGAGTCAGTGGGCCTACTCTAGTTGGGACTAACTAAGATGATTCCAGCCATGCATGTTTCCAATGGTTTACGTAGAGAAAATGTATCAGCTGAAGATCAGCCATGCCAAGAGGACACCCTCCAACTGATCCAGTTTGGCAGGGCTATTCTCAGTTGTCATTCCACTTTTCCAGCTGCTCTTAAAATGTTTCAGTTTCTTTCTCTTTCTCCCGATTACCCCCTTTGCCATCACTTACTTCAGTTGATTCAGGCTGAGATCAAAGTGCAAAGGTAGTTTGCCCTTAGTTAACAAAGCAAAGGGAGAGGAGGGGCAGGATCTTACCCTTCCCTGTAGGTTCAGGCAAAAGCAAAGTGCTAAAGCCTCTCCTAGCTTGTGTGTTTTTCCTTGTTAATAATTTTTGCCACCTTGCACATTCTGATGTCCCTTGGCCACACATCTCCCGGTTTTCCTCTATGAAATGGTCAAGGAATTGCAAAAGCCACACACAGCAAATGCTGCCTGTTTCACAGTTGGTACTGGTTTGGCCTGGCTTGTACTTCCATCATCTTGGGACGCTGGCAATCAGGTCAGCTGGAAGTGGTCTCCAGAGAGCTTGCAATGAAGCTAGGCTTGAGGGAAAAATACTATGATTTTAGTCCAGGACAGGAGAAATGAGAAGAACCTGAGCTTTTCAATTGCTCCATCAAAAGGTGCTGGCAGATATTTTCTTGCTGTCCATGTGTGTGATGCTGGAAGAGTATGGAAAGATAATGTTTATTTTGGGTGAGGGCTGGAAGCGGCCCAAAAATCACTGGTATATGTTTCTGGTTACTCCATGGCTCACCATTGTGACCACGATATGGTGGACCTTATGGTCAAGGGCAAAATCAGAGTCACGCAGTTGCACTTGTTTGTACGTTTGGATTTGTTTGTCGGATTGCTTGTCCCGCTGGCTGGGGCCATTCTAAGAGTTTTCGCCCCCTCCACTCCAGTAACTCTTCCAAGCGCTGCCTAGAACTGAGGACTGATTACATCAGTTTGCAAAAGCCAAAGTATGAGGAAATATCTTTGGGGAAAGAAAGAGAGTGCATATAAAGCTGATAAATACCCAATATGAGAATAAATTCACAGCTAATCCTTGCTCCAAGTCCCATTTTGAAACTCTGGAGAGAAGAAAGAAGGCACCAACTCCTGTACTCCATGGCTTGCATTTCAATTCCTCTTCCCCCTCTTCTTCCAACCCTCCCTGCTTCCCTCATCCTCTCTCGTATCTTTCATTCTTTCTTCATGGTGGTTCTGCTTGGAGGTTTCCCAAGCAGTGCTCTTCCTGAGAAGCCCTGGGTGGTTTTAGCTTACAGAGCAACACAGTGGTGGAATGATGTCTGATGATAACTGCACCTCCTTGCTCTTGATTGCACTGTGCCTGACTCAATGACTTTGATGCTGTGGGCAAAGAAAGATGGAGGATCTTGAGACATCTCTAGGAGATCAAGAGGCAGGGGAGGTTGTCAGAGGTCCAAAACAGTTTCTGGTCCCCTCCCCAAAGAAATTAGTGGTGGAAGGTGGACAGATACCTGATGAGGCATGGGTAAATACTCACAAATATTAGCTTTAGTTTGCCATGGCCTTCCTCTGGGGCTGAGAGTGTGTGATGTGCCCAGACTCATCCAGTGGGTTTCCATGGCCAAGCAGGGAATCAAATACAATGTCATAGTTCAGCACTCAAACCACTACACCAGTCTGGCTTCTTTACCTGAAATTTTTTTTTCTAGGTAAAACGTTTCACAAGGAAGCCTCTTTTAAAAAGTTGTAGGATGCTTGTGACGTGTGTGTCTGGGTCATTAAGTCACCTGCTCGCTTATGCTGATCCCATTGATTTCATAGTTTTCTTACGTATGAAATACTCAAAAGCTGTTTTTGCCAGTTCCTTCCTCTGAAATGTAGCCTACAGCCTCTGGTATTCATTGGCAGTCTCCCACCCAAGTGCTAACCAGGCTGTTGTGTTACATATCTGAGGACTGAATGGAATGTATAAAACCAATGTTATTGGTTGCTTTGAATCTGTGTTCTAATACATAACTGATGCTATCCAAAGTTGCGGCAAAATTCACTGAGTTAGACATTTACTCAGAGGTCTGTCTATCCTACCAGAAGCAGCAGTAGGAGCCCCCATTATTTTATGCTCCTTTGCTTTCCTCTCTGGGCATCTCTCCTTTTTTTTGCCTGTGTGCAAAGAAATGTGGGATGTGTAGTTCTTGAGATGATAGACTAGGTCTATTTTCCTCTAACAGAGCTCCGTGTCTCTCAATCTCACGTGGATCTGGTTTAACTGTAGTTTGCTGAGGCCCAAGACCTCTCTGGCTGAGAATACCTCTCCCTAAACTACAAACCCTAGGATTCCATATGATGATGAAAGTGGAATCATAGCACCATAACAATATAGAACCGTGGAAGCCCATTGAGTGGCCTTGGGCAAGTCGCACTCTCTCAGAGGAAAGAAAAGGCAAACTCCCTCGGAACAAATCTTGCTAAGAAAACCCTGTGATAAATTCACCTTATGACTGCTGTAAGTTGGAAATGTCTGGAGGGCACATAACAACAAGACTGTCCTAGAGGTGGTGGACTCTCATCTGAGGGTCTTTAAAAAGATGTTGGATGGGCATTTGCAGGATTGCCATAGCTGTGTCTTCCTGCATGGCAGAATAGGGTTGGACTGGATGGCCCTTGGGACCCCTTCCAACTCTAGGATTCTATGACATGTTTGTGTTGCATGAGGAGGCCAGTGACTCAGAGCTTGGAAACCATCCTTTCTTTGGACTGCAATTCCTCCAATTTTTCTAGTGACCATGCTGGCTGGGGAATTTGGAGAGCTGTGGTCCAAAAAAGGAACATAATAAGCTCTGCAGTGGTCATGCTTAGGAATGCAGTAAAATTCAGCTCCTCCTTGTCTACACTGACTTTTTAAAAAAAAATAAAACTCATATCTGTTTTGTTGTACATTGCTCAAAGATCAAGAATGGGCCAGAGAGGAGGACTGTGAGGCTATGGGAATATTTCCCCTCCTGTGGGTGCATCTTTGGCCCCCAGAAATGCAACCAGGGAAAACCACCTTGAGGCCAGGTAGGCTCCATCTTCTAATTCCTGCAGCAGGGGACGAGAGACACAAGGATATCAGGACAGGACCCATGCAGCTTTGCTGGCTGGAAATCCTGCCCCCCATTTCTTCTCCCGGTTCCCCCTCTCCCTTGTTTTCTCTCTATCTCTCTCCCTCTCTCTCCCTTCCCTTTCCATATTTCACAGTTCCTGCTTCCTGCGTAGCGCCTGGAGGTCTCCAGAGACCCCGGCCAGATGTTCTCTGCAGAGCCACACATTTCTTCTCTAATGAAATATTCATAGAGCCTCGCTGCCTTTTTGACATGGAAGCCTTCTGCTGATTCCCAAATGATGGAAACTAGCCCTGCACGGAGGATGCATTCCGATAAAGGCACGTGGGCTCCCCCCAGCACATGCGCGTGCGCGCGCACACACACACACATACACACAATGGCCACTGGTTCTCCAGAGCTCTCTTCCCTCCTCTGCCTTCACTTTCTGAACTTGGAAGCAGACAGACGTGTGTGTGTGTATCTTCAAGCTGTCTGTTGTCTTATATTGACCCTATGAATTTCACAAGGTTTTCTTAGCTAAGGAACCATCAGAAGTGGTTTGGCCGGTTTCTTCCTCTGAGATATAGCACCTGGGATTCCTTGGCTGTCTCCCATCCAAGTACTAACCAGGGCTGACCCTGCTTAGCTTCCAAGATGAGGCAGGAATGGGTGCCTTAGTTTCACTCAGGATAAATTCCTATGCTGAGGAACCTTTAGACAGTGACGGTGCCATGTCTCCTCTACCAGCAGCCTCCAGCCCAGCGTTCCTTCTGTTTCCAAGCAGACAGGATCACACAGGGAGTGAAAAGATCTGCAGCACCCTTCTGATTTGCAAAAAGGCACGGGAAAAGGGGGCCTGGCACAGTGGCGGCGGCAGTGGTGTGATGATAAAGAAGCCCCCGCTTGCCTGTCCTTTCTCCCGCATGACAGACCGAGGAAGGGACAAAAGGTGGGAGGGTGCGGGAGACGGATTTGACGGGCAGGCCTGCGTTATGCCCCCCAACGGCCCAGACTCAGCCCCCCTTCCCCACATTGGCCGGCTGGTAATAAGCTATGCATGTCGTGTAGAAATAAAAACATGTTCTGGAGAACAAATGATGTTAATTTGCTGAGAGGCTCCGAAGCTGTGTATTAGCGAGATGCCTGGAGGGAGGGAAGGAGGGAGGGTGCAGCAGCTGTGCTGGAATTAACGGCAGTACACCAAATTAGCTCCACCATGCATCATAGTCAGAGGGAGAAAATACCAGCTGAAGGAAGGAGGGGAAAGCAGGGCGCAATCCACCAAGAGCTTCCCCTATGCCAGACCCACTGAAAGGCATCGGGGATCACACCACTCTCTTTGAAACAGTGTGAACGGTAGGAGCTTAACTCAGTACTAACCAAGATCCTGCAAAAGTTCACCATAAGGAAAATTTCCACCGGTGGAGTTATGTTACGGAATGCCTGTCCTGAATATCAACATAGCATAACGTTGGTGGATCAATGGTCAACACGCATGGCTCACAACCTATTGTGTAACTGCAGTGTGCAATGCTCAATGCATAGAGGCAACGTGCATTCACATGCTACTCCAGGTCCTTTAATGCGCTACTGCATGCGAAACCGTCCCGAGCGCTCAGCTCCAGTCTGCTGGATATGACTGTTGTACATTGTCCAAAAAACCAAAAACCAACAGAAAAAGACACACACACACACACACACACCCCACCAACCACTTCCCCTTTCTCTAAAATGGACAAAAACACATTTTAGGTAGCACTGAAAAGGAAGGGCATAGTGAAAGAGGGAAGCGCATGATACTCAGTGATTGAGGATAAAGGAGAAAGCGGTTGTCAGAGCTAGTAACCAGGGGCTACCTCATGCTTTTGTATGCTAAATTTACTATCCCATAATTTCACAGTGATTGTGCTACACCGGTACTGCTCAAAGTGGCAGCCCCTTGACCAGTGCCAAGCCATGAGCCATCAGCCGCTGGTCCCTGCTGAATTTCCAGGAAAGAAAGAAACCATGCCAGTCAATGGGCATTGATAGGGCACTATATGGGACACTGGGGGAGGAAAATGACTTAATGTAGTCCACATCAGGACTACATTAAGCTGCACTTCTGTCAAATACTAAGAAGCACAACTGAAGCTGTATCTGCCCATGTGTCTCCTGCTTCTTGTCTCCTTGTGCAATGAGGAATCAGGCATGGGGCGGCTTCTGCAATCCCAGAGAATCAAGTGGGTATATTGAAGACACTGCCCAAGAGTGTTGTTGTGTACCTTCACAAAATCATAGAGTTGGAAGGGGCCTCGTGGGCCATTGAGTCCAGCCCCCTGTTCAATGCAGGATCTCCATGGTCGAGCAGATCTTTGGAATCATAGCCAAACATTCAAACCAGTACACCATGTTTACACACCATCAAATGCACATCTTGTCCCAATAAGAGAACACCCATTGAGCCAACGGTTGAATGCTGAATTAACCCATAGGTAAGTCCAGTTGATTCAATGGCTCAACTCTAATGGTAACCAACTATAGGGTTTAGGCCCAGGTGAAATTGTTATCTTGTGGAACTCTATTTATCCAACCAGGAACTGAAAACAGCAAAGAAATTACAACCACACATGTAAGGGAACTTACACAGCGGTAGTTCCCCCTTTCCTTTTTTTGAATTGCAAATCCCAGAATCTCTCCAGAGAATTCTGGGACTTATAGTCCAACTCTTGCAACATTTCCCAGCTCTGATGGTGGGGCGACATGCAAATACCCTCCAACCAAAAGCGTGAGGCTTGTTATGGTGTGATACAAATTTTCTGTTTGGGGTGGCCCATTTACATGGGACAAGTTGTCTAATGTTGCTACACTCACTGAGTGAAGGACATGCCCTGGTGAACCAGCGCTGCATCTAAAATTCTCATGTCTGAATTTAATTCTTTTGGTGTCTCCTACAGGTATCACTCTGTCGTGGGATCTTAGAATCACCTGGAATCCTGTGTCCAGTTCTGGACACCACAATTCAAGAAGGATATTGACAAGCTGGAACATGTCCAGAGGAGGGTGACCAAAATGGACAAAGGCCTGGAAACCATGATGCCTGATGAGGAACAACTTAGAGAGATGGGCATGTTTAATCTGGAGAAGAGAAGGTTAATAGGGGACATGACAACCATGTTTAACTGTTTGAAGGGATGCTATATGGAAGATGGGGCATGCTTGTTTTCTGCTGCTCCAGAGACTAGGACATGAAGCAATGGCTTCAAACTACAGGAAAAAAGAGATTCCACCAAAACATGAAGAGGAACTTCCTGATGGTAAGAGCAGTTTGATAGTGGAATACACTGCTGCTCCAGTGGAGTGTGGTGGAGTCTCCTTCTTTGGAGATTTTTAAACAGAGGCTGGATGGTCTTATGTCAGGAATGGTTGGTTGTGTCTTTCTGCGTGACAAAATGGAGTTGGACTGAAGCCCCTTGCGGTCTCCTTCATTTCTAGGATTCTGTGATTCTAAGTCTCATTGGGATTTCACACAAACCCTCTGGCTAAGGATGTAATAACTGCTTTGCTGGTCCCACCAGAATCGCTCTCTGAAAAACCACCATAATGGGATAAAAGAGTCTCTCCGCTTCATTGCCCACTTCTTCTTTTCCATCCACAAAGCTGGAAAGATAGTGAACAAGCCTCTTCCGTTTGTTTCTCAGTCCCAGACCACTTCACTGGTTACTTAGTTTGCATACAAGTTCCACCTACCTTCTCTTTAGGAGTGGAAGGAGAAACCGGACAAAGAGAACAGCTTGGAGATGGAGCCATTTTAAACAGCTTCAGTGTTGGGTCTACAAAAGCAAGAGAAAATGTTGATAACTCCTCGGTGTTGAGAGAACGAACCCCTATGCTGCAATAAAAATCTTTGCAAGGATAGGGGGGAAACACAGCTGAGAATTCTGAAAGGGTTTTTAACTTTTTTTTGAGGAGAAGGAATGGTGCAACAAGATTGTGGTCGAGAAATGGTTTCCAGGGAAGGAAATCCTACATGATTTAAAGAAATGCAGATGAGGAGGCTTGGGCAGCACCACAGCGCCTGATTGAATTGTAAAAATGGACAGGAATTGCCCAAACGTTATGGAATTGCAGCTACTAAAAAAAAACAAAAACACGTCCATGTCTCAGTCTAACATTCTTGTACATCCTGCAGCCTGCATGGCCTATGGCCCTCGCATGTCATCAGACATAAGCTGACCTCAAGGGTGATTTTTATTTCTTTCCTTTAAAAATCTCACTGCGTAGTATAGAGAACAGAGGCTATGTAACACAGGCTCTATTTCTTCTCATTCCAAAAATGGCACATGAAACCAAATGAGTGGATTTGTAGAGCCTGTGACTTCTCATAACTGAACCAGTGATCCAGTGGGTTTGGAAAGGGCTGTATTTATTAATTTATTTATACAAGCATGCCGTGTTTTGTGAGTGAGCATCTGGTTTATCAAAAGCTTACCCTCTGAACCAGAGGCAGTGGGGTTTTCTTGAAGACTTGGAATGCTATGAGCATGCAATTGTCATCCAGTTGAGAATGAATGGCACTGAAAGGCAGCAGAACTCCACATGGATCCGGGTGTCATTTGCTGTGTGTTTGGCAGCTGCACCTTAAGTGCCGTGGGGCTCTTTGGCATGCATTAGAGCTACTTCTTCTAGATCTCATCAAGGACATACTTGTAAATGTTTTTTAACAGATACTGGAATTAGGAAAGGAAGAATGTAGTGGAGCCTCCTTGTTTGAAAATTTAAATAGAGATCGGATGGTCAGGAATGCTTTGATTGTGTCTTCCTGCATGGCAGAATGGAGTTGGATGGCCCTTGGGTTCTCTTCCAAAACCATAATGCTATGATTCTATGAATGGAGTTGCTCAGGGAGGCTGACCTGTTGGCCATGATATTATTCTACTGGGCGTCAGACTCTATGAGGGGAGTCCATGGATTCTCAGCAATCCTGAAATGTTGGAATTATCTTGGATCATATCAGCTGGAGTTAAAAAAAAGCTAAGCATATGACGCTATCAGAGAATGGGGAAGATGAAATCCTTCTTTTTATTCCCACACATGGATTTCTTGTTTGCCACCTTTCTTTGTTCCATAGTAAGGTCACTTAAGAGCAAACTCTGAGCATGCAAACTCATAGAGAAGGAGGTACTATCATCCAGGAAGAACATCTGGTGACAGTTTTACAATGCCAGTGTGTCTCGCTGCCCTCGACATTTTTTTTCCTGATAAATTTGGGAGACCTTGGCCTTGGAAGGAGTAGATCAGACCTCTCTTATTCATGTTTTCTTGGGCTGCCCTGTTTTTGAAACTGAATTTGTTACAACAAGGAAAACATGAACAGTGGTGTCTTGCTTATTTCCAGGGTGGCAAAGTTTTCTTCAGTGTGGACATCACAGGTCTACAAAAGATTTGTCTGCAAGGAGGTGCCAGCTATAGACAGTTCTGGCTGTCATTGAGATCGGGGCAAAACCAGCTAAGTTCTGAAATGGGATAGGAGGAAATAGTTTTAAGTCTAGTCGTGACTGGTGGATTCCATGTTGATGTGTGTGGGAAACTGCTCTGGGTTTAAGTCCAAACTTTAAATGAGCTATCCACAGTGCTGAACCCTATTCCTCTGAAGTAGATCCAGCATTTCAGATAGGTCACTGGGTCACTGGGATTATGAATCAACTCAAATGTTTTGGTCCAGGCTTTAAACATGTTTTCTAAAATGTAGAACCTATTTTGTGAAGAACAGAGTTCAGCACTGTGGATAGCTCCTTCAAAGTACAGACTAAAACCTGGAGTGGATTCATAGCCCCAGTGACCTGGAGACCAGCAGTTACCATAGTGACATCCTTCCTCTTTGTGGGTACTGACATTCAGAGCCTCACACACAAGAACAGATGTGCTGAAAATTAATCTCCCTCCACTCAATAAGTGATTTATCTTAAATCAGTTCTCCAGTGGCACACAGACATTTCCCAGTCAGTGTCCTTCTCTCTCTGGAACCAAATATCTGTGTTCTTCTGCATCCTTGCTCTCTTGGAGCAGGAGTTTAGGAAAATACATGTGCGTGTGCCATTATGCAAAAATGAAGGGCATGGGATTACAGCCTAGAAGATTGTGTGTGTGTGTGTGTGTGTGTGTGTGTGTGTGCGTGCGCGCATGTGTGTGTACCCATGAGTGAGTGTGCATGCGTACACAAAGGCGTGTTCCTTGCGGGTGGCCGCCACATGCTTCCATGCACTGAGCTATGCCAGAGTGGCGCCAGATGCACAGGCAGCGCCACTCAGGAATTTAAATTTCATCGGCTCACAATCAGCTTCAGTCGCCTCTCAGTGTTCCATTAACGAAGCCTGTTCGTTTGAGTGCATAATTAGCCCGAGCCTTCTACCTCACTAATTTTGAAGCAGGAGAAGAGAGTGGGAGTAGGAAGGGGGGGGAAGGGCCTTGGAATTTGCATATTAATTTAGCAGAGGGAAGAGAAAAAATTGTTTACCACTTGCTTCTCGGTGTTGATCACAGAGGACTTAACTCTTTCACGGGTGCCATCTGGAAGCGGTAGTGCCAGGTGATGCCTCCACAAACCACCCGTGGAAGGGGAAAAAAAGACCCGGAGGATGCTGGAGATCTCCGAGGGCTTCAGGCAAACTTGTCCAGCCATCTAAGGAGGGAGAAAAAAGAAAAGCAGTTTAAAAATGAAGTAACTGCCACAATCATTTTACCAGACTAGGGATTGAAAGAATGCTCCAAAATATGGCAGAAAAATATGTTTCTTGGAGCATCAGTAAACCGCAACAGGAAGATTCCTGGATTGGAGAGAAACTTCTCAGTTTGGTCTGCACAAAATTTGCATGTGGGTTTCTTTCAGCAAACAGCATTTTCTCTGCAGGAAAAGGATTTTCTGTACAGAAAATAATGGCTGGCATCTTGTCAGGGGGCTACAAGATTATAAACTAAGCTAACGACCTCATAAAGGTTTGGTATTCACATGTACAATTGGTTTCATCTTTGCCATGACCATGAATGTCTTCCAAACCCGCCGTAAAATCCAGGTGGCTCTAGAGAGCGATGGAGTTCTGCGGTGCTGATGCGCAGGGCACTGAGGGAATGTCACATTCAGTCCCCTCCTGCAAGTGAGCAGTGGTGCAAGGAGAGATTGAGATGAGACCCCACATGAGTCCCTGTTTTTGCTTGTCTCACTGTAGCTCACTGGCAGGAGGAAGCTGGAGGAATCACCTTCCAGTTCCCCACTCCCCGGCACTGCAGGACTGCCTGGATTTTAAAGTGCATTTTGGGGGTCAGATCGGGGAAAAGGGCGTAGCTATGACATTGCAACTACATCTCTGAGGCAGAATCTTGGCCAATATGCTATATTATATATTAGACAGAATTAGTTTTAAAAATAATATTTTATGCACAGAAAATCTTGTTTTCTGCACAGGAAATGCAGCTTTCCATTCTCCCTACATACATACATATATACACACACACAAATTTTGGAAGGCAGCTCTCTTGTCCTAAGATTCTTCCCCCTCACGCTGAAGGCCAGAGAGAAGGGGCCAGGTCCTGACATCTGGGACGCCTGGGTGAGCACGGGTGTTGCCTGGTTTCAGAAATGGTGCATCTGTTGCACATTGCAGAAAGAGAGACAAAGCACAGTTTCGATTCTGGGGCCGTTCTGAGCTGGCTGCTCAGCCTGAAGCTGGTTTGAGGGAGCTGTAAGTGGTGAAAGAGCGCAGCAGCCCCTCTCCCGGCTCCCCTGCTGTCTCTTGCTCATCCGAGTGAGCCGAGATGGCTCCCTTTGTTTGGAAGCTGTGGGCGTCTCGAACCAGGCTCAGCAATAATTTGTCTGTCTCCTGCAGCTGGCTGTCATTTCACATCTGCGAACCAGTTTCATTTGCACCGTCATTAAAAAAAAAAAACCCCAGGTTTGACAGGTAGTAAAAAGAGAGCTTCATTCACCCACCATCACCTCCACCCTAGCCCTCCACATCCTCCTTCTATTCCCAAGCTGAGCAGAAATAGCTCTGGGCAGGGAGGGGGCCTGTGGGAGCCCTGGCCTAGGCTCTGCACCATGGGGGTGGAAAGAAAATTCATTTTTATTCGTTCCTAGGTTGATAAATTCCCAGGAAGACATGAGTGAGAATCTTGAACAATTTTCTCTCAGTATTTGAATGTCCCAAAGTATTGCAGAGGAATTATTCTGAATTTAAAAAATGTAGGGTGTGTGCGCAAAAGAACGTGTTGTCCTTGCAGGAAGAATTTTGGGGTGCATTTTTTCTCCTGGTCAGAGGGCTGGCTGGCATCCCGTACAGCAGTTAGAGATTCATGAGGAAGAGTTACAGATCCATCGCTGCTCCGTATTCAGTACACTACACAGACACAATTGTGGCTCTGTTGGCACATCCTAGCAACCCTAATTGTTATTCCCAACTAGAGTAGTGCCGTGGATTCAACTGAGTTGAATGACCATTCAACGAGTGATTTCGTGGCTTTATTCTAGCAGGGAGTACCCAGTGGAGTTTTAGCCACAAGATGGATAAAAGATACAACAGGTCAACTTCAAAACACTGTAGAATCAAACTATCAACAACATTAACAGCAAAATATCTGCTCTGGCACTGAGCTATGGGTACCATTCTGGGTGGCACATGCCCTCTTGCAGCGGGTAAGCCTGACACAAGAGAAGATGGGCTCTTGATGTGTAGACAAGGGAACTTTAACAGTTGCTGCTTTTCTCAACCTTGCAAGGTAAGGATGCAACAAGGGAAGGAGTCCCCCTTTCTCACAGTTGCTAAGGAGACCATTGCCTGATCTTCTAGTGCATCAGTTTTCCCTGCAATCGCTGTTTCCAAACTGCAAGCCCTTCCCTGGCTTTGGTAGCCCACACTTGGTGGCCTGCTGGTCCTTTCTCTCCTCTCTCTGCTCCATCCCAGCCTCACTTGCAAAGCCTTGGTCTCTCCTCTTTCCAGTCAGGCAGGCAAAGGCAAGATTTGGGCACCGCGCTGCTTGCAGGGGCCCAGCCCGGTAAGGGTTAACCGGTGATGACTGCTTTTGTCTCTGCATCAGTGTACATAATGCACTGCTCATTTGCATACTGCAGTGTGCGCTCAATTAAAATGAACTTTTAATTTCTTCTAAGTAAATTACTTCTTCCCGGTACGTGATGCGCACAAATGTCAGAATAATGGGAGAGCTTTGATGAGCTCAGGAGGCAGAACCAAGCAGGGACACAGGCTGCTCTAAAGAAAGATTTGGGGGGGGGGTTCTTCCCCTCCTCCACACACACACACACACACACACACACTCACACACCCTGAGAAATTCCTGCAATGTGAAGTTGGGAATCAAAAGGTACGATCAGCAGTGCGCAGACAGCTTAATTCTTCACAAAGAATTTACCTCTCTGGGATGCGGCTGTCACCTGGTTCTATAGGAATATACTGCAGGGCGGAGGGAGAAAATGAAGTGTGATTGCAGGAACATATGTGCCTGCCTCCTGCAGGAATTTATTCCACCCCCAAAAGAACCCTTATAGAATAATTTCAGCATATTTCTTTCCACTCTCCCACAGAAAATATTGCCGCCGATATCTCAAGGAACGGGTTTGGGAGGGAAGGAAGGACCTGAGAAGGCCAAAGAGAGGGAGATTGCTTGGATACATTTTGCATCTGTGGAGGACAGGCAAGGAGACAGCACAGTGTAGTGGTCTGAGCATTGGACTGGGACTCCACAAGACCCGGGTTCAAATCTTTGCTCAGCCTTGAAAGCTTACTGGGTGGTCTTAGGCAAGATCTGTCAGCCTCAGAGAAAGGCCAGCTCTGGAGAAATCATGCCAAAAAAACGTTGGAGTCAAACTTCAAGGCAGAGAAGTGCTGATGAAAGCCAGCATGGATTAGAACACCAGGGGACCACCCACTCAGCCATGGTATCCCAGTGGGTGACGTTGGCCAAGTCACACTCTCTCAACCTTAGAGAATTGCAGTGGCAAACATCCTCTGAAGGAACCTTGCCAAGAAAACCCTGGGACAGAGTCGCCAGAAGTCAGGATTGACCTGGAGGCAACCACAGATCTCTGTCTGCCTAACAGTGGAAAGAGGTGGCTTCTCTTTATTTTCAGATGGATGGGGAATCTGCTCCTGGTTTTAGTCTGAATATTGAAGGATCTCTCCAAAGTGCAGAACCTCAGGGACAAATGTAATGTACTATAGTTAGGCAAGTGAAACTAAATTCACGAATATAGGATGGGTGACACTTAGCATGAAGGCATCTCAGCAGACCATGAGCTAAACGTGAGCCAAGAGTGTGATGCAGCCATTAAAAAGGCCAATGTAATTCTGTGCTGCATCAACAAGATCATACTGTTCAGATCAACGGAAATAATAGTGCCACTCTCTTCTGCTTTGGTCAGTCCTCACCTGGAAGACAGTGTCTGGTTCTGGGCATCACAGTTCAAGAAGGATAGCAACAAACTGGAACATGTCCATATTGAATGTCTGGAAAGCAGACCTTATAAGGAACAACTGAGGGAGTTGGATGTTTTAGCCTGGAGAAGAGAAGAACTGAGAGGTGACACAGTAGCCATCTTTAAATATCTGAGGGGATGTCAAGGAGAAGACAGAGCAAGCTTGTTTTCTGCTGCTCCAGCGACTAGGAGATGGAGCAAATTCAAATTACAAGAAAAGAGATTCCACCCAAACATTAAGCAGAACTTCTTGACTATAAGAGGTGTTTGAGAGTGGAAGATCACATCAGAGGCTGGTGGACACTCCTTTTTTGGAGGTCTTCCAACAGAGTTTGGATGGCCATCTTTCAACAGTGCTGTAGTTGTGTATTTCAGCATGGCAGAACATTGGCATGGCTCTCCCTTCCAGTTCTATGATGCTATGATTCCCTGAGCCCTTCAAATTATGTCTGGCCCCTCCTTTAAAGTTCAGAGTAAAACACAGAGTGGATTCATTTCTCCCAGTGACACGGGAGACATATCTTCCACTGTCCGTGCATGCAAACACACAAGCGCCGTCTGAGTGCCGTAGACGTGAAACCAGATGGCACGGGGAGATTACTGGAATTTGATTTCCAGATAAATCACAAGGCAGGATGAGTGCCTGGCATTCCAGATGCATTATCCGTAATCCTCTGGAATGGAGCCTTTCCAAGTGGAGCTGCCCCTTCAGCCACCTCCGAGAACAGCTGGGTAATCCTGGAGAGAACGGGTGAGTGAGAAAGGAGAGCAACCCACAGCCAGGGAGGAGCTGTTGCAAAACCAGCCGGGATTGGATCAGATGATCTCTGACACTCAGGTCCCATCTGGCATGTATTTGGACCAAAACAAGGGGCCGGATGGCAGGGCGGGATGAAGCAGAGGGGAGGGGCAGGAGAAAGTTCAACCTTCACACCCCCAAGAAAGCTCCTCGTCTCAGGCCAACCCAAACGGCTTCCAGTCAAGTCAACACTGCTGATGCTTAGGCTGAAATCACAGAGAACAGTCCTGACTTGAGTAGAGAGATTGAATCAAGGAGGTCTACTCGCTACTCATCAGCTGATTCAATAGGTCTACTCTAGGTGGAGCCATCTAATACAATTCTAGCCAGAGTCTTTGGACCTTTCTGCACTGCACTGTTATTGTGCTATTGTTCCACTTTCAACACCCTGTGGAATTCTGGGGCTTGCAGTTTTCTGAGGCCTGCTGCCTTTCATTTTCCTCAGTATTCTCATCTCCTTCAGCGAGTCTTGTTGTCTCATGATGTGTCCGAAGTATGATAGCCTCTCACTACTCAGGTTGGCTTCTAGGGAAAATTCAGCCTTGATTTGTTCTCAGCGGTCCATGGTATCCCTTGAATTCTCCTCCAGCACCCTATTTCAAACCACGATATTAAGGCTTCAAATCAACACGCTGCTGGGCAGGGGCAGAATATTGGTCAAAGTTTGACTTTGCTTTGCATGATTGTGTTTTGCTCTGGCTCAGAGTCCTCGAACACGCAACCAAGGGGAGGCCATAGAGAGGCTGCAAAAGGCCTCCAGGGGAGCAGAAATGATCCACATGGCAGCACTGTTAAGTCCTGAAGATGTTGATCTATCAGGTAATAAAACTCTATCACCTCACTTTCATTTTATTAATCAAGCTGTGAAAATTGCCCCAGGTAGCTGTGCACAGATGGAAAGCCTGCTTGGGGAAGGGATGATTTCAGGTTTGGCATCTGAAGGGAATTGCCAAGGGTGCAACTGTGGTTCAGGAGCTGGGGAGGCCCACCAAGCACTGGGATGTGCAACACGGCCGCATTGTCCTACCCAAACCATCATCTTCCTCACCTCTGAGGAAAACCACATTCTGGTGTCTGGAAAGGAGGATCAGGGGCTTTTCATTAGCCGTCTGAGAAACAGGAGAACCGACATGGGGGTTGAAGAGAACTTAAAATATGTCACTGCATTATCTCAGGTAAAAAAAAGCCAATTTAATCAAAAGAACCAGGCAGTCATTGTGGTCACAAAAGACTGTATTAAATGTGGACTCTCTGCTTAAGGTCTCTGAGAAACCACAGGGGAATAGAAGACTAAAGGAGAGTGTCTACACCTCCTCAGCATCAGAATAAAGGGAACAAGCGGGCAAGATAAAGAAAAGGAAGGGAAACGAAAGAAAGAGGAGATTGGGAGGTACCACTCAACAACTGTTTTTTTTTTAATGGCTTTAATGATCAAAAGGACCCTTGAAAGGATATCAAAGGAAGAAGAGCATGATTGGACGCTCTCAGGTGAGCAGGAATAATTTCTTTCTCCTTCTTGATTTGAAAATGCAAGTGCAGGCCTGCTGAAAGAAAGTCTGGGTGCTGCCTAATGACAACTTCATAAAACAAACTCCTTGTGAGCTTTTGGGGAAGCTCAGCTGAGCAGGTCCCCTGAGCAGGGTCAGGCCCTGAGCTTGGGAAAGGGCTTTTTTTTATTGCAATTCCCAGAATCCCCCTGACAATATGGTCCAGTTGTATGGGCAAGCTTGGGAATTTTAACTTCCAAAAGTAATTTCCAAACTCTGTTCCCCTCCATCTTTGGAATGGTTAAGATTCTACACTGAGGCTGCACAGTATGAATCTCTGCGTGGATTGGGTGGCAATATGTGGCCCTTGTTGTGTTGCATGACCTGGTTGTGCAACTGAGTATTCATCCACAAGCCATGCCTATTTTTGTGGATGCTTACCTGTGCTTAGGGGTCTGTGTGCTGAATGGCACCGCAAGCACAGTTCCACTTCAGCAACCTTGTCCTGAATATCCACAGTTCACAGAAGACAAGATTCCAGCAGCTTCTGGAATCTTTCATGTGAAAGACACTATCAGGATTGGGACTCTTTAGGCACAAGCTGTTCTTCCTGATCTACAAAGTGGCTCTCAGCCACCCTACCTCTTATTCTGCCTCTCAAAACTAGTTACCAGTGATACAGACCAACAACGGATGGATGGTTGTCACCATCAGAACTTGTCTGTATACTTCCGGCCAAGCTGGAACATGTCCAGAGGAGGCCGACCAAAATGATAACAGACCTGGAAACCATGAAGGAGTGGCTAAGGGAGCTGGGGATGTTTAGGTTAAGAGAGGACATGATAGATATGTTTAAATATTTGAAAGGCTTTCATTGGGGAGCTGGGGCAAGTTTGTTTGCTGCTGCTCCAGAGCAATGGCTTCAAACTTTGGGAAAGAGATTCCCTCTAAACCTTAAGAAGAACTTCCTGATGGTAAGAGCAGTTTGACAATGGAATAAACTGCTGCCTGGGTGTGAGGTGGAGTCCCCTTTTTGGGGGGGTTTAAAAGAGAGGCTGGATGGTCATCTGTTGGGATGAGTGCTTTGACTGTGTCTTCCCACATGACAGAAGAGGGCTGGACTGGATGGACCTTGGGATGTCTTCCAACTCTAGGATCTGGATGCCATGAGAGGAGCAACAAATGGGAAGGGCCATGACTGAGGGACAGGTTGGTGTGAAGAAGACAGAAGGATCACCATATGTCTAGAATCACAGTGGAATATCAGAGAGAAAGAAGGAGAGAGAGCTGATTTGACTCTCCTAGGCTCTTGATCTCTGAGCCAAGAAATGTAGAATTTGGTAAATCATCAGCAGAGAGGGGATTTGAACTTCTGAAGCCCTGTTCTGGCACCCAGACCACTGATCCAGACAAGGCTAGCTCACACCAGGTCTGCTAATAACTCTTAGGGCAGTGGTTCTCAACCTGTGGGTCCCCAGATATTCGTGGACTTCAGCTCCCAGAAGCCCCAGCCATGGTCAATGCTCAGTGAATGAACATCTGGGGACCCACAGGTTGAGAACCACTGTCTTAGGGTCACCAGTCCCATTTTAATTTTTTTAATTTTTAAAAAGATGCAAAAATTGAAATCAGTGGCTTCCTTAACCTTGGTATTAATCTGATTTACCGTGTCTATAGCAGTGTTTGAGAAAGGTACTTTTTTAGACTACAGTTTTCAGAACCTGCCGGCCATTACATCACCAGGGGTTGGAAGTTTCTGAGAATTGTGAACCAAAAATGTAGTTTCCCCAAGCGCTGCTGTAGAGTCTAAATGTTGGCCATAGAAGAGTCCAAACCTTGGGGAAGTTACTTATCTGGACTATAGCCCCCCCCCACTCAGGATCTTCCAGGCAGCATGACTAGTGGGAGTTGTAGTAACTTTTCCAAAGCTCTTCTCTGAAATCAGCTTTGAAGATGCATCCTAGTGCCAGTTAGCAGTCGATCTCTTTTGGCATTCAGCGCCAGGGCTGTGTGGACAGCTCCTTTCCAACACCTGCGGCCGTCTCCGCCTGTTTGCGGAAGACAGAACAGAAGACGGAAATATCTCCATTCCGAGCCCAGAGGGACCTTTCTTGCTGATGAAAGTGTTTCTATTCCCGTTATTGAGCATTTTAAAAGTGTAAAGACGTTTTCAATGACCATGCATCAAAATGGATGCACAGGGATGAGGGAAGCTCAGTGGAATCAAAGCTAAAATCCATTTGTTGTTGTTATGTGCCATTCAGTCAGTTTTGACTTACAGCAACCCTCTGAATGAGAAGGCCTCCCAGGTCCTCTGTCATGAACAGCCCTTCTTCTAAACTCTGGGCAAACAGCAAAGCTATCCACCTGTCTTGCTGTCTTTCTCCTTTTCTACTGATTTCCCCTTTCCCCAGTATTATCCTCTTTTCCAATGAAGCATGCCATCTCATATGTCCAAAGTGTGATAGCCTCAGTTTAGTCATTTTGGCTCCTAGTGAGATCTTAGGTTTGATTTGCTCTAAGACCAATTTCTTTGTTCACTTTTGCAGCCCAACTCTCTTCAAGCACCCTCAGTTGATTTTCCCCTTAGCTTTCTTTATGAACCAGCTTTCACGTCCACACATAGAAACTGGAAAATACTGTGGCATGGATGATCTGACTTTGGCATTCGTGATGGATCTCCACACTTGCCAATGTTATCTAGCTCCTTAATAACTGGCATTCTAAGCCCAGAATCCATATACAGGCTAAATACAAGGATGCTGAGACAGATGATCCTACATCTAGATGTAGTGTGACTTTAAGCTCTTGGAAGTACTCCACAATTGCACAACACCATTTTGTTGGCTGTGATACTGTGCAACTGAATGCATGCACTTTAAATGTGCATGCACATTTACTTGCACAATGTGCACAGGACTCCATGTAGCATGGACATATGCATTTAGGCACAAAGACACCACACACACAATCCACTTCTGCAACCTTGTATCAAATACAGTCGGCCCTCCACATTTGCACATTTGACTTTGATTTGATTATTTGCAAGTTTCTCCAACCCCCGCCTCCCTACCTCAGCTGCATCTTCTCCAGGTGAACCTTCCCTCTTGGTGGCTCTGATCAGGACACACAGCCCTTAAAAAACCAGCCTCCAGTCCTATTCTTCCTCCAACAACAGCCACTGCCTGGCCAGCTAAGGACAGTTCACAGCTGGATTTCTCAGCACCACAAACCTTCTCCCAAAGAAGATGATGCATGAGAGAGGAGGTATAGGGCCGCTGTGCCAACCCACCTCTCTCCCTCTCCTTTTCCTGCCATGTTTGGACCCTAGGTGCCCATTCTCCCCACCATACCTCAGCCCCCTTCCCACAGACACACACATTTTGATATTTATCATCTTTCCCACTTTTGCAGGGGTCCCGCACCCTTAACCCTAGCAAATGTGGAGGCATTTTGCATCAGGCCACAGTGCCCAGCCACTTCCATAGGGGAACTGATGCATATATAAGAAACCAACAGGATTCCAGGTTGGAGTCATTCCAAGCCATGACTAGACAAGGAAAGAACCCAAACTCTCCGTCTCTGCATTGCTGCTCCACTCAGTGTTAAGTCCTGGCTTGGCTGATCAAATCTTTCTCTCTCACCTTGGTTCCCTCGTGGCTAAAAATGGTATGGGAGTGAGGATGTCAACCCAACTCAAAGCATTTTTTAAAAAAGAATGGGATGTTTAATAGGGCCATCTGATGCAGCTGGGTCTCTTGCCATCTTTGTGCAGAGCATGTGTCTCACTCCCTGTGGGCAGCAGGTCATAGATGGGATAACTCAATGCACTTTCTGGCTTGACATGGCATTCTCAACCCAATTCCTACCTTCACCAAGACATGTATGGTGAACTTTTGAAATCCCTGTCTTCTGCTCTCCTGCCACTCCACCCACCACGCAGCACCACCCCATTTCCTATTCTGTTGCCTGGAAGAAGCTTGAAACATTCACCTTTCCATCCCTGCACCGAGAAAAGGGTGCCTGTGCCTTTAAGAGGATGAATTATTTCTCCCATTTCCTCTCCTCTCCTTGTTTTTCATGCCAGTCTCTCCCCCTGGATACCTTCTGACAATTACCACTTCCCCGGCAGCTGGTGTGTGCTGTTTGGTGTGTGTGTGCACGAGTGTGGGCACATGCTGCTATCTATGCGCAAGAGGTGATTGGAGCCACGCTTTTCCCCCATCACTGAAATTTACATTGAACCACAAATTAATTTCATAATTTTTTCCTCTCTAATTATGCCAACATCTGCTGGAAAGGCAAGCTGTGTGCATGCATTTTAATAGCTCGCTTTCCCTGGGTTCCTTCCTTTTCTCTCTCTCTCCCTCCCTCCCCACCCTCCCTCCCTTTGCTCTGAACTTTCCAATAATTATCACCAAGAGAAGAGCTTTCTCTTTCAGTAGCAGAGAGAGAGAGAGGAAAAGGACCCAAATGAGGAAGCTTTCCTCTTCCCAAGAAGGGAGAGGAGATGGGTTAGAGCTGGTCTAAAAGCGTCCTTCCCTGTCCCCATTCCTGTATTCCACTAAGGGGTCTTGGAGGGGAAAGAGATGTCACCCCTTGGCCATCTGCTCTGTTCATCAAGAAGAGCTCCACTGAGGACAGTCCATCATGGAAGTCTATACCAAGCCATGGAAGCTAGCTTCTATGTCCATTGGGCAAGAAATCCACTTCAAGTTTTAGTCTGAACTTTAAAGGAACTGTATAAGTTGCTGAAGCCATTTTTTGAGATTTTGAGATAGAGTCTAGCCACCTTGGACAACTCCTTTTTGGGCATTTCATATTTACAGTCTGCCTTCCTTATCCATGGATTCTGTATCCAGGATCCAACCATCCACGGCTCAAAAATATTTTTAAAAAATTGCGAAAAAGCAAACCTTTGAGTTGTTCCCCATTTTATGTAAGGGATGCCATTTTACTACACCATTGTATAGAACGGGATTTCAGCCTCCATGGATCTTGGTATCCATGGGCAACCCTGGAGCCAAACCCTAGCAGATATTGAGAGTCCACTGCATTAATTTAAATTGTTGTTGCTGCTGTTATTGTGTGTCTTTGTAGAATCGTAGAATCATATTTCTGGAAGAGACCACAAGGGCCACTGAGTCCAACCCCTCCTGCCATGTAGGAAGACACAAGCAAAGCATTCCCCATGGATAAAAGTAATCACATACCCTGGTTTGGCCATTTCCAACTTACGGAGACTCTAAAGCGAACCCATCATGGGGTTTTCTGGGGCTGAGAGTGCGTGACGCATCCCTGCTCACTTTAATACAAACATACAAACAAATTAATTCAAACTACAGAAAAAAGAACAAAAGCAAAAAGCACAAACAATATGCGTACACAACTAAAGCTGAAACTACACTAAACTAGATTAAATTGAACTAAGACTAAGACGTAACTGCAAAACCCAAACAGTGGAAGACTAAAAGATTAATCCATTACCATAGACACACTACGCTAACTAACTAAGATTAAGTAAAAGACAGAAGAACTCTGACCCTCACATGCAAACTGTAATGAAAAGGAAAAATTGATTAAGATTACCATTACCTACCTAAGTACATTCAACCTACTAGAATTACTAATAATCGTGACAACAGTTTAGTGCATCATTAGATTTCTTATTGCTCAAAAAAAATCCATAAACAGTTTCCAGTCTTTCAAAAAAATTCAATACATAATTCCTTCTTAAAAATCATTTATTAATTTTCAAACAATCTAATTCACAATCAGTGATATACATTCAGACAAGAAAAGGCAGAAGAAAGAAGAGAACGGTAAAAGAAAGGAAGGGACCCATTAAGTAAAACTAAAACCCAGAATTAAAACTCTAAACACTTACTAAAACACAGCAGGACTCTGCGTCTCCAAACCTAACTGAAACGAATGAAAAAGAGAGAGAGAAAAGAGAAAAAGTATGTTATTAAAACAAGACAATTGAGGGACTGGCCTCCACGTTTAATGTCGTCTTTGTTTCAGTCTGTTAAGCTTGAGGAAAAAGTTTGGACTGCAACTCCCAGAATCTGCCAGGCGGAGGAATTATTGCTGGAGGGGTTCTGAGACATTTTTTGGAGTACAAGTTTTTTTTGTATAACAGCTCCCAAAATTCTCAAGCCAGAACAATGACGGCAAAAGGGAGGCTTCCATGCTGGTTGAGGGATGCTGGGAGTTGTAGTCCTAACAGGTGCTGGTTTCCGTGCTCTAGCCATCATCGGTTCGAACAGGTAATGCAAAGAACCCTCAGGTACCGCTAGCCTGCCTCTCCCCCGTGTGGGGCTGGGGAAATGACCCCAGGGGATGCTTCTGAGTGGATAATTCTGCAATAGGGCCTGCCCTGTTATCTCCGTCCTTGCCCCTCCCAGCCGCCTGCCTCCTTCTCCGCAGGTGCCGCAGAGTCGGGCTGCCCTGTCATTTGTCCAGGTGTCCGCTAGGGACGAGGCTGAGACCGTACAATCCGCTCTTCGGGCCGACAGCCTGCCTTGCAGATTGCGCAGCCGCCCGGCAGCAGGGGATGTCTGTTTGGTGTACAGACCTGAGGAATATTTGTTGATTTTGGCATCTTTTGTAATAAAAGCTCTCCCAACTCACAGAGTCTTCCCATCAAGAAAATGGACAACCATCACTAAAATGTTTGGCCAAAAATGAGCGACATTCCTTAAAACTGGAAACCCCTTATAGACTTTTTGGGGGAAAAAGGAAGCCTTGGTAACTTTTGATTTTGATGATTGGAAAGAATTTTTTTGTTTTCTGAAAGAAGGGAATTTGTTGTAATTTGGGAGAGAGAGGTAGGAATAACTATACACACATATAACTGCCGAAAGGAAGAGTGGAATTATTTTTCTTTCTTTATCTTTCCCCTTTCTTTTTTTCTCCTCTATTTCTTTGTAATTCTGTGTAACTTTTAATGTATTCTTTTTAAAAATATCTTAATAAACTTTTTTTAAAAAAAAGAATGTTTGGCCAAAACCAACAGTGTTTTCTGGAAAAGAAATTAATTTAGATTGGATTAAATATATAAATAAATTGAAAGAGAAGTCACATTGCTCATGGTTGAGCAGGTATTAAAATCACAGAGCTCCCCCTCCTAGTCAATCCACCTGTTCACCAGATTATCTTGACTTGATCAAAGTGCACCCAAGTCTTATCACAGCCTTGGAAAAGTCCCCTCCTCATTTTTGCTTTACCCCTCCTCAAATCCTCCTTCCCAACATGGCCACTGACCATACCAGCTGAGGAATTCTGGGAGCTGTAGTCCAAAAAAAGAGAGCTTTCTCTAGCACTGCACTGAAGACAGGCAGGAGGAAGATTTTTAATGTTATTTTATTGTCTTGTATATTTGGATTATATGCATTTGCCAATTTGCTTCACATAATGTTGATTTTTTTGCATTTTGTCTGGATAATATGTTCCACCGTGGTATGGAACGGTTTTAAATTTTCACTGTTCCTTCCTTCCCTCTGTGTGTGTGTGTGTACATATATTTTAGATTCTATGCTGTTGGCAGAACCCCCTGTTTTTGGTTGTTTAATTGTAAACTGCCAAGGACATTGATGGTGCTTTATAAACAGGCAAACAAACAACAGACTGGGGATGCTGTGACTCTTACCATCTCTGTGGAACAATCTGAAAAATGACGTGAACAGGATACAGGGAACTATCTGAATCTCTCGCCCTGCTTGCTGATGGCATTCAGACCCTCTGAAGTCTCTTGCAAATCCTGTGCCGTTCTCTGCAGGTGTGGGTGAGGAGACAGAAGAAAGAAGAGCCCCTCCAGCTTCCCATTCCTTGAAAATACTGGTGCAATTTCCTTAGGGATCTTTGCTCATGTCATTCCAGAAGGCAAGAGCACTGGGAGGGGCGGGGAGAGAGATTGGAGCCCTCACGCTTTGGCCCCGTTGTCTCATTAATAGTTGATTCTGCTAAGAGCTTCTCTTAATGACTGTACGTCTTTCTTATAAAGTAAAGCCTGGTTGGGAGAGATACATCAAAGGGGGCAATTAACGGCGCTATTTAAGCCACTCAGTTCGGTGGAGGGAAATCATTAAGGTTTTTAATGGTTGGTGGGAGAAGCAGGCTGAGGACTGGAGTGGGCAGAGGGGGGGCGGTGGAAAAAGAGGTGAAAGCAGAATTCTTCCGAGCCAAAATGGGGCACAGTTGGTGGAGCTTGACGTTGGACACACTCCCAAGGCAAGTCCCGCTAAGTGAGAGGAAATTCCAACAAAATTTGCAGCTGGCTGCAATTGTCAAATGCATCTCTAAGGATCCTTCTTAGGGTTTGTCCCTTTTTCAGACCAGAACTCCCAGAATCCCTCAGGCAATATGTTGGCTGGGAGTTGTGGCCCAAAAAAGGAACTTCCCTAAGCTTTTGGAAAACAGCACCCTTGCCTACACAGTTGGAGCCAGTAGCTTCCGTTTCAGTGATGTGGTGAGTCTAGCTTGGATCTTCTTTATAATTTCAGATTCTAAAAGATCTTTCCACAGTGTGAACCCTACCTGCAACATTAGTTTCAGCACCTCGGAGAGCTCATCCTCATCAACAGGTTCAGTACCTTGGAGAGCTCCATCCCTCAAACAGATCCAACCTCTTTTATGTTTGTAGGTACCTTCAAATTGCCTGCTGTCTTATGGTGACCCCAAGCACTTTCCATAAGGTTTTCTTAGACAAGGAATCCTCAGAGGTGGTTTTGCCAGTTCCTCCCTCTAAAATAGAGCCTACAGCACCCGATATGCCTTGACAGTCCCCCATCCACCTGTAGGAAAGGAGATTCCACCTGAACCTCAGGAAGAACTTCCTGACGGTCAGGGCTGTCTGGCAGTGGAATATGCTGCCTCGGAGTGTAGTGGAGTCTCCTTCCTTGGAGGTTTTTAAGCAGAGGCTAGATGGCCATCTGTCGGGAGTGCTTTGAGTGTGTTCCTTCATAGCAGGGGGTTGGACTGGATGGCCCCTGAGGTCTCTTCCAACTCTACATTTCTATGATTCTATGATTCTACGATTCTACGATTCTATCCAAGTCCTAACCAGGGCTGACTCTGCTTAGCTTCCAAGATCAGACTGGATCTGGTGCCTTTAGGGTATTTAGTCCCTTCCAGTACCCTTTTATCAACCCTTCAAAACTGGGAAACAGCACAGAATCACTGCTCCACAAACATGAAAAACATTGACTTCCACAGTGCCTCTCTGCTGCCTTTGAAAGCACATAGGATTATTCATCAGCCCTACTGACTTTTGTTCTCATGGGGAAAAAGAAATCTGCTCCACCCCTCAAGGTGACTCCAGATATGAAGACTATCAACAAACAGACTCACAGCACCTTAAGGATGAGCAGGTTTGTTACAACAGAAGCTTTTGTGGATGGCAATACATGTCCAATGACTTTCACATTTCCTGAATCTACAGTTGTTAACAGACAACCCTCTCCTAGAGTTTTCTTAGAAAGATGCCACCATTGCTTTCCTCTTAGACTGAGAGAGTTTCACTTGCTCAAGATCACTCAGGGCTGATCAGGGATTTGAATGCTTGTCTCCTAGAGTCCTAGACCAACACTCAAACCACTACATCCTGCTGGTTCCTGAAAGGATTATTCTAGCCCCAGAGAAAACCACAGAAGGCATATGACAAGACAGAGGTAACACAAGGGGCATAGCTAAATGACCAGGGGCCAAACTTATGAATGAACCTTCTGAGCACAGCCAACACTGCCACCTGGTCTGTCAAAGGAGGAACTGGGCATGGGTGAGTCCATTTCTTGAGCAAGCATAAATTCCTGAAAAGAAGCGGCTGGGCATTTTTATCTAATGAGAAACGTCTGCATTTGGTTCATGTTTGTGAAAACAGAATTGGGGATGGAGACCTGGAACATGTCCAGAGAAAGGTGGCCAAAACGGCCAAGACCTGGAAACCATGCTCTGTCAAGAAGGGCTTAGGGAGGAAGGTATGTTTAGCCTGGAGGTGAGAAGGTTAAGAGAGGACATGATAACCATGTTTAAATATTTGAAGGGATGTCATACAGAAGATAAGGCAAGCTTGTTTTCTACTGCTCCAGAGACTAGGACGCTCTGGAGCAATGGATTCCAAGAGATTCCACCTAAACCTTAGGAGGAACTTCTTGAGGGTAAGAGTAGTTCAACAGTTGAATCCACTGCTGCCTGGGAGTCTGATGGAGTCTCCTTCTTCGGAGATTTTTAAAGAGAGGATGGATGGCCATCTATCAAAGGGAAGGGGGCTTGGATTGTGTCTTGGCAGAATAGCCATTGGGTTCTCTTCCAACCTAGGATTGGAATGGCAGAATGGCCATTGGGGTCTCGTCCAACCTAGGGTTCTATGATTCTTTGCAGTCCCAGTTTGCATTGTACACTGCATATTTTGTATTGTGTATGTTCACTGGGATACATGTTAACATTGCACAATGTTATAGTTCATAACAAGGTGAAATTGTGTTGCTTAACTCCATGACTATACCATTGCCCTCTGTCCCCTTGACATAGGATCTCAGCTGACATGTTGACTTCTCAGGTCCCACCTACCTTGTGAACTCCAGCCTCCAATGATTTACACACCTCAACATTTGTACATCCCAGGTGCTTTCTGGATGCTCCTGCACATCAGCTACCACCTGTCTTCCCCTCAACTCCAAGCCCAGCCCTTGAAGTGCGTTTGCCCTTCCGTCCTATCCAAAAGTTCACTTTAGAAGAAGAACCCGGGTCATTTGGGAATGGGAGACAATAGCTCAAGGAGCTGGGTGGTGAGAATGGCAGAGGAGGTGGGAAGGCAAGGCGGGGAAGGAGGGAGGGAGGGAGAGAGAGAGAAACGTGATAAATTGCAAAGCTGTTGAAGCACCAAGTAGTAAACTCCATATTTTTAACGCCATTTAAATGCCTGCAAGCAGATTAATAAGGTCTAGGTAATAGCAGAAGCAGCCTATATTTATTCTATCTTAAATGCCAGTTTGTCAGGCTGTATTAACATTGATGGTAAGACTTGGATTGAGGACAAGCAGAGCTGGGACTTGGCTTTATCTCTCGCAAACAGGCAGCCCGAGGACCCTTTATCAGTCTTCAGCTTTCGCAGCAGCTGCCTCTTCAAGGGTTGGAGAGCACCCCCTCCGCCGTCTCCCCCTTTCCCTCCTCTCTACTCTTTTTAATCAGAGGAGAAGAAGTTCCCGGCTTGATCGTTCCATTTTTATCTCTTTTATTTACTCCATTTTAATGTCTTTCAGTGCATATTTTATTCCCATCAAGGCAGGGCCATTGATAGCTGATTCCAGCCCCCGCTTCTTTCTTTGCCTCCTCCTTCCCACTCGTTGCCGTTCCCACATTGCAGGCAAAAAGAAAAGGATGAGAAAGGAATGAGGTGGGGGGAAGGAGAGAATTATCCTGTCAACCGCTCTACTCTACCTTGGTTTCTTTCTCTTCAAGGTTGGGTAGAGCTGAATGCCAGGCCCTGTTCCTCCTCCTCCGCCGCTACCATTCCCCTTCTCTAAGTGCGGGAAAGTTCAGAGCAACCTTTGATGGAAGGAGAGCGAACACAGGAGGTTTCAGGTGGCTTTGGTGTTTGTTTACAGGTGGATGACTCCGCAGGGCTCAGTTGCAAGTGCAGGCAGGGCTCATTCTGAGGCATAGGAACTTATTGGCAGAGATCATAAACTGGGACTGCATAGCGTAGCTCTCCACCCTGCTGAATTATGCACCAATTGTGTCACACAACGTTTGTGCTGAATGTCAACATGGTGTGACCAAACCAAGACGCTACAGCATGTGCATCTCCACTTATGCCCAGTGCAACCCCAGATGCAAAGGTACCTCACGCTCTGCTCCAGTCTTTCTCAACCTTTTTCCAACCGTGGCCCCTTTCCAACCTTGTTTGTCCCTGTGGCCCCCCTGCCCTACTGGTAGAAAGGTAGCTATTTAAATGTTTTCTTTGTAAATAGAACATGTTTTATTTATAATTTTTGTAATTTATACAAAATACAATTAGTGGGGCAGTGTGGAAATGGGAGGGAGATGGAAGTGGGCAAGATGTTGCTGCAGAGCGTGCATGGTGATCCATCCACTGGGAAGCATGGCCACTTCTCTGTTCACTCTACTTCTCTCTTTTCTATTTTCTTCGCTTCTCTGTTTTCTTTTCTGTTTTCTTTTCTCAGCCACTTCTCTGTTTGCTTCACTTCCCTCTGTGTGGCCCCCTATTTACACGATTTTTCACCTGTGGCCCCCTTGGAATATCCTGGGGCCCCCCAGGGCGCCATATGGCCCCCGGTTAAGAAACGCTGCTCTACTCCACCTCTCTTTCCCATCAGGCAAAACTGCCTCCAAGACTGTAGTCCAGGGCTCAAAGTACTATATCATGCCGGCTCTCTACCTTCTGCAAAAGGCAACGTAGACTAACCATCCCAGGTCAATGGAGCCACCAGCCCGCTCTGCTTCACTTGCCTCGCCAGACCCACTGCTGCTGGGAACCCGTACTCCTTGTCTGTCTTGTTTTCAACAGCAGCTGCCACTGAGCTGCCTCTTCCCCCCTCCCCCAAAGCCTTTTGCATCCTGCAAAATGAAGACGGGGAGCCCCCTCTCCTCCCTCACCCCCACACTTCTTCCTTCTCCCACCCTCAGCCTCTAATTTCCCTCTTCATCAGCCTGAGGAAGTCTACTTTAGGGGAAAAGGTCAGGCGCCAGCATGGGTCTCCTCCTGGGCTTGGCAGGGCTTGGAGATTTCTCTGTACGGCAGTCCACGTTCCCCCTGCCAGCTGCTGGTCTCCGGGGCCTAATCCCTTGCCCTATACACACTAGCGCAGTGCCCTGGGAGGAGGAGACGGAACCTTTTCAGCAGAATAATGATTTTAATGGTGCAGTTACTATACATTTTCTTAATGCACAATCATGCCAGCGACAAACAGAGGGGTTGGGAGGGGTTTAGCCTCTCCTCTGGACGGGCCTGAGATGCTAAAAAGGGTCACTTCATTATACAAAATCAGTTCCTTGCTTGGTCCTCCAAGCCCTCTCCTTCCTCCTTCCCTCTCCCACTTCAGTGTTCCCCCCTCCCCACTATCAGCTCCATACATCCAGGTGACAGCCTTCACTTGCTCTTAACCAAGGGAGCTATGGGAGGCGGGAGAGAAAGAGAGAGGAAACCAAACCGTTTTAATTTAGCAGCCATTAGCCTTCCAAACATCAAAGGGCGGAAAAAATGGAAATCCTCATTAACTAATAAAAAGCCCATTCCTTGCTCGCTCGCTCTCACTCTTTAATATAATTAACGGCAGCCAGCACTTCAATTAAAGCTTTTGCAAACTTCATTCCCTCCACAATTATAACCTACACACACTCACACCCCGGCCACGTGCTCCTCTCTCTCTTTGTAACCTTCACATGTATTTGCCAGCTTAGAGGTAGCACGGGAGTCGCACCCCAGGGAGGCCCGGGTTCTATTTCCCCATTCAGACCCAAAGGCTTGGTAGGTGACCTTGGGGCATTTGCCAGCTTTTGAACTAATCTACCTCACAGGGTTGTCATGGCAGTAAAATGGGAAGGAGGGTATATACTCCATGCAATCACCTTGACATCACCAGAGAAAACATAAGAGTAAAAATGTAAGATATGCTAGGTAGTGGAGGATGACACTCAGAGAGGATCTCTCAACGGCAAAACCAATGGCCTATGCTGCTGTTATTGTGTGCCTCTGAGTCATTTTGGACTTTTGGTGACCCTAAGGTGACTCCATCACAGGGTTTTCTCAGTGAGATTTTTTCAGAAAGGGGGTTGCCTTGGCCTTCCTCTGAAGCTGAGAGTGTGTGGCTTGCCCATGCTCATCCAGTGAGTTTACATGGCCAAGCAGAGATGTGGGTTTGACTTTCCACTCAGCCACGGGAACCCATTGGATGACCTTGAGCACACACTCTCAGCCCCAGAAAACCCCATCATAGGTTCGCCATAGGCCAGAAATGACTTGAAGGCACACAACAATGCTAATTTGACACACACACCTCCTATTCTATCATGTAAGTAATTTATAAAGATGCTCAACAACACTGGGCCCAGGGCAGAAACCTGAGAGACCCCACTTAGCACTTCTCCCCAAGGTAAAGAGCAATCATCTGCAGATCCAACTAACCGTCTAACCCACAATTCACCGGCTTGCCTTCAAGAATGCCATGGGGGAGCCTTGTCTTTAGCCTGACTGAAATCAAGATATGCTACATCCACAGCACTCCCCTGATCTACCAAGGGAGACATAAAAAAAGAGATATAAGGCTAGTTAAGCATGACTTGCTTTTTGAGAAACCCATGCTGGGTCCTTCCTTGCACATTTCAAGTTGTGAATGTTAAAGTTGTTGTTGTTATGTGCCTTCATGTGAACTCTGGCTCCTGGTCACTCTCTCCTAGGCTTTTCTCCATCATTTTGCCATCCTTGCCTTCCTCTGAGACTGAGAGAGGGTGATTTGCCCAAGGCCACCCAGTGGGATTCCATGGCTGTGCGGGGAGGATGCAAACCTCGCCTCCCAGATCCCTAGTCCAATGGTCAAATCAATACACCATACTGCCTAAGACACCCCCAGAACTCTGGCCTTTGCATTCACTTCTTTGCCTGTTTCTTAAAGGGCTCAGTTTCTACAGCATTCCTGGAAGGCCTGTTTCCAAACAAACAGCAAACCTACAGCATGGCCGAGTTGGGCTTTCTAGGCAGAAGGCACAACAAGGGAGAGATGCAGATGGCGACCTCTTTGGAGAGACGGCAAAAGAAACCTAATCCCCGCTTCCCCCAGGGGGGCGATGTTATCATCTCTCCCTCCTCGTGGCCAACTCCTCCCTTAGGGCAGCTAATCCTAATCACCCCAGCTCACACAAGGGGCTACTTCAGATGGCCGTGGCAATCTCCGGGCAGACCCAAGAGCCGTCCGCCCTCCCGGCTGACATATTTGCACAGCCGCAGTGGGGCCAATGGGGTGGCGGAGAGACCCTGTACCCCTGCATGGCTGGGATGCTCCTAATCCCCCCTCTCTCCCCCTGCGAGGGCTGTATTTAAAAAGGGATTACCAGCATTTATTCACTTCGCGGTTTATGGGATCGTTACGGGGTCACCATCTGAGCCGAGGGATTCACCATCTAACAATGACAAAAGTCACTTGCGTTTGGCTTGTGTTGCTGGTGGGCTGCAGCTTAAGACAGAGAGTGACATGATGCAGCCTGATATTTAGGGGCCTTGGTAGAATGGGGCAGGGGACATTCCCCCACCCCAAGATACCCAACACAGCCTGGGGAAACTGCCTTTTTGGACTACAGCTCCCAGCATCCCCCAGAGACTGTGGCCAATGGCTAATTCTAATCAAGATGCACCAAGTGTGGCATGGCTGAACTGCACTCCAAAGAAGTAACTTCCTCTAGTGCTGGTACTCCAAGATGCAATCTAGGGGGAGCTGTAAGGCTTGGGTGGCCATGATTCAAGGCCAGAAGCTGGCACAGCAAATTTGCCAACACAGATGCTTCCCCTGCCAGTATGGTTTGACTTACTTACTCATTTGAGTTTTGTGTGGGTTTCTCTTTCCCAAAGACTCCTTGGGGAGTCACCAGGGCCCTTTCCCCCCCTGACATGTAATGGGTGACATTGATGGAAAAGAGGTCAGTCAGATGTGTTTAGTCAGGCTAATGGGGCTGCCAGGCCCAGGAGAAGTCTATCTTTGAATATTAAGCTGTGCTACCAGGTACAAAGTAGGGGGATGACATAGGAACCTGCCCTCTACAGATTTGATGAGCTGGGTACATTTAGCCAAGAGAAGAAAAGGTTAAGAGGTGCCATGATTTAAACAGCTGAGGGGATGTTGTATGGAGGATGGGGCAAGCTTGTTTTCTGCTGCTCCGGAGACCAGGACACGGAGCAATGGATTCAAACTACAAGAAAAGAGATTCAATCTAAACATCAGGAAGAACTTCCTGATGGTAAGAGGAATTTGACAGTGGAATCTGCTGCTGCCTTAATGGAGCGTGGTGGAGTCTCCTTCTTTGGAGATTTTTAAAGTGAGGCCTGGTGGCCATCTGTTGGGGGTGGATTGATTATTGCAGGGATTTGAACCCTGGTCTTCCAGGGTCCTAGTCCAATGCCCAGATGAGTATACTACACTTTGATATTTTGTTGTCGTTTTGTGCCTTAAAATTTTTTCCAACCTATGGCAACCCTACAGTGAAACTATCACAGAGTTTTCTGGGGCTAAGAGGGTGTGATGCACCCAAGGTCACCCAGTGGTTCTCCATGGCCAAGCAGGGAATTGAACCCTGGTCTCCAGGCTTGTAGTCAAATGCTCAAACCACCACACTGTGCCAGCTCTGGCTCTGACAGGACAAGGCACAAAACTCTATGCAGCTGTAGAGAAGAAAACTTCCCATTTCCAACAGCTGCCTCGCTTCCGGGTGGGGTTTGGGGCTGGTTGCACCTGGTACCTTTCTTTTCCCATGCCTTCCTCCCCGTGCCACGCATTCGTGTTTGCACACGGAGTTTGCAACCGCATCCATGAGTCTTCAAGGGCGAAATACCCGATCTGTTTACAATTCACAAGTTTCCCAAAGCTAACGGGTGGAGGAGGCAGCGTGAGCAAGGGTGCCGGCGGAGGGGGGAGGCTGAGGAGTCTCTCCCCCTTCCTTTACAAAAATCGGGCACGGGGGCGGGGAGCACGAGAGGATTACAGCGGCGAGGGGGGCGGCGGCGGCGGCGGCGGCGGCGGCGGGGCGGCAGGTGCAGGTTTTGACAGTTTTGAATGGTTGCCAGCCAGCCAGCCACTGAAATCCGCGGCACATCTGCTCTCATCAGTTGGACAACAGATGGGCCCGGGGTTTTTAATATTTTTGGATTCGGTTAGATTTAGGAGCTGATGTGAACTGATTGCAGGGCGCAGGTGTGGCCGGGGGGCCGGCGGCTTTCCGGGCAGGAAGCCCCGGGTCAGCCCTCGCTCGGCCCTGGGAAAACTCTGCCCGGGCTGGGGAGGAGCGAGGGGGGCGGCTCCGGGCTTTTTCACACGCGCCTCGGGTTTCCGAGTATTTTTAGCCAGTTGTCTGAAGCCGGGGGTTCTTTAGGAGGAAAGGGGTGATGGTTGGGAGGGGGACGCTTGTGGCTCCTCCGCATCCAAACCTTCCGCCCAACTCCAGGCAAACTTTCCAGGGAACCAGGTGCGCCTGAATGTGCCAAAAAGGCAAAGGGAAAAGCTTACAGTTAAGAAGGGAGGAGTGGGAAAAGGCCAGGCCGGCTGACTGCCAGGGGAGGGCAGCTGGAAGAGAGAGAGACAGATGGGCCGGCCGGCGGGAGGGTGGGCGAGCGAGCGAGGGAGCGAGCGGGCGGGCCCCTGGGGTCCGACAGCGGGCAGGAAGGTGGCTTGACAGCGGAGGAAGAGAAGGGAAGGGAAGGGAAGGGAAGCGAAGGGAAGGGGGAGGGAGAGAACGAACGAACTAACGAGAAGGGCAGAAGGATGAAAAAAGGAAGGAAGGAAGGAAGGAAGGAAGGAGGGAGCTGAGGGCGAGAGAAAAGAGATGGAGAGGGAGGGAAGGAAGGAGGAAAGGAAAACGCCCAGATCAGTGGTTCTCAACCTGTGGGTCCCCAGATGTTTTTGGACTTCAGTTCCCAGAAGCCCTGAGCATTGACCATAGTGGCTGGGGCTTCTGGGAGCTGAAGTCCACGAACATCTGGGGACCCACAGGTTGAGAACCACTGGCCCAGATGCATTTTCGAGTCCTTGTCTGCAAAGACATCTAAGGACATCTAAGACTCAAAAAACTTGATCAGGCTCGATGCCAGACTCAGCCCTACTGATGCTCCACAACCTGTTCTTTCCCACTGCCTTTAGTCACTTATTCCCCATTGCACAAGAGAGCACACTGGTAGAGATATCAGCAATTGCTCCATACCTGTCTTCAGCAGAAAGGTGATGTAGTAACTACATGAGTATAGATTTGCACTATGCAAACATGCTGTGGAACCACAGGAACTCCATGTGAAGGAAGATATGGGTTCTTCCAATGGCAGCTGGTTCATCCCATATCAATAGGATGGTGATGGCCTGTGCCCCAAAGGAGCAAATGCCAGAAGAAACAGTTACAGGTGGCTCAAGCCATTCTGGGTCACACTCAGGTGGCCGAGGGAGTTTACCTAGGCAGACAGGAAGTGCAGCAGCAAGTTCTAATCCATTCCACAATCCCACAGACATGATAACAGATACCAAAAGGGAAAGTCAAAGAGATATACATTGTAAGCCAGTCCAGAGGTCAAAATCGAAATAAATCCAAGACAGGAAACACACAAAAGTCAAGGAGAACAAACAGCTGTGAACAACAAAAACTCCCAGCAGCTGCTGTGGGATTTATAGCTGACTCACTCTGAAACCACCAGGTGCTTGATTGTTTAGCATTTCTCTTTTAAGAGGCATTGGCTCCTCTGTTGCTGTTCCTTGTCACGATGACCTTCTACAAGTGATGGGCATGCTTCTTCAGGGTCCCTCAACTCTGGCTGAGGTGGGGACCCATCACCAGTTCCTCAACAATGGGATCAGCCATTAGCTGCCCAGATGGTGGAGAACATCGTCCAAAGCCAGAGGCCTTTCTGTATCTTACTCCCCTGCCTTGGATTCCTCAGATTTCATGGGATGAATTATGACAGGTTAGTCTGCTCTTGGTTTTAGCCCAACCTTTTGAAAAAGCTATGCCAGCTGCTGAACCCTACCACTGGGTTCTTTTCAGCACCAAGGACAGCTCAATTAATGTTCGAAAGAAACCCTGGCACTCCCTTAGAATCATAGAATCACAGAAATGTAGAGTTGGAAGAGACCACAAGGGCCATCCAGCCCAACCCCCTGCCATGCAGGAAAACCCTCACAGCGCTCCCGACAAGTGGCCATCCCTTGAGGGAAGAGTCACCAGCCCGCCCTGCCCCACTGCTGCCTTCTCTCACAAAAGAGGGACAATCAAAAGGGCAAAGCATTCAGTGGCTTGCACAGAAGACCTGAGCCTTCCTTGCTTTCCCCCTTCCTCAATGGCAAAAAGGCAGCTGGAGTTCATGGCCCTATTTAGCAGTTTATTACTCCTCCATCACTGGTCTAGAGAGAGGAATGGAGAGTGAGAAGGCAGGGAGCATCCCGTTCTCCAAGCTCACAGGCAATGGGATTATAGGCAGGCCAAGCAGCCGTGCTCGAGAGATAATGTAAGCCCCATCCGCCAACGTTCACGCATTTCTCCTCCTAGGGCTCTGAGGACTTGTGAAGCCGAGACACCTTGTTCCTTCTCTGTCCTCCCTCCTCTCTCTCTCTCATTCTTTCTCTCTGTGTTGGTAACCTCTGGCCCAACAACAGCACGTAAATCCGGAAGAGGTTTGATGATAAGAGGATGGCCGGTGCTGAAAGATGAGAAGCCCAGATGGCAAGAGGGTGGATGAAGAGGACAGAAAAGCAGGAGTGTTTTCCTTGCTCTTGTCTCCCTGTGCCTTCATTTGTGGCTTGCCTGGGAGTAACCTTGAGAGGGGTGACATGTGGGTGAAGCTGGCGCAAAGCAGCCACAGGTTAGCTGACGTCCTATGGGTGACACACAAAGCTGTAAATTGCCATATTTCTGCAGATCCAAATTTTGCAGCAGAGGTATCCACATTTCAGCTCCAGAAGCATAGTAGGTATTGAAACCAGGTGTGAATTGCACGTACAATGCACACTTAGTTGTGCAGCATCACAATTCACTAATGAGGTAGCTTTATGCATGTGCCATGTAACTGAGTGAGCAAAAAATTATGCTCTCCTTCCTTGATGTAGGATCTTGGCTGTTATGTGTACACACACATTCATGCATGTGCAGAGAGGCACGCACATGCTGAGTGCCAGGGCCTGCACAGAATTTCTGGGCCTTCTAACTGCCATAGCAGGCAGCCAAAATTCATGAGGTATCTTGGTTCAGCTGTGCCTTCAACTTTCATTCAGCACAAGGGTTGCATAGCACAACTATTGTGTTAACTCCACAGAAAGAGAATATATATCGCTTTATTACAGATAATATAAGTATCTAGAATACTTGTGAGAATAGTAAAGAAGTAAATAGAATCTTAAGTACACAGGAATAATTATGCATTTCATGTTTCTTTATTTTTTTAAGTATATTTGGAAAAGTGAAAGAATGACTGAAAGAATGTATGTCAATATATGTTCTGTGTTTTAATAAAAATAATAATTAAAAAAAACAGAAAAAAAAGAAAGAGAATTTTGCACTATACAACTACAATCCCAACCAAAATGTCTTGGGAAATGCCTCAAAATGCCCTTTGAAAAGAACCAGAAAACGTTGCTCGTCACAGTGCTAAAGAAACCTTGACTCTCCCTTGTTGTGTTACTTTTGAAATGTGGCCTCATTGCTCCCTTGTTACCTCCAAACAGAGAGGAACTTGTTCCAGATAACTCTGTGATTCATAACCCATTTCTTGCCAGCTTTGGTGCTCAGTGTGAAGCCCACTCCATGAACCAAACCTGCACGCCTAGGCCTTTACATCAGCCCTGGCCAGACAGCTTTGCACATGGTGCTCTCTAAAGCTCTCTATCACCCTTCCACAAGACTAGTGCATGGAGCTTCACCATCATCTCTGCACCAACTTGTGACAAAGCCACTGTGGGTCCCAAAGAGCAGAACGTCTGCCCAGAACTAAATCACTTTCACCACGGGACCTGGCTCTTCCTTGAGTTCCCCTACCACTTCTCTCTCCCTCCTTCCCTCCCTTCTCTCTCTCTCTCTCTCTCTCTGAAAATTGATAATTAACCTTTTGTCCACGTGGCTGTTGTGTTTATTCGGTCTGAGCGGCTGCAGGTTGCTGATATGGAAATTGCCGTGCGCAGCCAACACCTCGTCCCCAACGCAATCTGGAGCCGCGCACAGCCGTTGGGCAGAGATAAGCAGGTGCTTATTCACCCGGCCTTGCGGCAGCTGCAAAGACTCCACTACCCGATCACTCCAATCTTGGTGAAAAACTACTTGAGGTTGGGCTAATGTGATGGAGAGGGGCGATATGGCCCCCCCGGGGGTGCCACCCCCCCAGCTCCCCCTCCTCTCCGCTTGCTTGCTCTCTTCCTCTGCCTTTTATTTCCTTCCCCCTCTCCTAATCTCATTTCTCTTTTCCTCTCCAACCCTTATACCCCTTCTGTCTTCTTCCTTATCTCCCACTCCATACCTCCCTCTGATTGCTTCTGCTTCTTCTCCTTCTCCTCAAAAAAGGAATAATTTATTTGAGCTTCTTCGTGAGTCCCTTTTCTGGTCAGGGTTTTATTTCTATGACTTCTCTCGCCCTTTTCCCCTTCCCTCCCCACCCCAGCCAGCCACCCCCTCCCACAGTAATCCTTGTTTTCAAGGATGACTTTGTGACTATCAGATTTCTGTGGGGAGGAACCACACTGCGATGGCTGGGAGATTAGGAAAGACATGATGCTTTGGTCCAAACATCAAAACAAGGCGTCTTCTCTGGAGAGGGGGGTGACAGATGTCAAAGGCACTTGTGAGAGGGGAAATTTCTTTCTTTTTCTTTTTTAGAGATGCCACAACAGTGATCTGCCACTTGTCACTTCCCCAAGGGACTCTGTCTGGGTTTTCTACCTCAGGGTTACATGGCATAAATCTCCACCTGCCAAGTAACCCACTCACGCACAGCACGATCCTTGGTTTGAACTGCAAGGTCGCACCACTCAGCAAGGGTCCCAGGAAGGAGGCAGTTGGAATGCAAGAGCTGTTGGGTATTTAAGGTCAGTCACACGTTATTCAGCAAGATGAAAGGAGAAACATGGTTGTCAGCTGGTCCAGAAGTTGCACAGCAAGTGAGTAGTCCAAATAAACAAAGCCAGGATGGAGGAAAACAGAGTCGTAAATAGTAGCCAGTGCAAGGAACACAAAACCCCAAAGAGCATTACCAGTTGCCAAGATAGGCAGTTGTAAGCAACAAAGTTCCCAAGGAACTGCTGGGAGATTTATAGCCAGGTACCACCAGCTGCTTAACTAATTAGCATTTCCAGCTTAAGAGTCTCTGGGACTGATATAACTTCTGCTCTCACACTCAGCAAATGGCTGCACATCTTCAAACTCCTGCTGGGGAGTTGTCCCTACAGCACCTCTGGGCTCAGAACTCCACCAACAGCAGGAGCTGAAATTCCTGGCATTCCTGGCACTCTGACTCTGTGTCTGGATCTTCAGACTCCTGAAGATGAGTCACGGCACAAGGCACCAAACGTGCAGCTGACTGCCCAACCAAATACACAACACACTTCCACGTGCAAAGTGTTTCTGCAGGCACAATAGCTTGGAAAAATTACTTTTTTGGACTACCATTCCCAGAATCCCCTTGGAATTATATTCCAAATATTGACTTTTCCAAGCTTTGGTTCAGGCAGAGATCTGACTAACAATCCCTTCTCATCATTCTAAAGATAAGCTGTTTATTTTAAATGTTTCTTAACCCATCTTTCAGTTTTAAAGGAATAGTCAAAGCTGCTTTCAGGAAAGGAATGTGGAAGGCAGCTTCCAGCAAACATAGCAAACAACATTTAAAAGCCAGTAAAATGAAGAGACAATAAAATGCACTGGACAGAAGTACACAGTATAAAACAGTAAAACTAATGCAGCAATAAAATCTTAAAGCTGTTCAGCTTTAGATAAACACATGCAGGCAAATGAAATAATGACACTGAAAACTTACATTATTTCTTCATTTGTTCTGAAGGGCTGACATACCAGGTTTTCTTCAACCTGGTTTTCAAGACCCAATTGTCCTATGACAAAATCACAATAGCATAAAATGCACATTTAAAAATAGGGAGATTTTTATTTTCAAGTTTTTGCCCTGGGGAAAAAGATGACAGTGTAGGAACCAGGTGAGTCTCGGTGCAATAGCAATTCTACAAACTGGATGCCACCACAGAAAAGTCTTTCTTAAATAAAGTTTACAATTAAAACAGGGGGGAAAAACAGTATCAAATATTCATTCAAAAGAAAAATATACAGGACATACATAGTGTAATACGACAAAACAGAATCACATTATCACATTTAAACATTTAAAACATTTACTCTTCCTCTTTTTACTCTTTCATCAACTTCCTCCTGAGCCCTCTCTGCCTAGCTTCTGGAAGTGGGACCAAAACTTAGAGAAGTTACTGTTTTGGACAACAATGCCCAGAATCCCTCAGTTGTCAAAAACAACAACAACAAAAAACAAACAAAACAAAACCAAGTTTTCTAAGATCTGGGTGGAGACAAAAAGGAAGAGACACCCCAAAGAGCAGGGGTGGGCATACTGTGTCCCGCCGGCTGCATCCGGCCTTTGTGAGTTTGGCTACTCTACCAGCAGCCAAAAGCCCTCCAATACCTCCAATTTTTTTTTTTTAAAAAATCAGGCAATGTTTTCCACCAAATTTTGCAGAAAGCCCCCAAATGTGTGAAAATTTGCAGATACACCTTCATCCCACCCCAGAACCTTGTAATACCCCCCAAATAGCTCTATTTTCCTGGGCAGTCCCTTCCAAGATGGTGGTGGGAACTGATTGAGGATCACTTCCTTTTGCCTTTTGTGAGAGACTGCAAACAGTCCCTCTCAAAATGGTGACAGGAAGTGACTCAACATCACTTCCTGTGGCCATTTTGAGATGTTCTGCAAAGAAAAACTGAGGTGGCTAGGTTTTGAGTGCATTGTTCACATTGGGGGATTGGGGAAAATTTGTTCCTTCTGGCTCCTAGACAATTGCTCACCTCTGAACAGAGTAAGGATAGGGAACCTTTTGCTGCCTGGGGGCCAGATTCAATTTCATGTTTTCAAGGGCCACATTCCAGAATGGGTTGGGTAAAGGGGAAGGACCATAACCACCAGCATAGTTTTAGCTTGACATTCTTACCTGGCAATAGCTAAGGCTTTGGGCTTGGTTATATATAGTAAGGGGGGAAAGCCACACAAGCTTGGGAAACCCCCAAAACAGTGGTATCATGGGGAAGGGACTAGAAACATTTGGAGAACTGATGAGGGACTGATTTATACTTCAGGAGACACAGCTTCAGGCTGATGGGCTGAATTTCTCCAACTCTGATACAGGAGGAGGTGATCCTTCACACACATGGGACTTGTGCTGTAAAGAACATTTAAGGAGAAAGCAAGGACTTTAAATATCTTTCAAGGGGAAATCAGTTTTCCAAGAGTATAACCAAGGTGGCAATGGACTTGAAGAGCCGCTCCAAGACTCTTCTCCAAGGCCAATGATTCTTCCTCTTTTTGTGCAAGACACTGTCAGGGTCTACCAAGATATTTTGCTAGGCAGGGTGGCGTGTCCTTCCTATTAGTGTTTCTCAATCCGATATGCAGTTCTGGCAATATCTTCCCCCCTTGCATCAGGGACCAGTACTATGTTTCTGCCTATTGGCTACCCTTTTTTAAAAATCCAGATACTAATCATGGCTGACCTTGCTTAGCTTCCAAGATTAGACAGGACTTGGGGCCTTTAGGCCCTGATTTTGGAAGTCTGCCACATTGGAAAAGGTAGCTTTGGGGAGGGGAGTTTGGTCATTGTGTGGTGAGAACAGAATTTTGACTTCCACAAGGAACAAACAAGTGGGTTATGATTGTTGGAAGTTGGACTTACACCATCATAATTCACAGAGGGTCTCTTGGAAGTCTTCATTCATAGGGCCACCTTAAGTCTAAGTCAACCTGACATCAAGTAACAATGACAATAAATAAGGAGGCATGAGATGGACAGAGGGAGTCCACTTTGAGATCAGCAGGGGGTGACCACTGGCCTGTGAGATCAAGCAGTGATCTGAAACACCCAGCAGCTGTTTTCGAGGGATGTGGGTGGTGTCCCCTGTATGCTGCGTTCCCTTTTTTGGACCTGACTTGGCCAAGAGGATGTGAGAGAGCAGCATCTCTGAGCTGGGAGGGTTTTTCCCCCTGTTGGGCTGAGAGCAACAAAACGTCTTCCCTGCTTGCTCAAAATGAAACCAGTGCTGACTTTGTGGTTAGGGGACTCCCCACCCACAATAACAGCCAGGAGGTGTTGCGTGTGTGTAGACAGGGTGCCCAGTTTCTATCTCGGTGGAGCCACCGGCGCATAGAAAATGAGCATCTGGGGCAGGGAGGGAGAAGCAGGTGTGGGATCCCTACAGACTTTGAGATGCATGGTGATTAGGACAGTGCAGCTGCGGATGGAAAGGGGGGCCCAGCTGCCTTCACCTTGGCTCTTGAGTTCATGACTGCGCTTAAAAGCAGACCCGGGGCGGCTCCCTCTCCGAGGCCATTGCATGCAGTAGAGGCTGCAGCACTGCAACGTAACTTGGGTGTATCTGCACTATATACTTCTATCAGTTTGGTCCCACTTTAATGGCCATGGGTCTGTTCTGTGGCATCGTGGTGTGATGGGAGGAGCTGGGCAAGGCAGCTAATCACAGCTCAGGGGGAGAAATGTTTTAAAACACTGAGGATTGCGTCTGTCAGAAGGCAGATAGGGAAAATCTGGCTCTGGTTTGGGAGAGCTATGGATAATTGAGAAGTTCAAGGGTTAGCATGTAGTTTTCTGGGCCTGAATCAACTTCCACTTGTTGTTTTTTGTCTGAATCGTCTCTGGTTGTCTCTATCAAGGCTGCTAAAGAGCCAGGTCATGCTTGCCGCTGTGAACGCACAAAACCACTGGTCCGCAATAAGGGGTCACCTTGAGGCCCAAGCGCCGATCCAGGAAGGTAGTAAGTGGGGGGAAAGGACAAGGTGAGTGACAGAAACCCAGGGTTGGTGCTGCTGGGCCGGACTGGCAGAGGTCAGGAGCATCCCAGGCCCTACGATACCAGGACCAGCCCCTGAGTTACCTGGGAACAGTCCCTGTGGATATTATTAAACAGAAGACATTAAGCATCAGCCACAGTTGTTCAGATGGTATCATTCCAATAACAAAACAACAAGCCTAGGCAACAAGAAAATATTCCTGCAGTTGGAAATGCAGTTTTCCAAGCTCTGCATTGACACTTTTCCCCAGCTCTGTTTCAAATAGCTTTGCAAGCACTCATTTCAAGAACACCGAGTTTTTCAAGGTCTCCTCAGAACAGAAAACAGGAGACATGCCAAAGCAACCTGGAGCAGCAGCAGGATTCCCAGAACACAGATAGTCAGGTAATTTTTAAGCCAATGCTCTTGCCCCGAGATTCCTCCTTATCATCCTGATTGCTGGAGAAGAGGCACCAGGCCTTGGGACTTTGGACAAGAGGCCCTGAGATCTGGGAACCTTACGGCACAGTTCAGTGACTGATACAAAAGCAACACGTCTCACATTAGCCCAGCTATGGCAAGGGAGAAAGAAACAGCCCCAGACTGCCAGTCCTTCTGCAACCACCCTGGACGGTTGCTGTGAGGGACCCACAATGCCCGGCTAGCCTGGGTCGACAGCCCAGCCTTTGCACTGCCTCCAAATGTGGGGAAGTACGAAGGGGAAACTGTTAGGAAATCAGTCCGGTTCCGGAACGGCTGGCAGGGCAAGGCAGAGCGAGGCTCCTTAACCGCCGAGACAGATGGTTCCTGTTGGGGGAAGGGGAAGGGCTCAGCTGCCTTTCCTTCTCCTGCCTCCTGCACTATCTCCACCGCACAGCTGCTTCACCTTCCCCTCTCGCTATGGGGAGCGACCCACTCTTTCCATCCTGTGCGTGACCAGCCCACAGAAGAAACTGCCAGGGTGGACAAGATAGGGAGGGAGTCTTCTGTGGGACCCCCCTTTTTTTTGGTGTGATGAATCTGCTTTGGGTTTTAGTCTGAACTTTAATGGGGATCTTCAAGGTACTGGGGCTGTTTGGGGGAGACACTCAATCTTGGATGATGCCTTTAAAGTTCTGACTAGAAGACAGAGGTCTTACCACCCCCATGGACATGTGAGAGGGTTTGGCATCTTAGATTAATTAAAGTTCAGACTAAAATCCAGAGCAGATTTGCCCTCTCCAACATGGGAGCCATCAGGTGTCGCTGCTGGCATGACTCCTCTGCCTTTGGCAGCTGCATCAAAGGGAGAGCTTTTCTGCACTGCATGGAAACGCGGTGATGGGGAGGGCTGCTCCTGATGAATTTCAGCCTGCCATGTCCTTGAACCCAGAAATTTCATGTGGGCTGCTTTGCCCATCCTCCTCTGTATCTGGGGGCCAGTGTTTGCACCATGGGACTTCCAGGGGTCCACATGGACTGCCAAAGATACAAAATAGTAACGACAACAAGAAATCAAAAGTACCTCTACAGCTATACGCAAAATTTTGAAAAAAATTGGACATTTCTTTGTGTTAAAAATGGACAGTTTTGGCCACACAGACTACCAAAGATACAAAAGAATAACAGTAACAGGAAGAAACCAGAAGTGGCTCTACAGCTATACATAAAATTTTGGAAAACAGACATTTCTTGATGTCAAATGGTTCTGAGGGGTGGGAGAGAAGGGACTTATGACCAATTTAAAAAGTGAATCACAGTTGTTGGAGGTTTCCAAGGGCTGCGACACACTCTTTTCCCTTGGGAGGAAAAGCCTGGCATGTTTGGTGGGGGAACCAAGGGTTGCAGAAAGGGCTCTGAGGGTCACAGACACAGCCTGGGCTGGATTGTGTACCTTTCTGCTGTGAGATTTATATATTTGTTTTTTTCACCTGCATGCTGCCTTTTTCCTGGAGTGGGACACAAGGCAGCTTCCAGGAAGACTCAGAGAAAAGAACCTGAACGATGAAATTTTGAAAGACAATTAAAATCCCAATTAAAGCAATATAAAGTTATTTAAAAAACACACAAAAGTTTAAAAAGATAAATAAAGTTTCGCAATAAAAGCTTCCCTGAGATGCTGAAGGTGACAGAAGAGACTAGCAATGAGTCTATACACACACACGTATATAAACACACACCATTTCCTTCTGAGCATCACATACGCACACACAAACATGCCATTTCCCTCTGTTGACATACGTAGAGACAAGCTGTTGACTCATCCCAAATATCAAACAGGAATCCAGGGGCAGGAGAGGGGCCGTTCCAACAAGGCAAACAGGTGTCACCCGAAAGGGAGCTGTCCAGGACAAACACGGCAGGCGGCGGAGCTGGAGGGCCAGATCCTGTTGGCAGAGCAGCTGGGAGATGGGCCTGTTTTCCAACAGGGTGGGGAAAGGGGGAGGTGGGCCGCTGGGGCAGGCATCGGGGAGGGCCGAGTGGGCCAGTCCGACACACCTCCGCAACAGGTAAACATGCCGAAACGTTGGAAAACCAAGCCAAGCAAAGAGAGGCGTGGAAGCCCACGGCGGGCCAAAGACAAGGTGCCCTCGGGGGCTTTCCATGCTACATAACTTTTGCACTATGATTCCACTTTGACTGCCACAGTTCTGTTCTTTGGAATCATGGGAACTGCATTTAGGGAGGGATACTTAGAATTCTCCAGTACCTCCCAAGACTACAAGCCCCAGGATTTCATAGGAGGCAGCCATGGTAGTTAAAGTGGAATCATCGTGCAATAGTTACGCAGTGTGGAAAGGCCCCGAGGGCACCTTGTCTTTGGCAATGGAAAGGGATCTAGCGTGATGTCCTGTGGTCGTTCTTAGAATCATAGAGCTGGGGACGATCGTTGGGGTCTCTTCCAGCTCTAGGGTTCTCTAAGGCCATTTCCGCACTAGACTGTTACAGCGCTACGATTCCACTTTCAACATCCTAGCCGGCCCCTCCTGAAACTGCAAACCCCAGGATTCCATAGGACGTTGAAAGTGAAATCGTAGCGCCATAACAATCTAGTGTGGAAATTCTGTAAGACTTGGTTTCCCGATAGTTTATCATCTTGGTCTCCTCAAATGAAGCCCTGAGGCTACTGCTCATCTATCTGAGTGAGGAGGCAGCCACTGAAGGTAACATGTTGGACTGTGGGAAACCCGAGTTCAAATTCCAACCTAGTAGAAAAGTTCATGACACAACCTAGGCTCCAGAACCCAACCTATCCTACTTTATAGAGTAGTCATGACAAAACTGGGTGAAAATAGCAATCATATAGTACTGCAAATGGGAAGAGGTGCTGAACAGGGGAAGAGCCTCCCTTGGAAGCCATGGACTCTTCTCCTTCATTGGAGGTTTGTAAGCTGAGATTAGGTATCTGTCTTTGCAGGGTGCTTTGGCAGTGGACTCTTGCATGGCAGGCCCAGAAGTCCCTTGGTATCCCTTCGCGCTCTGTGATTCCGTGGTTCCATGCCCAGCTCTTGCCATGGGTGGAGAGGCGGGGTGAAAAAAAAGAGATGCTTTTTAGCAGTTGCTGGCAAGAGCAATATTTGTTTTACCAGCCAGAGAGCTTAGTAAACTTCCCAGTTCCCCCTCTTGTTCCTTGGCAGAGATGCATTTCACACCCTGGCCCACCTTTGGCTCCAGCCGCAGCACAGAAAAGCCTGTTATCTCTCGGAGCACCACCGGCACTGGCAGGGTGGGGCTAGGAGAAAGGGAAATGGACTCACGCCGGGAGAGCCACCCCTCTGCCACTGATAACAAAGGGCCTGTTTTTAGCCTGGGAACTTAGGAATGGGGCAGGTGGCCAAGGCCAGGCCAGGCCCTTGGCCGGATTCCCAAAATGTCTCTGTTCTGTTCCATTCACAAAAAAACAACCCCCCTCTGGCTAAACTGAGGGCAGACAAAGGCCAGGCCATCCATGCAGGGCTCTGACTACAGAGCGCTGCGGCCATCTCAGGTTGGGGAAAGTCTTTTTTTTTGAGGGGGGGGCTACAGTTCCCAGAATCCTACCAACCATGCTAGCTGGAGGAACCTGGGTACTGGAGTCCCCAAAGGTAATGATTTCCCATCTCTGCTCCGTATCCTCTAACATTTCACAGCTGAAAACCAGGACACACGTGTGGCCAAACCACATCAGAGTGCGGTCAAGATGGCAAAAGTTATCCATGAGAAAGAAGGCACAAGCTAGGAGAGGGTGCAGCAGTTTGCTTTTGCCTGAGCCTTCTGGGAAGGGTAAGATTTTGTGCCCTCTTCTCCTCTCCCTGCTGCTGAATTAATTGAGTGCAGTCTACTTCGGTTTTGAATCATAGAATCATAGAGTTGGAAGAGACTCCAGGGGCCATCCAGTCCAACCCCCTGCTATGCAGAAACACCCATCAAAGCATTCCCAACAGATGGCCATCCAGCCTCTGCTTAAAAACCTTCAGAGAAGGAGACTCCACCACACTCTGAAGCAGCAGATTCCACTGCCGGACAGCTCTGACCTTCAGGAAGTTCTTCCTGAGGTTCAAGTGGAATCTCCTTCCCTGCAGCTTGAATCTATTGCTCCTTGTCCTAGTCTCTAGAGCAGGGGAAAACAAGCCTGCTCCCTCCTTGAAATGACATCCCTTCAAATATTTCTTTGAACTCATTTTGCAAGAATTGAAGTAAAGCAGGAGGAGGAAAGAAACTGGGACATTTTAAAAGCAGCTGAAAAAGCGGGATGGCAGAGTCCAGTTCCCTGCTATGCGGGAAGATACAGCTAGAGCACTCCTGAAAGAAATCTACATTCAAAGGTCTCCACTGGCCATCATCTTCTGAGGCCATCTGGTCCACTCTTGAAAAGCTCTTTCAGTCAGTCTCTTCCTCAGGTAGAAATCTCTTTATTTGTAATTTCATTCTATAGGCTTATAGTGTCTGGAGCAGCAGAAAGCAAACTTGCTCCTCCTTCTACATAGGCCATTTCCACACTAGCCTGTTATAGTGCTATTATTCTACTTTCAACATCCTATGGAATCCTAGGGTTTGCAGTTTAGGGAGGGGCCTTTGAGGCTATCAACTCACTTCTCAATCATCTTTTCTCCAAGCTAAACATACCCAGCTCCCCAAACTGTTCCTCATAAGGCCTGGCTCCCAGATCTTTTATCCTCTTAGTCGCCCTCCTCTGGACATGTTCCAGCTTGTCTATATCCTTCTTGAGAAGTGGTGCGCAGAAGTGGACGCCATGTTCCAGGTGAGGTCTGACCAAAGTAGAGTAGAGTGATCCTATGAATTCCCTCCTTCTGCAGGTCATAATCCTGTTGAAACGGCCTAGAATGTGCTGGCATGTTGGCTGGCCTGCATTCCATTAGGTAATGGAAGAGAAGGCATGCTTATCAAATTTGCTTCTGATATCAGATTGGGAGGGAGGGTATCAAATACACCAGAAGACAGGAACAGAATTCAAAATGTCCTTAACAGATTGGAGAACTGAGCCAAAACTAACAAAATGAATTTCAATAGCGAGAAATGTAAAGTACCACATCTAGGCAAGAAAAAATGAAATGCACAAATATAGGATGAGTGACATCAGGCCTGAAAGTACTCATGCAAAAAGGATCTAGGGGTTTTAGCAGGCCACAAGCTAAACATTAGCCAATAGTGTGATGCAGCAACCAAAAAAGCCAATGCAATTCTGGGCTGCATCAACAGTAGTATAGTGTCCAAATGGAGGGAGGTATTAGTGCCACTCTATTCTGCTTTGATTGTATCTCACCCCAAATTTTGTGGCTGGTTCTGAGGACCAGAGTTCAAGAAGGATATGGACAAACTACAAGGAATCCAGAGGAAGGAGACCAAAATGGTCAAAGGCCTGGAAGCCAAGCGTGATGAGGAAGAACTGGGGGAAATGGAGAAGAGAAGACTGAGAGGTGGCTTGATGGTCTGCTTTGAGCCGTAGATCCTTGGCTTTGGAGTGTGGTGGGGACAGAGTGGAGCCCGGTGGCAGAACACCTGCTTTGCACGCAGTAAGTCCCAGCAAAGAGAGGGCAAAAGCGGGAAGGTCGAAGAAAGCATTTTGGAAAAGGGAAAAGAAAAAGAATCCCTGGTTACAAACAAACCAACCAGCTTGGGGAGAGAGAGGGGGCTGGCAACACAACGACAACAGCAAAACAATGCTGTCCCTTTGCTCTCCCCGCCAACACAAATACACACACACACGGGCTTTTTTTTCTCAAGAACTGGCGAGAGGGACTTCCTGGCTCCTTGCAGATGTCACCCAGGCGGATGCAGCTGCAAGAGGCGATAACTTCCTCAGCCCACTGGCTGCCTCCAAGCCCCTTATCTCCGCCGTGCATTCCGCACTGAATTAAGGAGGGGGGAAAAAAACAGAAAAAAAGCAGCCGAGAAAGGAGAGAGAGAAAGCTTCTGTTTCAAATGAAATTAAAAAGGCAGCCACATGCCCTCTGCAGCCTGGCTCCTGGGATTAGCTGCGAGCGGGATTTAGACGCTGAGATTAAGACAAACGCATCCAGGCATCAATGGGGAGAAATGTGCCGCCTTCGGAATACCAATGGCCCACCTAGGGGCAGGACGAAGGAAAGTGTGCAAAGGAGTGGGTGGGTTTCCTTCTGCACAGGAGGACAGGAGAGTTGGGAGATCTCTCTGAAAGTGGGTTGTGGGTGCAGGCACATTGATGTGCATGCAAGAGAGTGCCTCTGGAATGTTTCCCCCAGTTTGGCCCAAAATGGGTCTTCCAAATCTGGAAAACCGTGGCCAGTAGTGTCTAGATGCGTCTCACACTTGCGTAAGTTTGCTGACCGAAGCTATCGGATGTTTTCATCCAATGCTGAATAGCCAAATTGAGTTTAAAGTTGAGGAAGCTGTGTTGTACTTGTGGCAATGTCACACAAGGTCTTTGCGTACATTGTGCATGGATTTTGGGAGTTGTTGTTCATAAAAAAAGAACTTCCCCAAATTCTGAGGCAGCTAGTTCAAAAACAAGATGTCACCATTCCTGTGGTCCGAGGGTCTGAGGAAGAATGTAAAGAAGTTACTTTTTTTAGACTACAAATCCCAAAATTCTCTCTCTCTCTCTCTCTCTCTCTCTCACACACACACACACACACACACACACACACATTGTGGCCACTGGGAACTGGCAGTGGGATCTAGCAGCTTCCATGTTGATGGGGCACCGAATCCATTTGGGGTTTAAGTCTGAACTTTAAAAGAAATTGTCCAACAAGTTGCTCAACCCTATCTCCCAGATCAGGTTTAGCTTCCTTAAAGTTTAGATTAAAACCCACCATGGATTCACCATGATCCCTTACAGACATGGAAGCTACCACGCCCTTTTAGGCAAAATATTTTGGTTAGCAAGGCTGTTTCAAGGCAGTTTTACTCTGTAGGCAGCTGCTAAACCTCCAGCTTCAAGAAGTCATCTCCAAGGATCCCTTGTGGAGTTTCAGAAACTTCCTATGAGTTGCTTCCAGATGTTCACGACTTGGAGAGTCAAAAAGCTTTTCAGCATCTGAGAATCTTTGTGTGACTTTCGTCTCCACACAGCTGCTGATCCCACCCAAGGAGTGCCAATTCATCAGCTATGGAAACACAAGGCTGCTCTCAGCTGCAATGCTTCCTGAATCCAGGTTCCCTTTCTCTAGAAATCTCTCTCCAAATAATGCAACATCTGTTGTAGCCTAAAGCACTCGTTCTCAACCTTTGGTCCTCCAGCTGTTCTGGATCACAGCTCCCAGAAGCCCCCACCAGCTTGACTAGTGATGACAGATTCTGGGAGTTGAAGTCTCAAACAGCTAGAAGACCAAAGGCTGAGAATGGCTGGTCTAAAGGTGTATGCCTTCTCAGCTCTCTATGACCGGCATCCTGTTAGTGACGTATATAACACTGAGTTCATCTTAAGCTTGTGTCATTGCAGAGGTTGGTATTCAGTTCTGATTGGGAGCCAAGCCTTTCTCCAGGATCTCAGGACAGGTTCCTTTCCTAGTCCTGTATAGAGCCCCCCCCCCCGCATGGTGATCTTCCATCCATTCAGGTCTGGCCTTGCTTAGTTTCTGCAATCAGGAGAGATTGAGTGTGACCCATACAGTATGACGAACGGCTTATTATAACTCCTCTTATTCTTGTTATGGGTTTGGTGATGTGGATCTCTCTTTGGAAACTTTCACAGAAGCTGGCCACAGTCCAGGAACAAGGGAAGGACTTCCCTGAGTGTTATTGTGCAGTAAAAAAGTGTGATAAATTAATGCCACTGGCACCTTCTTCTTCTTTTGAAAGAAAAGCCCATATACTTATGAGCCGGGGAATGCCGCTTGAATGCCAATCAGCCAATCAGTACTCAGAACTCTATGATCTCTGCAAACAACGCAGAGCACAAGCTGTCAAGGGAGTAAGAAAAATTAGCAGGCGAGAAAGGAAGAAAGGAAAACAAAAGGAGCGGAGGAGACACCCGAGTGGCAGGTTCTGTGGGTGAGCGCAGGAACATTCTTGAGCTGTGTGGAGGGGGTCCTGGAAGCACACATGTGCCCTCTCACACACGCAGGTGTGCACGCTGGCTCACTGCTTCATGAGAGGCACAACACCTTGGTCCTGGAAGGGGTGGCCTAAGCAGGACTGCCTCCGATCCTGAGGGTCAAAACCTGAGGTCTGGTGAGGAGCTCTTGTGATGTCACGGAGTGTGAGTCCATTTCCGTACTGGACTGTTATAGTGCTGTCATTCCACTTTCAACATCCTACGCAATCCTAGGGTTTGCAGTTTTTGCAAGTTGCAGAATCCTGGGGTTTGCAAACCCCAGGATGCCATAGGATGTTGAAAGTGGAATAATAGCACTATAACAGGCTAGTGCGGAAATGGCCCGTGTGTGTGTGTATCTATGTGCTCAAAAAAAAAAAAAAAAAACCTTGGAGAATCAGTGCAAAACAAAGACAATGAAAGTCTTGCTGGATGATACAAATGGCTTCCTGGAATTATAGATGTAAATTATTGTAAATTTCATCCCCTCAAACAAGAATAAATAATATTGTGTAGTTTCTCCTCACTACCAAAAATCTGAAGAACTTTCAAAGACAACTTGCAGTTCAGGTCTTATTTTGTGCAAGCAAAACAAACAAACAAAAACAAAACAAAAACCTCTCAAAACAACAACAACAAAAGTATGTGGGCTGTTTGCAGAAAGCAACCCTCTTGCACAGAAAACAGCATTTTCTGCACAGCATTTGCAGGAAATGTGTTTTGTGCCATTTTCTCACACACACACACACACACACACACACACACACACACACACAGACAAAAGCCTACTGTATCCATTTTTCATGCCAAATATTTCCTGAACTGCAAAGATTTTCTCCTATGTAGGGTTTCCTGACATTCCAGAAATCTTTTTTTTAAAAACCATTTTTCAATATTTTTCCTTCCCTACTTGGAATCTCCCAAATTCAGCATCAACCTCCATAGACAAGCTACTCAGCAGCCTCTCCTCCTCTGTTAGCAATCAGCGCCTGCCTTTGTCTGGACGATGATGCTCCTAGGACCAGCAACTTGTTTGCTGTAGGTGGCACAAGGACCATTCCTTGGAGACCTACGTCTCCTCTTTCCCCTCACTCCTCCCTTTCCCTCCCTCCCTCTTCAATTTGGGGAAGATCCTCCTGGCACAGCCTGGGGACGGACAGACGAGGGATCTGCTTAGTATTAAAAGGATCTGCGGTACACTACCCAGGGCACCTCCCAAAGCCCCAAAGCCCTGCTGAGAGCCACCATATGTCCAACATGCTTGTTGGAAAACAAAATAAAACACAGGCAGCAGCCACAGCAGCAGCAAACACCCTTGCCGGCTGCAATTCAGTGGGAGTGGGGAGAGGCAGAGTCCCGAGGCCGTCCTATAGCTGGTGGTAGAGAGAAATACACCCATGCCACTGCTAAAAGGGAACTCCAACGCAGCTACAGCCCAGTTCCGGCTTGCAAGAAACAAATTTCATTTCTTGCTTCCTTTTCTTCTTCTTCTTCTTCTTAGAAAGGACAGAGGCTTTTGTTTAAATAACAAAGAAATGTGTCTTCCCCCTCCCCTTCCTGGCACTCTCTCTCTCTCTCTCTCTCCTCTCTTTCTCTCTTGCTGTGTTTAATATCTTTGTTCCAGTGATTTGCATAGAGGGAGTTAATTTTAATGCACACTGCAGCACTGAAGGATGGTGGAACTGAGAGAGGCCGTCTCTTAAAAATATATATCAAAGTGCAGGGGAGAGGAGAAAAAGGAAAGGAGGAAGAGAGACAAGAAGTTGACAGAACATGGGCCCTTAATCCCCGGAGCTCAATCTGTGCAAACGGAGCCATCAATCATGTGTCTAGGTGACTGGCAGAAATTCATTAGCATGCTTGCCCCCACCCCACCCCATGTGCATATATTCTGCCAGACCACTTGATGTCCCAGAATTCGGCTCTTTTGGTGACTGGTGGGATTAAGAGAGAAAATGGGAAATGCCAAGAGAGAGCAAAGGAAAGCAAGATTTGAGAAGGGAGGAGAGCAAGGTGGGGGATAGAGGCCCCAACCCCAGAGCCCAAGTACATGGCCTTGCCTTTGGAAAGCCCAGGCTCAGTTCTGGGCTGAGAGCAGATGGTGTCCATGATGGAGAGACGATAATGATGGAAGAGGGAATTCCGCTATGGAGTTTAGTCTGCACTGAACTTCAAAAGCGCTGTCCAGGGTACTGAACCAAGATGTTGAACCCTTTGAAGTTCAGACAAAACCACAGAGTGGATTGACCATCCCGCTGATGTGGAAATTGGGCAAGAGAGTATACGAGGTCAGACAGATTTGCAATTAATCAAAGACCCTCTGTGCTGTTCACAAGTTTTCATTCATTTTTAAAAGAGAATTCAAGTGGATCTCCAGCCATTTTGGGGTTGTTTGGTTTGTTTTGACTTTTTTTTAAATTTGTTGGCATTTTTCGGCAAGCTGTGTGGTCCTAGCAGGGTCCCAGGGCCAAAAAGTGAGCTATGTGATGTGGATATGCCCCAGGACCCAAAGTAACACTCTTTCCCAGTATCTGCTACCTGGCTTCTTTCTACTGACTCTCCAAAAGTCTGTCCTTCCACTGATCCATGCTTCCTCCCCTTGATTTATTCTCCTCTGGGGTAATACAGCCCATTTCTACCATCAGACAGACACACGTAGCTGTCTTCATGGACGTAATGGAACTGGCTGTTTCCCTCCAACACTCATGGCTGGCTCAAAGTACCAGTTTCTCTGCTGGCCATGTGGTTGGAAACTGGAGGTCTGTGCTCCTTGTTTTTTTTCCTTTCCAGCTGTTAATATTCTTTTCTGCTATATCTCATTCTGGGAGTTCTGGAAAGGCCTTCCAAAAATGCATTAGGATCAGGCGAAGAACATTTCTCCCCTGTGGTCGATCATCAACATCTTTCTCTTCCCAAGGGAAACCAAGTGCACAGTGAACGCGAAGAAAAGCTTAGATTGGCGAAATTTGACGGGGAGCAAGGAAGAGAGCCAGGTAGCTTTCCAAAGCTTCACCAACCCCTTAAGCTCATGGGAACCAACACAGTTACCACCTTGTCCTCACCTGCATTGACCCACCACCAAAACCTAGCCCCAAATAACAATGTGCAGATGATGCATTGCCTCCTGTTAGTGAATTATAATGACATAAGTCAGGATGGTGCAGCATGACAATTTTCACTAGAATAAGTCTCAATGTGCCAAGATTTTTATCAGACTTGGACTCTCGTTGCCAGGTTTTTGACACTCAAGAAGCATGCTTTTCAACCAAATTATAAAATATTTTCAGTGATTCTCCCCATTCTTATGCACCAGTCTATTGAAGTCAGGGCAATTTTGGTGGCCATGCTGGCTGGGGGAGTCTGGGAGCTGCAGTCCAAAACAATTAGTATTTCTTGCAGAATCTTGCAGAATCCACTGCAATCCCACCAGGGCCAACAGTTAAATCCTTCTGGGGAAGGGCAGCAAGGGGAGGACAGCTGTGGATTCAGGCCACTTGCTACCGATGTTGCCCAAACTGACCCAAGGAAAAAATGCAGGAAGTAAATAGATATTATCATCATCATCATGACAGTCAGTGTGGTGTTGTGGTCTGAACATTGGACTATGACTCTGGATGCCGGGGTTCAAATACCCGGGCAGCCACTGAAACCACTTGGTGACTCTGGGAAAACCACACTCTCTCAGCCTTCTAGTCTCTGGGGCAATGGTTTCAGTCCAGACCATGTTTCTGTTCTGTAAATCTTCCCCCCTCCAAAATCATGGGCTCCGTTACAAGTTCTTCCCTTTGCTTGCACAATGCAACCGTTCTGCACAGCAATCCTTTTTAAAAAGCCTTTAGCCACCCTTGGATAAAAGCTGTGGTTAAGCTGCAATTGAACTAAGGTGGCCCGTCTGGCATTTAACATTCCTCCACAGCCCTCTGGAAAAATTAAAAAACAAAACAAAACCAAGCTTCAACAGACCTTTATTTCTCCCAGTGGTAAATTATGACTTCCATAGGCTGAAATTACAGGCCTTGTGCATAAATCAGGGAGTGAAAGGAGACCTTGGCTACCCAAACTGATAGTCATGGGGCAGTGAGGGGGGACAGAATGTACAGTGTTATCCCTCACGGCCAGCCTATCTCTTTCTCTATCAGCCAGGCTGCAGTTTTGTCTGCCGGCCAGCCAGCCACCCTGCTTGGTGCCAGCCAAGCCTTCTGGCAGGCGATATGTGGGTGCCCAACTCAAGACCAGTTTTCCGCTGGTCTCCTATCAGGAGGGACTGCTTACCTTCTGAATGCAACAAAGCCTTTTTGTGAGTCTGGCCCTGAGTTGATAACTACTCCCAGGGTGGCAGCAGACTTCTGCATCTGGTGGATATCAATCAGAAGGCAAGCCAGTTGCTCCACTGCCAAGGGAGATAGAAAGTGTGGGTTCTTCTCTCTCAGCTGCACATATCAGGGCCGTGCAGAAGGAGGTGGAATGGGGGTGCATGTCCAAAGACCCTGGGCTCATGAGAAAAACCCAGTCGGGGGTTAGCTCTCAGTGTACCCATGTCCCTGGGGGTCATCTTCCTCTTCCACTGCTCTTGCTACCTCCTTTGAAGCACTGTTGCTACCAACACTCAGGGCGGAATTCTGTTCACGGTTGCACATATGTACCTCTCATGGATGAGCATTGTACACAAAGGTCCAAGCACATCTAGGGGCATTCTGCACTGCACATGGAGGTACACAGCACATCTAGCACTGCATTCATTGGTGCGTAGGGTGTCTTGATTCAGTTACGCCATCTTGCCACAAGAGTTGGGTGTAGCACAATTAATGCTTGCTGTACATCCCTGATGAGGAATCCTGGCCTTTATTGTGGGAGGCTGAGCAGAGTCTGAAGGCAACTGTTCAGGTTTCTTCTCTGGAAAACAGGGACCGGTGGAGGGATCAGACAAGGGGAAGCAAAAGAGGGTAGTAAGAGGGTCTGTAAGGAATGCTGCTTGTACCTTGCTAAGCGGGGTGCTGGAAAACAATTTTGACAGGCCTAGGGATGAAAGTTTCACTCACCATGGGACACAACAGTTAACACAACTGAATAAGCCATCCTAGTCAAACAACCACGACAACAAAAACCCTCTAAAATGGTCAGGCGTCCACTTCTGGTTCCCAAAAAATGAGTATTTTTTTTAAAAATAATGTTTATTAGCAGTTTTTCCAAATACACTAAAAGCTACAAATACCAAAAGAGAAAGCGAGAGAATAAGAAAAGAAGAATAGAAAGAGAAGGATAAAATACACACAAGAAAGAAGTGAAGAAAAGGAAAGGAAAAAAAGGTGACTTCCAATCTTTGTTATGGCACTTATAGATATATGCAGTAATGCATCGCTCTTCTCGTAACTAAAACAGCAGTCTTCTTTTTCCAAGAAACTAATTTCATTAATTATCAGCCCCCAAATCATCTTCTCAGTTTTGATTTTTCCTCAAACGTTAAGAAAACTGTCATTAACAACTTCTCTCTAATCAAATCAACTAATATACCCGTTTCTGCTATATTTATCAATTCCAATGCCCATGGAGTGGGCAACTATAAAAAAAATGTTAAAGTGTACAGGGAGGCCTTGCCACTTATCTAAAATACAAATTGTTGTACTTCACTCTTTTTCTTTTTTGCCAGAAAAAAAAAATCCAATATCTACAGGGATTCTGGGGTTGTCAAGGGCCACAAAATAATTCTTATTGGGCCCAGGGTTGCACTTTGCTGGCCTTTCACTGAGAAGGAAAGGACAGTATCCCCCCTTTTTTAAAAAAAGCAAAGTCCTCTTTTGCAACAATCAGTTTGAGCTTGCCCAGCCTTTCTCCTAGTGAATTTGGACTTCAGCTGGACCAAAATTTGATTGACAGGCCTCTTTGAAGTGATGCCCATGGACAGCATCTCTTGTCAAAAGCCCAATTCTTGCCAGGTTAAAAAAAAAAAAAGCTTGGCACATGGCATTCTGGAGGCAAGATCCCAGCGGTGGCACCGGCCTGTTTGATTCCAACCGCAAGGCCTGGATCAGAAAGAGATAGCTCTTTTTGCAAGGAAACAGCTGATAACTCCAGAGCAGGGCAGCCGTGGGTTATCCGTCTCCTGGTTGGCAGGGAGATAAATGTCATATCAGGCCAAAATCATCACTGTGCCTGAGCGGCATTCAAACGCCGCCTGGAGTTCCCTCCCTATCAGTTCTCTGTCGGGCAAGTGATAGGAGGGGACCCATTCAGTCCGCCAGACAAAAGCCCCCCTTCTGCCTTTTCCAGATGGGAGAGGGAGGTCAACATGCAGGAAAATGTCATCTTCCTCTCCCCAGATGGGAAATGTCAGCCTTCCTCGGCCTAACCTTAAAGCTTGCCTTCAGAAGAAGAAGGAAAGAGAGAAATCTTTAAAGGGGAGCAGAATGCAATCTCTAAGCAGCTAATAAGCCCCCCGTTCAAAAAAGGAAATATGGGGGACCCTTGTCTGGGAGGACAGATGGAAGGAACGTTCATTATGATTTGTTCCAGAGTAAAAACAAAACACGGTTTGGTTTCTCATAGCCTCTCGCAAGGCTTGCAAAGAGACTGTGAACACAAGGCGAGATTTACAAGTCCCTGCTAAAAATGGCATAAGGTCACAGCAAAGGTGGTGGCAAGTAATCCACAAATAATCACATCCACCAAAGTTAAATGTGCAAATCTAGCAGGATGACTATACTAAAATGTGAGGTTTGCAATGGTGAATGGCCAGAGACAGGTAACCGAGAGGTACTTCTCTGTCTCCATAAGATCAACTGATCTTATTTCTGGCCAGATGTCTATAGCATCAGACACCCCAAGGCAGTTTGCCACCTGAAGAGCACTTATCGGGGAGAGCAAATCCTATATAGAATATAGCGGAAACATCTAGATGGTTGCCAGTTAGAGCATGAGACCAGTGGTTGGAGAAATTTGCAAATAAGCAAATCCATGAAAGCCAAACCCAGAAATGTGGAGGGCCCACTGTAGTTTGAGCGCTGGATTCTGGGAGATTAGGGCTTGGGTCCCTGCTCAGAAACCTCCTTGGTGACCCTGGGCAGGTCACACATTCTCATCCTCAGGGGAAGGCAAGGGCAACCCCTCTTGCGATCTTTTGAGACCCAACGTGCTGTAGTGGTTTGAGCGAGGCAGGACCGGGGCTCTGGGAGACCAGGCTCGCAGCCTCCGTTCAGCCAGGGAAACCCACTGGAGGGGGTTGACCTTGAGCACGTCACACTCTCTCAGCCTCGGAGGAAGGCAACGGAGGCAAGAAAAGCCTGGGAGAAGATCACCGGAAGCCGGAGTCGTATGGGAAGCGCCTAACAAGAAAGTGGCGGCGCATCCCCCTGCCTGCTGGCCTCTGGCGAGCCCCGCTCCAAGGAAGCCCAAGGGGCGGGCAGGGCTGGGGCCACCGGGCGAGGACCGGGAAATCCCCTCTCGCCACCTCCAGCAGCCCGGCTGGCCGGGGGTGGCTTCCCTCCGCCGCGGCTCGGTGACATTTGGCGGAGGAGGCGGAGGAAGCGGGCTCGCCCGGCCCCTCGCCCACCGGCCTCCTCCAGGCGCGCCGGCGACTGCGGCGGGGGTGGAGCGCCCCCCGCCGGGAGCGGCCCCAGCCCCGCGCCGGGCCGGCCCGGCCCGCCTCCTCCGCCTCCTCCACCTCCTCCTCCTCCCCGTCTTCCCCGCCCGCCCCAGCGCCGCTCTCCGCCGCCAGGCGCGGCAGGACCGGAGCGCGAACGCGGCGCGGCCAGGCAGCGGCGACAGCACCCGGGCTGGGCGCGCGCGGAGCCCGAGAAGCAGCCGCCGCCGCCGCCGCCGCCGCCGGGGCGCCCCCGGAGCAGCGCCAAGAGGAGGCGGAGGCGAGGACGGCGGGCTGCGTCCCGGGGAACCGCCCGGGCTGGCTGGAGGAGCTGCCGCCCTCGCCTCGCCTCGCCTCGCCGCGGCGCCGGCCACCCGGGCAGCGCCGCCCGCCGCCCGCCATGTCCCGGGGAGCCCCAGCGCCGCCGCCGCCGCCGCCGCCTTCCCGCCGGAGAAGCCCCGATCAGCGGCGTTGAGAAGCGGGGCAGCCGCGGGACGCCGCCGCCTTCAGCCCGTCCCTCTCTGCTGAAGGAGGAGGGACAGACCCACCGCCGGCGCTCGGCGGGAGGCTTTCCCTCGACCTCCCCGCTCCCATCCCACCCGGGGAAAGAGGAGCCGGAGCGGCTGGCCGCCGGGTTTGGCTGGACGGCGTCCGCGGAGGCGAGGGCAGCGGCCAGGGCGAGCAGGGTGGCCTCCCCTCGCCGGATGGCCCGCCGCTGCCAGGACGAGCCGGGCAGGCGGAGGCGGCGGGGGCTGCCCTGACGGCCGCCCCAGAACGCGGTCCGGGCGAGGCGGAAGGGAAGGGAAGGGAAGGGAGCCGCCGGGCGCGGCGTCGAGGAAAGGGCCAGGAGCCGGGCGGGTTTCTGCGGCGGCTGCTGCTGCCCGTCTCCTGCCGGAGTCCGGCCGCTCCTCGCCCCGACGGCGCTCCGAGAGGGGGCCTGAGGATGCACGCCACGTCGAGGGGCGGCGGCGGGGCGCCTGCCCGGGCGAGCGGCGGAGGAAGGAAGCAGCGCAGGGCGGAGTAGCCGCGGCGGTAGGTGAAGGGCGGCGGAGCAGAGCCCAGCCGCGCGCGGAGAGACAGCGAGAGACCGAGCGCGCCCCTTACCAAAGAGCCGAAGGCTGAGCGGGACGTCGCTGAGCGCCGCCACCGCTGCTGGGAACGCCGGCTCGGGTGGAGGAGGAGGAGGAGGAGGAGGAGGAGGAAGAGGCGAGACCCGCCGGCAGCTACTCCGAGGGGGCGCGGCGCCCGGGCGTCGCCGGGACTCGAGGGCGCCGCTTTTGCCCTCCTCTTCGCCTCCGTGCTTTCCGTGGGACCCAAAGTTCGGGGAACCCCCTCCTTTTTTGGATTAATTGTCTCCCCCCTGCTTTCTTCTTCTTCGCTTGTTCTCCGGGAGCTGCCCGACGCCTGGCCGCCCTCCGCGGCTCCTCCTGGGACGCTTACCTCACCTCGCCAACGACCTCAGGACTGTAAGTGCGCTCTCGCGCGAGCCCGCCGCTTTGGCGCTCGGGTGCCGGGGGTTGGGGGGAAGAGAGGGGAGGAAGGAGGGGAGGAAGACGCACCTCTTTTTTGGAGGTAAGGGTTAAATCTGTCGCCCTGCTGGTGCCTCTCGAGGAGGGTCGCGGACGGGTCTCCGGTGCGCCTGTGTGGTTCGGATCCGGGGACGGGGTATAAAGGGGGAAGCTCGTTTGGGGCGCCGGTTTGGATGTCGTACGCGCTTTCCATCCCACCCGGCTCCCCTCGGGATGTGTCGTGTATGTGTGTGCGGATATTTCATTGGACCGTCCGAAAGGGAGAGATGGACGTTCCCCCTCTCCTCCGTTTCTGTCCCCATCTGGGAAGGACGCCCCCAGACCCGGCCGCCGCTCCCAAACAAAGGCCGGGAAGGGGAGAAGGAGCGAGCGAGCGAAACGCAGGTGCCCAGATGTGCCGCGCTCTTGAGCCGCTGCCGGGCGCTCCGACCGCCCCAGGGACTCAACCTGGCGGTGTTCGCTCAGCCTTTGAACGGGGGGTGGGATAATCCTGAGAAGGTATCCTGAACGCCCCCGGAGTGTGTGTGGCTGCAGGCACGCGGGGAAGCGGCCAGTGGAAAGTCGAAACCGGTCCAATGTGCTGCGCGCCCTCCTTCCTTCCCCAAACCTACGCGCTCCACGCCCGAGACTCCCCGGTTGAGATATTTCCGAAGTGCACGCCTGTGTGTCCGCTTTGAAGCTGAAGGAGGTGTGATCTTCTGAGGTCCTTTCTTGCTCCTTTATAACACTAAAGGCACCAGATCCTGTCTGATCTTGGAAGCTAAGCAGGGTCAGTCCTAGTTAGGCTTTGGATGGCAGACCGCCTCCGAATACCAGGTGCTTTAGGCTCTATTTCCAGAGGCAGGAACTGACAAAACCACCTCTATTCTTTGTGTAAGAAAACCCTATGAAATTATGGGGTCGCCATTCGTTGACAGGCAACTTGAAGGTGTGCATGCACACAGCGGGCACCGTGGCCTCTAGAGTGACCCTGCCGCTCAGGTACAGAAAGAATGCACCTTTGGGAGCTGTGGGGATGCTGCAGAAAATTTCATCCCCTTAGAGCAGGGCTACTCAAGGTGATGGTTTCCAGAAAAGAAAGAAACCAGGACAGCCAATGATCATAAAGATGATGCTGCTCCTTGGCCCATAAGAATAATTGCTGGTCCCTCACAATGTGAGAAGCACTGCGTTAGAGAGCCAGTCTCTGGTGAGTTTTGGGGAGAAAAAGAAATGATTGTACCCAATAGGCACGAATATAGTGTCGGTCCCTGGCAGGTTGGAAAACAATCACACCCGTCACACCAGATAGCCCGAGAAGCGTTGCCTGAAAGAATGAGCCCCAAAGTTCCCTTCTGAAGTGAGAGAGGCTTCAGCACCACAAAGCAGGTGCCCATTCCAGCCTCCATAGCCAAGATGAGCCACTCCACAGCCTCTCTGTGGATAGCTTTCTTTGTCCTGCCGTTGTTAGATTGGGACTCCGGGTTTGGCTGGGTAGTGAGTTCTGCTCCCTAGAAAATCGCAGTGTAGGCGGGCAGGAGGGAGAGGTTGGAGAGATGGTGCCTTAGGGAAATTCAAGGGCATGGTGAAGAGGGAGAGAATGTAATGGAAGGTACTGACCTAGACCTGTTTGGTGTCTCTCTCCTTCCTGAAACAGTGGGGTTTTGGGAGCCGGTGATGGAGTTTTAGTGATCTAAGTTGTAATGATTTGACAAAGCATCATTTGAAAGAAGAGAAATTGTCCTGGAGTTGGAATGGATGGAGAGGAGGATGAGGATGTGGTGTGCAATTGAAAATCAGTTTGTAGAACTCCAGAAGTGATTCTGGATCTGGGATGCCACATTCCAGAGACATTGTGATGGAAAGGACAACGGCAAATGGCCCAGTATTTGTTATTTATGATTGTATTCTGTCTTTCCTGATATAAAGCATCCCACTTGGCTTTCCTTTCCCCCACTTTTGTTCTCACAACAATCCTGCAAGGTAGGACAAGCTGAGAGAGTACCTGACCAAAGATCCCCAGGAGTTTTCAGAAATTGGATTCACCAAGTATTGGTCTGAGATTCTAACCACTACACTATGCGCTGTATTTGGTGGGATTTTTTTTCTTCCTTGGTGAAATATACAGCGGCCAGGGAAGGGCTCAGTGAAATATATGGGAGTCATGCAAATCTCCCATTGGTTTAATGAGGCTCATGAGTGGTGCTCAAGATGGTCAAAGATGTGCCGCCCAAGCCCTATGAGACATGGCTTGGGGAGCTGGGTATGTTTAGCTTGGAGGAGAGACAGTGGAAAGGTGATTAGGATGGCTGTCTTTCAATGTCATGGGATGTCATGTAGAAGAAGGTAGAATAAGTTTGTTTTCTGCTGCTCCAGAAACTAGAACATGAACCAACAGCTTTCAGTTACGAGGAAAGAAACTCCACCCAAACCTTAGGAAGCGTTTCTTGGTTGTAAGAGCTGTTCAAAAGTGGAATGGACTCTTCTCCTTTGGGGGGCTTCGGGCAGAGTTTGGATGCTTGTCTCTCAGGAATGCTTTAGATCTGAATTCCTGCATGGTCAGCGGTTGGACCAGATGGCCCACATGGCTCCTTCCAGCGCTGGGATTTTATGGTTCCCAACAGGACTCACTGCGTAGGGCTGCTTCTTCACGTATGCTGCTCTCCCATCTGACTTCTCTGTTGCTTGATCACTTCATGGCAAACTTCAGTTCCCTGCTCCTGCTTTCTCATAATCTGCCTGCCTCGGGTTACCCTGGGATCCCAGCTGGGTCCAAAGAGCTGAAATTCTGAGAATGACTGGTAAGTGTTTCCTGGCTGGACAGTGACACAGACCGTAAAAAGGTGTTTTGAGGTGTTTTGCTTTTTAAGGGTACCCTCCTCTACCCTATCCAAGGAAAGGACAAGCACTTAACAAGCCTTTTGACAAAGAATTTCTTTTTTGCAAAGTCTTTTTACACTCACTCAACCCCCTTGCTTTTCCTCCTTGTCCTCTGTCTAGCTGGAAGGTTTGTTGAAGGGAGGCTGGGGAAACACAGATTTTCAGTGCTGGGTTGCAGCAGTTTGTCTGTAGTACACAATGCAAGAAAACTTGAGCTGTGAAACATCATGTCACTGTGTTTGTCTGCCTGCGAAAGGCAATATAAACAGCCACTGCCTCCAGAACCCCTTATTGTGAATGTGTGAACATCACAGCAGAGTGAAATGGGGAAGGCAGATAAGCCTGCCTCACTAGTTACCCCCAGAATGTTTAAAGAGCACAGATCAATAAGCTTAGCCACCAAAATGGAAATAATAAGCAAAGTGGATGCTGCTAAAAGAGAAAAGAAATTATCCCAAGATGCATATTGGAAAAAGCCTTCAGGTGGTCTCTGGAAAGTTCAAAATGTTTTTGTTTACTTATGCAAAATTTGCCTGACCTGGTGGTTTCATTTCACATGCGTACTATGTTGGTTTTGGGTAAAAAGTTTGCTGAAAGATGTTGAACTGCTTTTCTTTCTTGTGGTGTTGGAGCCTATCCCTATTTTTTCCATGTTATTTCTGGCTCTGGTACCAGATTTTCTCTTAAAGAACTCATGCCCATCAACACACTGATTTTTGTTGCTTAAAATAAGAGCAAAATAGTTTGGAGCTTTTGCCACTCTTGCGGGTAATTCTGTGGGACGTTCACATAGCAAAATATGCTCCTGCGTGCAGCCCCAGGGTATCCGAGCGTCAAGAATGATATACTCTTGAGCACGTGCAGAGTGCCTAGGGCTCTCTAGGCTTGGAACACAATTCTCAGGGCTTAGGGAGGAGCGTGGGACTTCCAGATCCCATAGCAGGCTGCCTCTCTTGCAGTGTGAGCTGCGTGTGAGCAAGAATCTGGAGAAGAGACTGAGCAAAACCGCTTTGGAGTGTGAGCAAGATGAACCTCTGTGATTATGACTTGACAGGACTCATAAATCAATGTGCTTAAGACATCAGAGTGCGGTTGCAGCCGCGTGTGTGTGTGGTCATATCAATTCCATCACTGTCAGATACCCAGAAAGGGCTGGTGTGGAGCTCCAAAGGGTAGAAAAATGGTGCCCTTTGATCCCATGGTGCCAGCTTAGCTGGGTTGACTGTACTTGCTCCATGGGTGGAGGAATGCGTTTCGCCCATCCTCAAAAATATCTTTGTTCCTTGTTGGTGTATCTGGGTCTTTAGCACAGAAAAAGCAAGTCTGGAGCAAAACAGGGGGGTGCAAAACAGCTTAGGATCATTTGTACAACCTGGATTTCCTCAGGTCAAGGTACTGCCAGACGTGATGGGACTAGAGATCCTATCATCCCCTCTCTGTAGCCCATTGCTGGTCCTTCCTTTGTATGATGGAAACAATTGTCCATTGGGAGGTAAAGTTTTCATCTCTGGCTTCAACCGGTTGTTGTTGTGGTTAGACAGTATTCTATGTCAGCTCCTAGGGCCCCATTCATGCTGCAAATTTGTAGTGCTGTAGTTCCACTTCGCTTCCAAGGTCCAATCCTCTGGAATGCTGGAATTTGCATTTGCAATGCTGGGAATGGCATTTCCAGTGGGGTGTAGTGGTTGGAACGTTGTACTATATAGCTCAGGAGAGCAGGATTTGAATCCCCACATGGCTGTGAAAATCCACTGAGTGGCCTTGAGCAAGTCATACTATCTCAGCCTCTTAAAGGCAAAGGCAAACCCCTCTGAGAAGGTAATGCTGAGAAAACCTTATCATAGATCGGTTCATTTTACTGTCAACACAAGTCAGAAACAACTTGAAGGCCGACAACACACACACTTCATTAAATAGCTGATGTTGAACACTAGCCCCTGTTGTTGTTGTTGTTGTTGTTGTTGTTGTTGTTATTGTTATTATTATTAAATTTACCTAATGCAAAAGTTAAAAGTATCGTTAAACTAATAATAGAATTAAATGCAGTTAAAAGCAGGCCCATTAAGAGGGAAAGAATAAGTCAAAGTATAGCACATTCTGGAACCCCCCTTTCTCCCTGAGCAATCAATGGTCAGGGAGATTAGATGCTTTGCAGAGGTCTGTGCAAAGGGCAGTGTGTCCTGCCCCACAAATCTCCATTTCTAGGCACATTTTGGGAGGTTCTTCTCAAAAGCAAGGGGAGTAGATTCCATACTATGAAATGGAAACCTGGTGGGTGACCTTGTGTGCGTCACATATTCTCAGCCTCAGAAAACCCCATGATAGGGTCACCAAAAGTTGGAAACTACTTGAAGACATGCAGCAACCACAATGGAGCCTTGATCATTCCAAACAGATAGTTTGCAATTCTAAAAGCCTTGGAGAGAGCCGGTTAGTCTTACTGTCTAAGGCCATTTCCACTCTACCCTGTTACAGTGCTATTATTCCATTTCCAACCTCTTGTGGAATTCTGGGCTTTGTAGGTTACTGAGGCCAAAGAGCTCTCTGGCTGAGAATGCTAAACCCTCCATCCCAGCATTTCAAATCTATCCTAGGAAAGTCAAGGCTTCAGCTTTCTTCTAATCACTTGCAAAAATCAGGAGGAAGGGAACTGGGTGTGGTTTTGGCATGCCAAAGCAAATGGTGAAAACGTTGGAGGAAGGAGCAGAGATGCCACCTATTGCCTTGAACCAAGCTTTTGCGAAGTGGTACTGATCATTGTGGGGACGGCTTTATTCTGATTTCTGCATGACATGACCCAGATGTTAAGACACATTATTGCATTCATTACGTACGTTGTTTAAATTCATATCGCGTGTTTCATTCAATAAGATTGAGAGACAATTTACAAATAAAGGGAAATTAATTTCACAACATAAAACCCCTTTCCAAAAATAAAATATTATTAGTTGTATCCTTCCTCAACTATATATTCTACTGGATATTCTATTCAACTATAGAATATTCTATTCGATTGTAACCACTATATAGTATATTTAACATTTCTCCTCTCCCCTAGCTGACTTCCTTTTTTAAAAATACGTGTGCTCCTTTACTTCTTCTTGTCCCTTTGATTTAATTTGTATTATCTCTTCATAAATAGATCTCGACTGCTTCTTGCATTTACTCTGTCAATATATTTTCTGCTAAATATAAATTATGAAGATTTACAAATCTTAGCTCTTGAAGCCTTCCTTTCCTTTGCAAGAGGTTAAATCGTGCTCCTTCTGAGATTCTTTTATAAACTAAAGGTTTAATCCATCACTCCCTGATGGCTGTTTCTTATAGTTTGTCCCTCCAGGCTGCAGCCGGGCAGCATGATGAATAGAAAGCGGCTGCTGGAGGCACACAGATTGCTGGCTTGCTGGATTGGTGCAAGGGCATTTTTTGGGCACAAAGAGGACTGTTCCCAGATATTGTGGGACAACCATTGGGATTATTTGTAATCCCCATGTACTGGGGGAAGAGGGCACTGTGTTGTTTCTGGTATATACTGGGGCAGAGGGCAGTTTACAAGTTATTAAAAGCTGTTGTTGCGGTTGTTAGTGTGTACCTTCAAGTCATTTCTGACTTATGGCAACCTGAAGGCAACCCTATCAGGAGGTTTTCTTGGCAAGGTTTGTTCAGAGGGGGTTTACCATTGCCTTCCTGTGAGGATGAGAGTGTGACTTGCCCAAGGTCACCCAGTGAGTTACCGTGGCTGAATGGAGATTCAGACCCTGCTCTCCTAGAGTTCTAGTTCAATGCTCAAACCACTAAACCACACTAGCTCTCGTTGGTGTTGGTGTTTTCACACATGTGCAAGTTCCCCATGGAGGCAGTTAGACATTTTGAACTGGTATAAAATGTCTGCATTTGGTTCAAAGTTCTGAAACACAGTTACGCCTGCATTGCCATTGCTTATGAATGTGATGGCACACAGATGTGCATTATGGATGGATAGGCACGCACATTTGGTTGTACACTGAGTTGCACATTTGAGGTCTCCATTCGGTTGCATAACATTTTCACTCGGCACAAGGGTTGCATAGCACAAGCCATGGTAGGAGATTTAAGCCAAGCAATTGTGATATAAAATCCTGACCAATATTGTAAAAATTCCCTCCCTGTGGCAATGCAAGTCAAGCCTTCATCTCCCAATCTGGAGTTTGGAAAGTTCCTTTTTTAGACTACAACTCCCAGGATCCCCAAACTGCTGTGGCTTTTTTTTTTCAGAGGTAGTTCTGTCTCAATTCTCAGGGGTTTATTTCCAACTTAGAGCAACCTCAGCCTACCTGTAGTTGCTCCTGTGAGACTTTAAATGTGTCCTCAGCATCTCCGCATTTGGGGGAAGCCAAGCTAGAGCCGTGAGACCAAGCCTGCTTCATTCCACTGATTTATTTCGTTTCCATATGTTTCCAGTCCCACATTGGGAAAACAGTGTTTTGCTTAATTCCGGACATATGGCTCAGGAACAGAACTGCCTGTGGCAACGGAGAGAAGGGGAAAGCAGGGGGAGGGAGAGCGTGGTGTCACCTTTAGGCTCTCGTGGCAACTGGGTGGGGGAAAGGTGGATTATATGCTCTCTAGATCCACCACAGTGTAAGCTTCTTGCATGAAGAGGGACTTGGGTTATTTTTTTAAAAAGGAATTTCTTCCTGTGACTCACAATGGCATTTTGGAAGTGATTCTCTGGGCCTTTCCACCCTACACTGTTATAGTGCTATTATTCCACTTTCAGCATCCTGTGGAATTCCGGGGCTTGTAGTTTACTGAGGCCCAAGAGCTCTCTGGGTGAGAATTCTAAAGGCCCCTCCCTAAACTGCAAACCCCAGGATTCCATAGGATGTTGCCACAGCAGTTAAAGTGGAATAATAGCACTATAACAATGTGGTGTGATAAGGTTGTAAGTCCTTGTGTTCTGTATTTTTAATGCTGTATTCAGGATTTTGCCCTAGAATCATGAGGACTAGTAACAGCCTTCTTTTTTAAAAATAATAATAATATGAAAACTGAGCTTTAACAAGAATGCTACCAAGCCTGCATCTTTGTTAGACGATGTGTTCTGAGCTTACCCCCTTTGCTGGCTTTCAGAGCCGTGAGTGTGCTGTTGTCCTATCCTGCCTCCAGCTTGTGTGCCCTTGCACGTGGACATTTGCACGCACACATACACACACGGACACAACTGTTGCTCCTGGGCGCCTCCTCTCTTTTCCATCCACTCTCCCTGACCCTGTTCTGCCTCCTTGCGGCTGCTTCCGAGGGCCGGTTGTCGTTCTGTTTACTTACGATGGTCACGGAGGACATGCTGCCTCTCTGAGCCCAAGGCAGCTGGTAAACAGCGGTGCGTTCATTTGTTCTTTGGCCGAGCCGGTAGCTGATGCCTTTGTCTGGTGACAAGATCATTAAGGGCTCAGCTTCCCACCTGTTCTGACAGGAAGCGGCCCAGCTGCTTGGTCCATGTTTCCTAGTAACCGTCCTGGCAAGATGGTGGAAAGCGGATGATGCCTTTCTGTCTCCCAGTGAGGCTGATGTCAAGCGGCAGGGTCAACCGGTCCGTGTTCTGCTACAGCATTTCTCCCCTGAAAATAGACCTGTGTGGTTCTCTGGAGCTCCTCTTCTTGGGCTCTGGTGGCCCTAACAGGGTGATCCGTCTCCGGTTTGCAGATCTCAGGGCCCAACCCTGAGGCTCCAGTCCTGGTCCATCTTCTACAGGCATCAGGGAGACTGGGAGGAATCTCAGGGCAAGACCGCTGCCTAGAAATCTCTCTGTCGCTTTCTCTCTCTCTTGTGTTTTCCTGTTCTCCATAGAATCATAGAGTTGGAAGAGAGCCCAACTGAAATTATCTGACATACAGGAGTTGGTAGAATAAAATTTCGTAGACTGAAGTCCACTTGACTGAATATAAAGTAGATAAGTGAGAGCCAGGGTGGTGTAGTGATTTGAGAGTTGGACTACAGTCCTGGAGACCAGGATTCAATTTCCTGCTTGGTCATGGAAATCCACTGGGTGACTTTTGGTGAGTCACATTCTCTCAGCCCCAGAAAATCCTGTGACAGGTTCACCTGAGGGTTGCCTCAAGCCAGGAACAACTTGAAGACACCCAACAGCAACAATATAATTAAAACTAGAATTGGGCTAGACTCTATTGAACTAAACTGTCATGGTGAAACCCATTACTAAAAAATAATCTGTTGACACTAAACGCATCCTCCTGTACTAAGTAAAACACAAATGAACTCTAACCCCCTTATGAACTGCAATGAAAAGGCAAAATCGATTAGTATCCTGTGTCTTATTCTACCATTACTGATCTAGATACATTCAACTTACTAGAATTACGAATCATCATAGCCCCAGATTATTCCATCATTAGATTTCTTATTGCTCAAGAAAAAAACATCCATAAATGGTTTCCAAGTCAGCTTCTTTGGAAACTGCATGCCTTGATGTGGGGGAGATGGTTGCTATTTGATGCTGTGCCTCAGGCGGCAAAATGGCTTGGGCAGGCCCTGTGGCAGCCCACAGGCAAATGGCCTTCTTTCCCTAGTGACTCGTGGGAGTTTTCCCCAAACCAGGGGTGGGAAATTCAAGAGGATTCCATTGCTCCTTGCTAAAGAAAACTGTTCCTTGTTTTCGTCTGTTTTGTGGAATGTGTCGTATTTCCCCTGGAAACCAGAGCCAAGACGTCAGAAGGGGCCATGGGAGAAAAATGGTTTTGCTTACTCCTGGTTGCGCTAGGAAAAGAAAACTTGAGAAGCTGGCTTGGGTCTCCTGTTCTTAAAGGGATCTCAGATTTGGGGCAGCTGGAATCCAGCTGGCTTGGGACCGACCTGACTTTGCTTTGTAATTCTTTTTTCGGCTGGATTAAGAGTAGAATCTCAGACTATTTGCCCCTTTGGAGAAAAATTGACAACTAGTTCTATTAAGAGTCAGTATGCATCATCAGAGTTCTTCATACAGGTAGTGTGGAAATTACTTAACTAAAAACTTGGCTTGTTAGGTTGAAATGTCTGCTCAGGACATACACCCCTAGATGGTATTGTCATGTGCCTTCAAATCATTTCTGACTTATGACAACCCTGTGACAAGTGATTACAGTTTTTTCTGGGGCTGAGAGCGTGTGATGTGCCCAAGGTCACCCAGTGGGTTTCCATGGCCAAGCGGGGAATTGAACCCTCCTGGGCCATAGTTTAGTGCTCAAACCACTACACCATGGTGGCTCTCAAAGCAGGTGTTCATGTTTCAAATATTTCCCCATGCGCCTGTCTCTGCTGTGTGAGCCTGTGAGTTCATCTTTGTCCTTTCAAGGTTCCACCACAAAGCAATAAACCCCCAATTCTGGGGGAGAGGATTCCCCCCAACACCAGGGGGAAAGAAAAAAGCTTGCTTGCAGAAAGAGCTAAATAAAAGCTCCTCTCTTCTCTCCTTCCCACTTACTGCTGCTAGGAGCAGCTATAGCTGTGCTCCATCCTCTCTCCTCCCTGCCTCTCTCTCTCTCTCTCTCTCTCCCACCCCCTCCGCTGCCTCATGCACACACACACACACACACACACACACACTCTGTTTCACCCAGCTCCAACTGCTCCATCTGCTTGGTTGGAACGCTTCCCGCAACCAGGATGCATGCAAGCAGGGAAGGATTTGAGCAACCTGATCCTACCGAGCCAAGAGGCAGGGAGATTGCCTGGCAACACCAGCAGGCGGGCAGGTCAAGGTGGTTTGTGCTGAACTGGAGTTCCCCTCCCATGGTTCTCCAGGCAGTCTCCTTGGGTGGGGAACCATGCAGCTGCATAATTTTTATTTAATTCATGGAATCACGAGAGTCAGCATGGTATCGTGGGTCTGCGTGTTGAACTCGGATTCTGAGAGCTGTTGTTCCAGTGTGCCTTCAAGCTGTTTCCCACTCAGGCAACCCTGAGCCAGCGTGGCGTAGTGGTCTGGACTTACAATCCCAGAGACCAGAGTTCAATTCCCTGCTTGGCCATGGAAGCCCATTGGATGACCTTGGGTGCATCACATACTCTCAGCCCCAGAAAACCCCATGATAGTTTCACCTTAAGGTATAACTTGGAAATGACATTGAGGGCACACAACAACAACAGCTGCTGCTTTTGCACTTTTTTTTTTTTTGAGAGCCATTGTGGTGTAGTAGTTTGAACACTGGACTACTTAGAGTTGACTTGAAGGTACATAACAACAGTGTGCACTCATAGAGTTGGAAGGGATCCCGAAGGGTGTCTCGCCAAACTCCCTGTCATGCTCGAATCCACAGCTAAAGCATCCGCATGAGAAAACCATTCAACCTCTGTTTAAAACCTCCAATGTCCTTTTTAAGTCGGCTGTATCCAGGAAGCATTAAGAGTTGCCTATCACAACCATAACAAGGGACCCTTTCACACCCCATGGTTATAGCACTATCATTTCAGTTTAATTGCTACGACTGCACCCTTCCACAGAACCCCACAGATATTTATAAACACATGCATATATACACATACACATATACCCACATATAAATATACATACATACTTACAGCACCTGGTATTTGTTGGCAGTCTCTCCTCCAAGTGTAACCAGAGTGACCATGCTTAGCTTCCAAGATCAGATGGGATTTGGTGCCGTGTGTGTGTGTGTGTGTGTGCGCGCGCGCCTTCCAGTTGCCTTTCAGCTTATAGCAACCCCATGAATTTCCTAGGGTTTTCTTAGGCAAGGAATCCTTAGAGGGAGTCTGACCTGTCCCTTCCTCTGAAATACAGCCCACAGCACCTGGTATTATTCACTGGCCATCTCCTGTCCGAGTGCCGTTGAGGGATGCCCCTGCTAAGCTTCCAAGATCAGGAAGGGTCTGGTGCCTTTAGCTGTACTGTAGTGGTTTCAAAATGGAAACCTCTTTAAGTCGCAGTCTTGGGGGAGGGGAGGGACTGATGGTGGTGGTGTGATGGCAGTGGTAATGGTTCTTCACAGGCAGGAGGTGTGACACAGGTAGCTGCTTGGCTTCTGAACCAGGAACGCCCTTTGTCTTCCTGTGTGAAGTCTAACGGCACTCTCCAAGGTGCTGAACCTCCTTTTTGTAGAATCCCAGAATCCCAGAGTTGGAAGAGACCCCAGGGGCCATCCAGTCCAAGCCCCGTTGGCCATGCAGGAAGAGACAATCAAGGGACTCCCTTTGACAGATGGCCATCCTGCCTCTGTTGAAAAAACCTCCAAACAAGGAGGCCCTCTCTGTGTTTTCCCCCAAACCAGCCTGAGGGGATGGTGGGACAGAGAGAAGGGCCTCTGTGGACAATCTTCGGACTCTACTGGGCTCATAAAGGGAGATACAGTCCTTCAGATAAACTGGACCCAAGCTGGGCAGGGCTTTATAGGTCAAAACCAGCACTTTGAATTGCCCCTGGAAACGGGCCGGCAGCCAGTGGAGGTCTTGTATTCAAAAGGTGGCAGGAAATAGTCTTGGTGCCCAGATATCTCTTCCCTTCCCAAACAGCAGAGGAGGGCTTTGTACCTCTCCTTCTGGGTTACTCTGTGCCATCTCCCCCTGGAATCCATCCTAAGCTGGTCCTGGTTGAGAATGGAGCCAGGAGTGGATTGACATGCTTGGGGGGTGGGTATGGCAGGAAGGGAGGGGACTTTCCTCTCGCTTGCCTGCTTTCCCTTATTCCCATGCCATCCTTGCTGCTGCCTGTGTGTAATTAACAGAGTAATTAAAAACAGGATGAGTTAATTGGTATTCATTTATGTGGCAGATGTTTTTAATTGGGATACGAAACAATTTACCTGTTTATATAAACAATGGTGGGGGAAGGCTTGTAAAACAGAGTGTGGGGCTCTTCTTCCCCCTTCTTCATCTTCCAAGCACAGGGGAAAGGGATCTTTTTCTTCTGGGCTTCTTCTCATTTGGCTCTGAGGGAGGGGACCCCTGGTGGGTGGGGAGGAGGGGGTGCCACTCTAAGGAACTGCTGCACCCCCCTTTCTTTATTCTTTGTGTCCCAGGTGCACCCAAGGGCTCTGCCAGGGACCTGGGACCTCCTTAACCAGACAAGAAGCACTCAATCCATGCCTTGGGCAGAGATACAACATTTTCAGAAACTTTGAAGCCATAGGAGGGGGGAAACCCTGCTTTCCCCCATTTTGAGGGGGGACTGGACTTTTGGGGGACAAAAGATTCAATATTAACCTCCCCCTCCATTACAGATTGAAGATAACTTTGCTATTTCAGAAACATAAAATTCATTATATATGACATAAGGTGTCCATGTTTTGTAAATTAAAAGTAAAGTTTGTTCAGAACAAGATTACAAATTCAATTTAGTCTTAAACTTTTAAACTTTTTCCCCCCTGCAAATGGAGCTACAGGGACCTGGACTGTAAAGAACACCTGAACTTTTTGAACTGTGGTGCCCAGAACTGGACATGGCCCATTCGTGCCAAGATGCAAACTGTTCTTGGGAGAGCATCACCAAAAGTCTTGCTGCTTTTTAGGATAGCTAGAAAACAGTAAAGCCTTTCCCAATGGGATGCCAACCCCTCCATCTGGGGTCAGCTCCCATGAACCCCAGCCAGCATGGGATTTGTAGTCCAACAAGCCTAGAGGGTTTGTGGAAAGCTGTAACTCTGTATGTGTGTGTGTGTGTTTGCACCGGTGTGTCTCTGCATGTTCGTATTTACCCCACAATGACAAACAGGCTCTCCTAGCTTGACTGTCATTCCTCATTAATAACTTTTGCCACTCTGTTTCCCAGTTTTTATCTGTGAAATGTGGTGGCTATGAGATATCCAGTAGACTTCTGTGGGTAATGACAACCCTCATCTGGCGCCTCCAGTTCATGCCTTCGTGCTAGCTATGTTGGCTGAAAGAGTAACTTTTCTAGGTTTTGTCCCTTATTTGAATGCCCCCTCGGTCCAAAGGGACAGCCAGATCTTTTGGGGAAGGGGGGGTCTAATGGTTTCCTTGCCAGGGAAAAGGCCTCAGGTGAGAAGTGTCCAGGGAACTTGGCTTTTTGAGCCACCCCCTGCAGCAGATAAGAAAAATGAGAAGGAAGCATTTGCTGAATGCCAGAGAAAAGGCCTTGGCAGGCTGCCGGCCAAAAAAACAGATGGCTGGAAGCCCAGCTGTGAGGAGGAAGAGGAGGAGGAGGAGGAAGGGGAGGAGAAGGAGGAGAGGCAGCTGGCCTCAGGTGTGCCTAGTCCTTGAACAGTCCCAGGGAGATGTGGTGTCACGGGCTAATGAATAGCAAAGAAGGGCCAAGGTGAGGCGTCTTTGCTTCTTAGCCCCATGATTTCTCCCTTTCACCGGGGTGCTGAATCACTCCTTGTCAGAACTGATTCACCAGCGATAGATGCAGAGCATCTCCTGATAGCTCTGTGGGGTTTGAATTCCCTCTGGAAGAAAGGGAATGTGGGGAGGGATGTCTTTTCTCCCCCATCACCTCCGTATAAGTGTAGCCATGACATGAGGGTGCAGACTAGGAGAGAAGATCTTTGGTGCAATTTTCAGGGTTGGTCCAAGGTAGAAGAAGGGGGCCTTTGTTCTGCCTGTGTCTTGTCTTGTTTTCTCTTGTCTTGTCTTCTGTTTTCTTGGCAACAACATGAAGGCACACGACATACCTTAGCTGAGACTTCCAATGAGACCTAGGCCTTTGAGATTACCCCTTCAAGGCATAATAAATGCAGAATTTCCTCCAGTCAAAGCCAAACGCCAAGCAGATAGGACTGTATTTGGGAGCAGACCATTTAAGACAAGCGTGTCCCCTTCTGCTGGACTGCTGCCTCCCACGGGTACTGGCTCACTTCTCTGGCAAAGCTTTTAATTTTCCCCATAAAAAGCCTCAGCAATTCTTGAACCCAGTTTTCTGCTCTGGGGCCATGCACACTTTTGTTTTTGGTAAAACAGCCCTGAGAAAGAAGGCCAAAGCTCCTTAAAGACCTCTGAAATTTGACCATTTTGGTCACTCTTCTTTAGTCATGCTCCAGCTTGTCAATCTGCAACAGTTTTTAGTGCAAACTTTAAATGTCCAACATACCAGATCAGGTCTACCACCATGTTTTCAAGGCTGGATTAAAGGACAGAATTCACACAATGACCCAGTGACAGACACAACTCACAGACCTCAACTAGCCACATTGGCTGGAAGCCACTTGGAGGCTGTAGTCCCCCAAAGTAACTTCTCCAAGCTCTCTTTGATCTGGATGAAGAGCTTTGGATTTTGTTTTCCACCATGGGCTGCTACTCTACACAGCTCAGGAGACTGCACAGAGGTTGGCAAAGTTATTTTTAGGGCTTGTAACTTCCCACAACCAGCCATCTGGGATGATGGATTGTGGAAGATTGCGGAAACTGTCGTCCCTCTAAGTCTCCAAAACCTGTACAAAAGGCCTGGAGGAGGAAGCTGCATGTCAAGAACTGGACTTTCTGAAACCTGTGCCACATGACCCTGATGTTGGAACTTGGTTGTTACAGCCAGACCTTTCTGGCATGTGAGAAAAATGGTGCTCAGCACATGATCAAGAAAGAGAGAGAAATGTACCATTGTCTACCCAGGCCTTTGGAAAAGGGGGCACTGTCCACTCCCATCTTCCCCTGTCCCTTTCCTTTCTCCCTTGGAGGAGGGTGGGTGAGCGGAGGAAAGGGTTAAAACAGGGCATGGCCTGAAATCCCAGCCGCTTCATGCTCTCCAAATGAAACCCAGATGTGGAGGGAGCAGGAGGAGGTGTGGGGAGCTGGCCCTCTTGCCTGCCTCCTCTCAAATAAAGGCCCTGCATTCCTGCTCTTCTCAGCTGCCGGTGCTGGTGGAGCCAAGAACAACCCTTGGATAAGCTCACCAGGGACGGAGCTGCTCCATCTGGATCATGTTATGCACAGCAATCGTCAGCGCTGGCGGCAACTGGAGATGAACTGCAGAGCCTGAGCGTGTGGGAAAAGCCAAAGGGTGAAGAGGGACTGGGGGGGACAATGAGGCTGGCCTGTGTCTCTGTATGTGTGTGTGCCTTTAAGTTGCCTGCCAACCTATGGCGGCCCCAGGAATTTCGTAGGCAAGGCATCCGCAGAGATGGTTTTGCCAGATCCTTCCTCTGAAATACTTTGCCCCCAGTACCTGGCATTCATTGGTGGCTCCCCATCCAAGTACTAACCAGGACTGCCTCTGCTTAGCTTGCAAGATCAAGCCACATGCATGTGCTTGCACATCTTTAAGTTGTCTGTCAACTTATGGCAACCCCGTGAATTTCACAGGCTTTGCCTAGGCAAGGAATCCTCAGAGGTGATTTTGTTCGTTCCTTCCTCTGGTGGCTTCCGCATCCATGAATGAATTCTGTCCTTTATTCCAGCCTTTAAAGCAGATGTTCAAAGCACTCTACTTGTTATGCTACCATGTATAGGTTATTTAAAGTTCAGACTAAAAACTGGAGCAGATTCGCCATGCCGGTGATGTGGAAGCTGCAGCTGCCGGTAGCAGAGGGGATCATCTTGCCCCTGGCTTCAGGCAGCAAAATGTCCAGGGCAAGCCCTGACAGACCTCACCTGGTGGCTGTTGAATGTCACTCTGGGCCTTGAGTGCACATCTGTCCCCTATTAAAGCACTGTGTGGACACACCCTCCCATGCTGCTAGGAGCTCCAGCCGGGGCCAAAAGGAGCCCAGCCACAAGAGAGGAGAAATTGGGGCAGGGGAGGTTTCAATCAGGATAAATGCGGGGTGGGGGGTTAGGAGGACAGAGAGACCCTGGGGATCCCGGCCTTCCATTCCCACTGGGAGGTTCAAGATCGGGATGGGCAGCTGCCCTCCTTCCCTCCCATCTCAGACCACAGAGAAAAAGCAAAGCCCTGTTTCATTTTTAGATCCCAGCTCCTCGGTCTCTACCGCTCAGCCCCTAATGGAAAACAGATGACCGAGAGCAGACACACTGCTCTCCGCAGTTGGGACAAATTATTTCACTCCCCTTTTCTTCTTCCCTCCTCACTCGACCCCCCCTCCCCAAACTAATTCCCTTTCCCACCCCAAGGAAAAAAGAGATGGAGAAAAAAGAAAACATTCATTCCTGCATCCTTTGAGTCATGGCCGAGTTTGGGGCGGGGGATGCTTGGGACATTTCTAAACTCCTGCCTAAGCAAGGGAGAAGGACGCCCAGTTCCCAGACTCCCGCTTCCTAATATGGGGGAGGGCCAATTGTTTATTTATTTATGGGTGTATTTATTTTGGCAAATATCCATTCAATGTACAAGCGCAGGCTTTCTATCCTGCATCCCCGGGCTGTAGCCCTCCAAGGCTCTTGGCTGAGCCCCAAGCCCCTCACCATTTTACTATACCATTGTATATAATGGGATTTGAGCATCTGTGATTTTTGGTGTCCACAGAGGGTGGGGGCTGGAACCAAATCTCAGTGGACATCTAGAACCCCCTGGAGTTTGGTCAGAGGTGCTAGAGCTCTCTCTAAACCTCAGATCCCAGGATTCCACGCGATGCAATCGTGGCTCTTAAAGTGGAATCTCAGCGCTGTGGTTGTGTTGTGCAGAAAAGCCATTAGCCCAGAGCTTTCCAAACTGTGTGTCACAACAAGTTAGTGTGTTGGCTGCAGTGTGTAGGTGTGTCGACATTGCTGTCCTGGCCTGAGAAAGACCCCAGCAAGGGCAGCAGTAAGGTAGTTTAACCTCCAGTTTGCTAGTAATCAACCACTTATAAGATATATAAGAGATATGGACACATACATAAATTGTAATCATGAAATGTATGGGGACACAACATATCTCAAGAAAACCTTTCCTTTGTATTTTTAAAAATATAGGAGGTATGCTTTATGCTTTATTTATTTATTTATAATTCATAAAACTGATTTACTGTGTCATGAAATGATGCATGTCTGAAAAGTGTGTCACCAACATGAATAGTTTGGAAAGCTCTGCCTTAGCCGCTGCAGTTGATGCTTGACAATTGGCTAGACTGCCTCTAGGTACCACTCCTTTCCCATACAGCCAAGCATCTCATCTCAAAAAAGTGACGCCTTTTCCCCCCACCTGCATTCTTGCTCCTTGATGTCTTTGCCGTCTCTCCTCAAGGATGACAGCAGTCTGGACGTGCCAGGACTTCTGCTCTCTCCCATCTGCTGTGCGTGGGGCTCTCCCAGCTGCTATTTAGCCGCTTGCTGTCACTCAGGAGGGACGGTATTTATAAATAAATCAGGAAGTGTAAAATGGGGGGGGCACGGGTCAGAAGTCCCACACCATGCCAGGCTCAGTTCTCAGGCATCAACAGGCGCAGGAATGCTGTCATCGGTAAGGGCGATGCGCAGTATTTCACATGATGCTTCTTAGCCCTCAACACTTCCAAAAACAGCACAGGGAGGATTGGAAAATTTATAGGAGCAAGCAGACCAGTCTGTAAATAAAACAGATTTCTGGGCCCAAGAAGGACTTTGCAAACAGCCCGGGATTCACACACTGCAGCTGAGCCCTGGCGTGCCTCTTAAACGCACTGGCCTGGGACCTTTGAGCATGGGCAGGTTGCTGTATCTTTACCAAAGATCTAGAATTGAGGATCAAAGGGAGAAAAGTCTTCAAGGCAGAAAGAGGGGCTTCTGACAGGGAGGCATCTCAGTGCCTCTCACTCAAATGAGTACACGTACATGTGAAAGGGATCTAGGAGTTTTAGTAGGCCACAAGCTGAGCATGAGCCAAAAGTGTGATGTGGCAGCCGAAGATGCCAAAGCGATTCTAGGCTGCATCAGTGGGAGTATAATGTCTAGGATGAAGGAAGTAATAGTACCATTCTGTTCTGCTTTGGTCAGACCTCTCCTGGAACGTTATGTCCAGTTCTGGGCACCACAATTCAGGAAGGCTATTGACAAGTGGAAAGGTCTCCAGCAGTGGTTGACCAAAATGGTGAAAAGTTTGGAAACATGAAGCCTTGTGAGGAGTGGCTCAGGGAGTGGAGTATGCTTATCCTGGAGAAGAGAAGGTGAAGGGGTGGCATGATAGCCACGTTTAAATACTTGAAAGGATGTCTTATGGAGGATGGAGCAGACCTGTTTTCTGCTGCTCCCAAGACGAGGGCAGGGAGGAATGGCTTTAAACTTCAGGAGAAGAGATTCCACCTAAACATTAAGAAGAACTTCCTGAGGGTAAGAGCAGTGGAACATGTTGCTGCCTTGGGGTGCAGTGAAGTCCTTTGCTTTGGAGGTTTTGAAAGAGAAGCTAGACTACCATCTGTGAAAGGGAGTGCTTTGATTGTATTTTCCTGCACGGCAGAGTGGGGTTGGCCTGGATGGCCCTTGGCATCTCTTCCAACTCTTACCATTCTAAGGGCCTGACTCATTGCAAAGGCAGCTTTCTGGGATGCCCATCTAGTCCGACTACTTGGATGGGAGGCCGGGGACTGGATGGAGGCCATTCCCCTCTTTGGCCACGTGACAACTGAGAAACAAAGAGCCATAAAATCAAGGCAATAAACATTCAACGGCATTAGCAAGAGGAAAGGTAACTTCCCTTGAGATCCAGGCCACTTCTGTCCTGTGTGAGGCGACCCACCCCTTCCTTAGGCAGAGAACACTGAATTTCTCAAGTTGCATCTGGAAAAGCTACCAGGTGCCGTATAGGCATTTTCAAGACCATCCACGGCTTGAACTTTATGCTGCAGCAAAAAGCAACATTTCCTGTGCAGAAATAAGCTGCATATTTGGTGGAGAACAGAATGTAGAGGTTAAAAATGTCATTTTCCATGCAGAAATATTACCTTCTGTGCAAAAACAGGATTCCACACAAGACAGCCATATGGGAATTTTGCTTATTCTGTAGTAAGTTGTGGACTGTGGAAGTCCAGGATTCCTCTGACAACACTGGAGAAAAACACTTTTCAATCATTTTTTGAACATTTTTGAATTCAGAAAAGTGGAGTGAGTGATTTTTGCAGTGAAATTGGAAAGAAGCGTTTGAGGAAAGGCAGGAGTCTTCTACAACAGATTCCTCGGGCCAGGCTGCAAAACATAAGAGTCTGATGGCCACCAGCTGCCATTCCTTTTAAAACACTGTCAGCGTTTCCATCATAAACATCTTGCTCATAGACGTCTAAGTCTCCCTCCTACACACACACGCACACTCACACACCATGAGGAAAAACAACCATGCATTTCTATGGACAGAGGACAAAGCTCTGTCCAGATGTCCAGGCTGGAAGCAGAGGGGGCATTTTTTATTGCCATTATCCAAAAATACAGTTGGAGCTTGTGTATATTTGCTTGTTTAAATTTCAAGCACATCTCCCCAGTGCAGTTTGCAAGAATGTTGAGGTTTCTAACAGGGAAAAAGAAAAAAAAATGACACTGAATTTCACTTTGGAAGTACTACACCTTCAGCGTTTAGGTAACTGGCATTAGCAGGAGAAAGGTTAGTGCAGAAACATTCTTAATGGACAAATCCTGATCTATTCTTTGGTGCTGGATCTTGGTTATAGAAGTCTGTAAGGAGCGAGGGAATGATGGAGAAACAGAGCTGGCTTCCATCCCATTGCCTAGACCCCATTAGAGTAGACCCATTGAGTCAACTATTGAGTGGTGAGTCAGCACAAGGGTAAATCCCATTGATTCACTGGGTCTATGTTAGTTGGAACTAACCATAAAATGTAGTCCATCGACAGTTAAAGGTATTGTCTGCTTTCTTGTTAGGATAGTGGTTGTACATCACTGCTCCCATTTGTTTCCAAAGGTTGGAGAAGTTACATATTTCAGAGTTTCACCCCCAGACCCACCTATGGCCGTGCTGACTGGGGTGGATCTTGAAATTTGTAGACCAAAAGCTCTGTTTGGTTGCAATGATGTTTGTATCCATTTTCAGCATTTTTAAAGCGTTGTAAAAGCAGACCCTTCGTGTTTGTTTTTATTATTCCGTCAGAAGAAGTGAGGAAAATTATTCATTACACAAGGAAAACACTGGTGATTTGTGTAACGGATCTTCTTCACACCTTCTGTTTTTAGGTGTTTCTCTGTTTAAAGCCAAACACGGAGAAATACAGGTGGATATTGAGCCAAGGAGAGAACCAGCACAATGTAGTGGTGGAGCTTATTTGAGTTGTATGCTGGATGACCAATTCAGGCATGACGCTATGGAATGTGTAAATTGGGCCATAAAATTCAATGATATCAGGACCAAACTGCAGGACCAAACTGGATCAAGTCAGTTCCAAACTGTGCACCATCTTCAAACCTGCACAGCTTTCAAAGGCACGCCCACGGTGGGAAGAAAATTGCTTGAATTGAGCATTGCTTCCTTCAAGAGCAAAGTTAGCAGAGAATCAGATCTCTAGAAGGCATAAGTCTCTGCCAGTGGAGTCACCCATTAATTGTATTCAACCCTCGAGATGAATGGAAATGCTGCCTTTCCACACTACACTGTTATAGTGCTATTATTCCACTTTCAACACCCTATGGAATCCTGGAGTTTGCAGCTTAGGGAGCGGCATTGAGAATTCTCAGCCAGCAAGCTCTTTGGCCTCAGTAAACTACAAACCCCAGAATTCCACAGCACTTTGAAAGTGGAATAATAGGACTAGAACAGTGTAGTGTGGAAAGGCCCCAAGACAGCAAATGTGCATAACCCAAAGTGCACCCGCATCCACAAGCAGTCCATGTCCACGGGCATGATGCATCCATGAGAAGCCGTGCATAACTGCGTGTACAATCTACACCCACACGCAGCTCTGTTTGCGCAGTCTTGAACTGAAAGGCTCCATCTCCCTTTATGAGCCCAGTCGAGGCATAAAATCGTCCAGAGAGCCCCTTCTCTCTGTCCCACCACCCTCTCAGGAATATTGGGTGGTATCAAGGGAGACAGGGCCTTCTCAGTGGCTGCTCCCAGGCTTTGGAACTCCCTCCCTAGAGAGGCCCAAATGGCCCCATCACTACTCTCCTTCTGTCAGTAGGGCAAAACATTTTTGTGTCATCAGGCTTTTACAAATGGATTGGAGTTGGGATTTTAATGCTAAGTGGTTCTTTAAGGTCTGTATATAGTCTTTTAAGGCATTTTAGTATTTTTAATGTGTGATATTTTAACTTCATAAAAATTTTAATTGTTTTTAAGTGCTATATTTATACTTTTATGAATGTTCTGTATTGTTTTTAATTCGTATTGTTTTAAATACGTGGATAGCTGCCTTGAGTCCCCTTGCTGGGAGAAAGGTGGGATATAAATGAATATAACAGTAGCTGTAGTAGTAATAATTATAATCATAGGGCCCTTCTGCACTACACAGTTCTTGCACTATGATTCTGTTTTAACTACCATGGCTGCTTCCTGTGGAATCCTGGGATTTGTAGTCTCAGGAGGTATGGGAGCTCTCTGGCTGAGACTGCTCAATATCCCTCCCTAAACTGCAAAAAAAAACCAAAAAAACCCCACATGATTCCATACACCAGAACAATGGCAGTTAAAGTGGAATCGTAGTGCAATAGTTACATAGTGCAGAAAGGCCCATAATCATAAACATAGTAGTATAGCCATTCTTCAGTTGACAAAAATGTCTGATCCTTTACAAAAGAGAGCTTACCTGTATCTGTAAGGCACCAATCGGGTGCTGGCCTGTGTGTGCCAGGGGCATTGGAGAGGACGGGGCTGCTTTTGCCCTGGCAGGGTGGGCCTCCGAGCCAACGGGACACCACAAGGCTTTGTTGAGCGGGGAGTCTCCACTCCCTCTCCTCAGCCTCAGTCGGAGCTGCCTCTGGAGCTGATTTATCATCAGCGGTGCCTTCTGGCTCGCTCTCTCGTATTTGTTGGCTGCATGCTGGGACTGGCGAGGTAAAGGCTGTCTTTGCTGGGGCACTGGAGGTGCCTCTGTGGCTCGCTGCCATCCAGAGCTCTCTCCGCAATGTGTCATCCTTTGGAAGGGGGAGAAGAGATGGAAAAGGAGCCCCCGTGGCTGTTGTTGAAGAGGTTTCTTCTGTGCAGGTGCATTAGCCAGCTTGGAAACTTGAGTACCTCTCCTGGCATGGAATGGTGGGCATCTAGGGTTTTTCTGCATTTCTGGAGTGACAAGTTCTGGTCTCCAAGGAATCCGGGGCTGGAAAGGCTGGCATTCCCAAAGGCCAGATGATGGCCACCTTTTCCCTCCTCTGACTAGGTGCAGCCAGGTTGAGTCTGGACTCTTTCTTTTGCTCTTGGCATCACTTGTAGGCAAATGATTGGACATTGATCTTTGACCAGGACCTTGTGTAGCCTAAATCTGTGCAAGGAGTGTGGTGCACTGATTGTGTGGTACAACCCTTGGGTTAAATGGTAGTGTTGGGCAACTGAGACATAGCCCAGTGTGTAACTGTATGTGCAAATGGATGGCCAGGCACCCGTGCCTCCACACAAACGTGCACATCTGTGTGTGCACATTCATCTGCATGAATGCAACTATGTACATTTATGCAAGCATTGGATTGCTAAGCAGCACCCTGTGTGTAATTCCATTAGTGCAACCTTGAACAGAATGCAGGCATTCTGTATCAGAGAAAAATGTCCAACTACTTTGGTAAGGGAGCTTACTATGTGTACGTTACCAAAAGGATTCCTCCCAATGTATCGCATGACCGGAAGGGAGACATTGCGTGCCTGTCTGTATGATTGAACTCAGAATAGTTCTGGCTGGGGGATTCTGGGAGTTGTAGTCTGAGAAAGGAACTTTCCTCGTGCTGTCATTATCCAAATACTTTTTAGCTGCACGGTAGAGTGAAAATCTCATAAAGGTGAGGATTTGGTAGTTTTCTCCTAGGATTTGCACATCCCAAAGTGTTTCCAGGCATTATTCTGTACAGAAATACACATGGGTTTTGGGTAGGGGTATGTGTGCACAGAAGAATCATGGCTTTTGCGCAGAAAATCCACCTTTTGTGCAGAAACTATGCTTTTGTGCCAGAAAAACGTTTTCAGATACCCCTCACATTTCTTTTGCAGAAAAATGGTATTTTTTACACAAAACCCCATTGTGATGACACCGAAAGCCCATGTGCTTTTGCATGGATTTCCTGAAACACTTCAGAATATGCAGATGCTGAGAGAAAATGGCACAGAAATTTTCATTTTCTCCCAGGCTGGAAGAAAACTGTGGAGGTGATTCATCCTCACATGCAAGAGCCAAATAGTCAAAGATGTGTGTCTCTAGCTGAGAAAGGCTTCCCCAGATGTCTCCTGTACTCATGTTCCCTCTGTGTGGAATCAAACGCCATGGAGCTGTTTTCGGGACCGCTTTGAAACCCGGCCTCACCGCCTCGTGCTTCCTGCAGAATTTCATCATCAGGCCTCTATGCCAAGACAGCCTATTCCACGGATGCTTCAACTCAGTTCAGGCTTAGGTCTCTGCAAACCCCAGGAACATCTCCTTTGGGCTAAGACCATGGCTTTATTTAGCCTGGATTGTGTATGCTTGTTTGTTTGTTTCTTTCTTTCTCTCCACTGTGAGGTTCAATTAATTGTGCAACTGTTGTAGCCAATTAGGAATGTGCCGCAGATCAGAGTTTTATTAGCAGCACCCGTCTGCTCCAAAGCTCGGCTGATCTTATAAAGGCAGCGTCTCTTCGAGGAGACGCTGGGTGACCCCAAACAGGGGCAGCAAAGGGGGATGCTTTCCTTGTTTGGTTCGCATTGGGGTCTTGGCAAGGCACGGCCGCCCGCGAGACTCTGTGACGGAGCGCCACAGCTGCGGGCACACTTGCAGCCGTCTGTCAAGCTCACATGTATCCTCTCCAGCAGAGCAGAGGAGACAAACTTAGCAGCCTCCGAACTCAGCGGCAGGTGCCTCGGCAGAGACTGGGCAGCTGCCTCCGTTGACGGGATGCTCTTTGGCTTCTATACCCCTCCCTTGCCCCTTTCACCCCATCCTTAAATCGCTCCATGGTGACACGTTCCTCATCGCCCCACAAAGTTTGATGCCTCTTTAGAACCTCCAGTCTCAGAGGGAGTCTACCACTGAATATTCAGTGCTGGGTCAACGGGGAGGAGGAACAGTCAGGAGAGGGTGTGTGTGTTAATGCCCTGTTTAGATCCCTTTTGAGAACCAAGACCAGAGCTTTGGAAAAGTCACTTTTAAGACTGCAGCTCACTGGGACTTCCTTTATGGACCTCAACTCTGAAGCATACTCACCGTGGGATGTAAAATCAGAGCCTGGGAAGGGTTACTTCTTTGGACCCCAACTTCCAGAATGCTGGATGGAGGATTCTGGAATTTGCAGATCAAAACAGTCACCTTTTTTTTCCCCAAGCAACTTTCAGAATGTTGGCCAGAAACCTGTGCCCAGTTGAAGTTTCAAAAAGAACTTTTTTCCATGCTTCTGAACTACAACTTGCAGAATGCTGGCTGGAGGATTCAGCAAGTTGCAGTTCCAAATGAGTAACTTTTTCTAAAGGTGGAAAAAGTGACTTTCTGAACTGCAACTCACAGAATGCTGTCAGAAGAATTCTGCATGTTGCAGTTCAAAAAAGTAACATTTCCCAAGCTCTGAGCAGAATGCTGGAGTAGACCGTCCTGCTTTGGGCTTCTCTATCTTCTTATGTTCTTAGCCATTCAGTTGCATCAATGCACGTTCAGTCCTGTCTTGTGAATCAGTGCATCTTGTAAAAATGCAGGGTGGGATAACTTACAGCCCACAGTTTACGTGCAAGTCCCCCAAATATTTCTGAATCCCTCTGCCCTGCCCCCAATTTTATGCTGTACTATCCAAGTTTTGGTAACCAAAAAAGGCCAAGATTTACTTTTAAAACAAAGTGTGGAGGGAGATTATGCTTTGGTTTTCAAACTGAGTGGTGCTCCTGGAAATTTCCTGCAAGTTCTGCCCAACTTGAAAATAAGGGGGACGAAAGGCCTTGTGATGTTCTCCTGCTCTTATATCCCAAGCATCCTATATTCTAGGTTGTGCCTTCATATCTCATTGTTCTGACCACTTTTCCCTCCCTCTCTTTTTCCTCTGTCCCTTTCTTTCTGCTTTGCAGGTAGTGCGGAGAATATACGGCAGCAACGATGCCAGACTCACCAGCTGACGTGAAGACGCCGTCCCGATCCACACCACCCAATATGCCGCCACCCTCACCGTCTGTCACGCAGGGAGGGACACGGCATCCCACCTTCACACCAAACCCCAGTGAGTAGCCACATTCACCTGAAATGTTGGGATGGGTCTCAAAGCCAGCAAGGAACTGGAGCAGGGAGGGAAGGTCACTCATGATGGCCTTCTTTGCTGTACAAGATGCAATGCCTGCTCTGGATGAACGATCCTTCCACTTGTGTCCCTTTCCAGTGCTCAGTGTAGCATCCTCTGATATTTCCCTTGGGTCCGCGAATGCAATTGCTGTGCCAGCTCCCTTGCTTTTCGTGCAGAGCCAATCCCTATCAATTTGAGTTCGCTAGTGCTAACTGGGCAACGCTAAAGTACAGTGGAGCGCCTTGATCTGAGAGAACTATTGTCTTACTTGACTGCTGTACAGTTTGGTTAAAGGACTGTTGACCTTTGTTAGGGGAAGGGGATCTTCTAGGGCAAGTGCAGAGGTTTTGTCATCACCTTGCCTATCCCCGATGAAGTGGTGATGGACCAAGGGCAGAGGTTTTGCTGTACAGCTAACAAGTTGGGAAGGAAGGAGAAGGAGGATGGCCATGCCACTGAAAAGGCTTGGTGATGTTCATTTTTTTTAAAAAAAAAAACCTACAACATATAAAATTGGGGCGGGGAGAAAAGTAAGAAAGAGGGCAACTTTTGGCATATGGATGTGGATGAGCATTCGGTCACCCATTGGGTGTCTCGGTTCAGTCAGGCAACATTGCCATTCAGTGCAAAGGCTGCATAGAACAATGAATGCACAAATGTCCAGGTGGAGGTTGGCACTTGGCAACCTTGATGGGGGTTGCGGCCCTTGGATTTTTGTGCAGGCTGTCATCTGCATTCCTGAGAGAACACCACCAAAACACTGGAGGGGCTTCAAGTCCTGCCCAGGTTCTGTAACCAGATCCAGTTCCTGGTTTTATCCACAAGCTGAGATCTGCCAGCATACCTGCCCCCTCCAATACCGTGCCACCCACTCCCATGCTGTGACAGTTCCGGTTCTCCTCAGACCCGGAGCTGCTTCACATGCCAGGCTGGGTGGGCTTGGACGACATCCACCTCCACTTGTGTCGCTTCTCGCCTCTTCCTCCTCCTGCTGCTGCTTTCCAACTAACGGCAGTGCCATATGGCATCACATTTGGAGTGCCAGAAAAGCAATAACCTCCTCCTGCTCTCCTCCCTCCCCAACGACCGTGGGAAGAGCTTGCTTCTGCGGATGCCAGCTCTTGCTCTCTGCCCAAGCTGTTTTAGGAGCAAGGCTGGAAGTCACAGCATGGAGTGAGAAGTAGGAAGATGGCTCAGCCCTGGCAGCTATGCTTGGGGTGAGGGTCCAAAGAGACCATGAAATCAACAACTGCAGCTGAGGAGTAATTTCTAAAATGAGAGCTGAGTCGTGGCCCACACCTTGTTAGAACCTGGGTCTCCGATCTCAAATGTGTGCCAGTAGGCAGCCTGCACATTCAGTCATGAAAGAAAACCACTCTGCATGTGCTCAGAGGAACAGCAGGAGTAGCTTGTGTGTTCTTCCACGTTAATAACATTTGTCCTGTTGACCACACTCTGATGTCACTGGGCCTCAGGAGTCCCGGTTTTCATTGGTGAAATGAAAATGCCTAAACACTCTAAAGGTGCCATCAGATCTCGTCTGATCTTGGAAGCCCTGCTTGGTACCTGGATGAGAGACCACCAACCAATACCAGGTGTTGTAGGTGAGACTTCAGATGAAGGAACTGGCAAAAGCACCTCCGTGTATTCCTTGCCTAAGAAAACTATATGAAGTTTTTGGGGTTGCCATAAGTTAGCAGGCAACTTGAAGGCACATAAACACACAATGCACACACACATACACACACACACGCCACCCACTCGCCTGCAAGCCTTTGCTGTCCATATGGGACTTCCAGGAATCTTTCTTCCATCTCTGTATTATACATGGAGGTGGGGTTTTGCATTCTCTCCTCTTCCCCACCCCAGTCCTGGCTTTCCGCCCCACCATGTCCACCCCTCCAGATTCTGAGCGGCAGATCTAAGTCAGCTCCAGCCTGGCCTTTTTGGAACCAAATGTTCCCTAACTGGAAATGGGATTCAGCTCTTGCAGTCTGGTGGGGTTTGCCTTTAATCGTTGCTCAGCAGCAGATGGGCGGAGACTCGCGAAGCTGGTTCTGGGCTTTTTGGAAACGGCTACTTCCAGTGCCCCCGTGGCCCTGCTTGGAAGAGCTGGCCCCCTCCTACTGTCATCCCCCGCCCCCGCACCGCATGATGCAGCGTGGAAGCATTTAAAGCGCTTAGAGGATGGGGAAGGGAGCCAGATTGGAAGCTGTGACTTTTACACTTAATTCGAGTGGATATTAGCAAACAGCTGGCTGTGTTGCCTTAAGAGCCCGGCTAAGATGCTCAGCCTAAACCGATGGCTTTAACAACCGCCTAGGCGGAGAGCGTGAGGGCCACCCCAGGGCTTGTGGCAAGGACTCTGGCTTGACAGTGACCTTCTGCAGCCAGAAGACCAAAAGCCAGCACCGGTGTTTAAAACCCAGCTGCGTCTTTGGCTGTCTTCATGCAGAGATGTAAGGGGGGAAGGCATATTGAGAGCATTTGCCCCCCCATAAGAATTCTGCACACACCCCATGAAATTTTCCTTCTGTCCCCAAATTTCTAGCATTGCAGTCACTTCAAACATCCATTGAGAAAAACAGAATTTAAGCATCTAAAGAAAAGAGGCAAGCAAAGAGATACCAAGGGAAAGCAAGCATAGCATATAAAAGAGTTCTAGGTACAAAGGATTTCAATATCTCACTCTCTGCAATGCTAGAATTTTGGGGAAAGAAGGAAAATTTCATTGGGGTGAGCAGAATTCTTATTTGGGAAGGGCAACATCCTCATCCCCCTGCCTCACTTCATCAGTACACCTCTTGTTGTTGTCACTGCTGTCACTTTCAAGTCACTTCTGACTCATGACAACCCTACGGAGAACCTATCCTGAGGTTTCCTTGGAGTCCATGTGGCATGGTGTGGACTAGGACTCCAGGAGAACAGGGCTCAAATCCTTGCTTAGCCACAGAAAGCTGCTGGGTGACCATGGGCAGGTCACACTCTCTCAACCTCAGAAGAAAGCAATGGGAAACCTCCTTGGAATAAATTTTGCCAAGGAAAACCTGTGATACGACTGCCATGTTGGAACCAGCATTGTGTAGTGGTTTGGCTGTTGGGGAGACCAGGGTTCCAGTCTCCACTGAGCCATGGAAACCCACTGGGTGGCCTAGGGCAAGTCACACTCTCTCAGCCTCAGAAGTGGGCAAAGGCAAACTTCCTCTGAATAATAAATCTTGCCAATTAAACCCTATTTTTAAAGCCATCCTAGGGTTGTGGTCTGAGTGTTGGGTTAGGACCCTGAGGTTCAAATCTCCCAGGTTCAAATCTCCACTCAGCTGTGGAAACCCACTGGGCAGGTCACACCTTCTCAGCCTCAGAGAAAGGCCATGGCAAACCTCCTCTGAATAAATCTTGCCAAGAAAACCCCATGATAGGGGTTGTGATAAGTCAGACTCAACCTGGTGGCACAGAAGAAGAGCAAATCTTATAGAAGACTGGAGGGAAGGGAGACATTTAGAGCCAGAATTCTGTTGGTTAGTTGCAACTAGGTTTGGTCCCCTGGATCAATTTTTGAATAGTGGCTTAACACGTACGTACAGCCAACTCATTCAATGGTTGAGATGAATAAGGGAATTTAAGTCCTGCGTTTTTGAGGAGTCAAATGAAGTTGCTACCCAGCCTATCTTGTGCTGCTTTGGGGAAACCTCTTTACTTGGGCAGGGGGAGGTGGACCCTTTGTCAGCAGACTGTTTAAGATGTGATCTATTGCTTTTGTAAAGAGGGAAGAACTGGGAGGGCATAGCTCCTTGAGTTGCTAAACAGATTTCTGATCTGGAAAACTCTGAGGTGCATTGATGCCCATTCTGTCATGAACTTTGTTCCAAGGCAGTAGAAACAGTCCCGCCTGTCGCCTGCACACTGATAGATACAGGAAAAAAGGGGAAGGGGCTTCTTTTCTTCAGTGGGCCAAACAGTGACTGTTTGCAAGCTAGGTACAACATGGAGGCTTCTAGTTGCTAACAATCAGTTTGTTTTAAAAAGAACATGCTCAGAGAAGCCAAACTGCTGTGCACAAAGCACTGGACCATAAATGGCTTCCCAGAACCTGCATTACAGTTCATGGTGCTACTCTAGAGTAAGTGGGCCACAACCTGGGCATTGTACTCCACCACCGTTAGCAAAATCCTTACTAGAAAAAAAGGAAAGAGGGTTGCATAGGATGTTTCTTTCACGTTGCAGCTAAGTTTGCATTTTGGAGTGACACCGCTTTCCTCCCGGCTGTATAGTTGAACTTGGGACCCTGGCCCGGAGGTACCTGGCCGCTAGGAGTGGGGTGACACAGCCCGGTCCCACTCTGCTCAGGGTCTTGAAAAAGCGCCCTGCCGCCTCTGGGTCTCTCCTGATAGCGTATGTTTTATTTTGCTTGCAGATCGAGATGCTGGGCTGCCGATGTTTCTGCCCCGCGGCCGTTTCCATGGTTGCTTGAAATGGTCCATGGTCTGTCTCTGTAAGTAAGATGAAACATACCTGCCAGCAAGAGAGAGAGGGAGAGGCCCAGAGGCTTGGTAGCGCAGCTTTGCTCCCCTTAGATCACGTGGGGGGAGGAGGGAGTGCAGCTTTGCCCACACCCCAAAAATAGAGGATTGGGGGGTATCTCACCTAGCCTATATAAAAGGAAAAGCTTTTCTACTCTCAAATAAGGCACATTCCTTGTAGTAGAGACATCCAGTAACCCCAGTGCGCAGTTGTCTGTGGGGATTCTGGGACCTGTAGTTGCCAAAGTAACTTTTACAAGCTCTGCATCTATCCCAGGCTCTGTGCTGTCAGTCTCTTGATCTCTGCTCCTTATATAGCCTTGTATAAGAGTACCAGCAGAGTCCCCACTGTTGCTGGTGATCCCTGGGAAACAGAGACAAAAATATTGGGGGCGGTGAGGAGAATGGGAGAGGCAATAAATCTATCCTGACGCACGTGACCTCTTGGAGACTTCTGTACTGAGGAGCACTGGAGTATTGCTTGGGATGGGAGAGAAGGAAGCTTGACTCAAGGACTTCAGAAAGTAACTTTTTTGAACTAGAAATCCCATGCCAAGATCCAGCAGCTGTAATCTGGGAGTCTGGAAGTTCCAACTCCACAACCAAAGTAACATCTCCAAGTTCTGTATAATTTCCCACATTCTGCACGTTGGAGCACCATATCTAAAATCTAAATCTGAGGATTTTTATTTTTTTTTGAAAGAGCTTGGAAAAGTTATGCTAGGGGACTGCAACCGCCCAGAATTGCTCAGCCAGCATGGCTATTTGGAGTCAGGAAGTGGTCATCCCTGAAAGTAACTTTCCAGAGTTTTACAGTTTCCCAAGGTCTCATCAAGGGCATGCCACAGCTAAAAAAACATAATCCAAAGTTATACAAATCAAGATTACCTTTTTAAAAGATGAGCTTGGGTGTATCAGATCAAAATGAGACTGGAGCTTAGGAAATTAACTTTTTCTTACAATTCCTAGATCTGCCATCTGCAGAATTCTTGAAGCTGTAAAAAAGTTACTTCACCACAACTCGGTATCAGGCCTGGGCTAAAAAGTGAGCCCAAGAGTTCTATACACATGACTCAGTTACACCAGTTTCACACCCTCCAACTGGAAGAGATTTGGAAGACAAAGGCCCAGCTAATTCTGTACCGTCCCACTTTCTCTGCTGCTTTTAAAGAGTCCCAGTTTGTGTCTCTTCCTCCCATTTTCTGCCCTTGTTCTCTGCTTACTTCAATTGATGCAAACTGACCTCAAAAGGCAAAAGTCGTTTATGCTCAATTAACTCAGCGGAGGGGAGGGGAGAGGAAAGCCCTGCCTTTCCCAGAAGGCTCAGGCAAAAGCACACTGTGGCAGCCTCTTCTCATTTGTCTGTTTTCCCTCATTAATAACTATTGCCATCTTAACCACATGCTGATGTTACTTGGCCACACATGTCCTGCTTTTCATCTGTGAAATACTGGAGGGCATGCCATTTCAAAATGCCTTGATTATCACAGCTTCCTCCTAAGACATCCTGGGATTTGTAGTTCAGTAGAATGGAGTTAAGGCAGCTCAAGTGGCATGAACTACGTTATCCAGCTAGACCTGCTGAAATGCAGTAATATAAAACAAGGAAGTGACCTGTGCAAGGAATGTGTATTAACTAAAGGACTAACCTGTGGAAAGAATCATTAATGTGCAAAACATATATGTGTGTGTGTGTGCGCGTGGGTGTGAGAAGCAATCTGTGCAAAGAATGTGTAATAATGGTTTATGTGCTTTCCTTGGTTCTGTTTGCATTATTTTAGGGCAGGGGGAGGACAGAGCTTATGAAGGGAGCAAATGTGTCCAACTCCTTCCACCCCAACAAGCTTGCCCATCCCACCTTAGCTCCTGCAGCTCTCCGTGATGCAGGTCCAGAACTGAATTTCCCTTACCTCCTGGGCGCTGTGGCTTAGCCCCACTTCCCCAAACAACAACACCAACCCCCTTCCACCACCACCGCCTTCATCTGAAGGGGACCCACTGACCACGGCGCAATCTCCTCCGTCCCCAAAACGTCAGAGACAAGTGTGTGAGTTTAACTTAGTAACACACCTGTCACTGGAATAAAAGCAGTTGTGGGCAGGCGGTTATTTTCGGCACCTCTTTAGCAAGCAACGTCTCCCTGTCCTGCCGGAGAAAGCAAGCTGGAGCCCCGGGGAAACGGCCCAAAACCCTGGAGAGAGGCTGTAGCTTTCGAAGGGGGCACCAAGACAAAGCAAGGAAAAGGTTAGTGGCAGGTAGGAATGAGAGGGAGGCGCGAGAAAGTTTGGCCTTCTCAAGAGCTCAGGGTTCTTGACTTTCTCCCCCAAGAAGGATGCTTGGATTTTTAGGTTCTTTTACAAAATAAGGGAAGAAGATCTAGCTTGAGGGGTGTGCCAGCCCCATCTATTTCCCAAAGACTGCTGGAGACAAAGACTTTGTCTTCTCACTTTGGAGAGGAGTGGGTTGTGGTTGTCTCGGCACTCACAGGGTCTTTCATGAGAGAAAAAAAGTATTCCAAGATATTTGTGTGATTTTCCTTTCTGAAAACCTGCAACACCTGTTGGACAGGAATGGAGAAGGGTTCGGAAGAAGCATGAGCATGCATGTGTACACATATACACGCATGCAGAGGCTCTTTCTTGTTGAGTTCAGTGGTCTTAAAACCTTTGTTTGCTCCAGCTAAAGGTTGCATGCAAAGCTCAAGGTTGGAGGACAGTCTTTGCAACCTGGGAAGATGTTTATCTCTGAGCAATATGGAACTCTTTGTAGTTTGTGAGCAGAGCTTTCTAGTGCTTTTGGGTAGAAAAGGGAAAACACCACATACACACAAACACAAAGAGAGAGTATGTTGTGTGGTCCCAGTTAAGGAATACCTTCCCCTTAGATGCCTGATTGGCACCAATGCTCTTGTTATTTTGCTGCCAAGAAAGGAACGTGGCTGTTCACTCAAGTTTTGGAAGCATGATTGATCTCATCCAAGTTTGCGCATGTTTGTGGTTTTAAATGGTTTAAACTTTGTTACAGCTTTGGGGAGGGGCAAAATGAGTCCATTGCCACCACAGATAAGAATTCTGCTCCACAATGAAATTGTCTTTTCATTCCCAGATTTCTAGTATTGAAGAGAATGAGATGTGGAAAATTGTTCACATTTGTTCTTGTGTGCTTTCAAGTTTTTTCCAACTTACTGTGGCCCTAAGGCAACTCTATTTTCGGGCTTTTCTTGACAAGATTTGTTCAGAAGGCATTTGCCACCACCTGCCTGTGAAGCTAAGAGAATGTAACTTGCCCAAGGTCATCCTGTGGGATTCCATGGCTGAGCTGGGACTCGAACGCTGGCCTCCAGAGTCGTAGTGCAACCCTGAAATCACTGCTTGCATCTAGAATTCTTCTTTCTGCTGTGTTCTCACTCCCAGGGTGGTTTTGCCTACCCCTTTTCTTGGCAATGCCTAAACAATATTTCTAAATGCTCTACTGAATTTTTGAGTGTCTGCAATGCTAGAAATTTGGAGACTTAAGGAAAAATTCGTAATTTCATTTAGGGGAGCCAAATTCCTATATGGCGAGCAGTGCTCACCTTGTGCTCAACCATAACTACACCTCTGTTTTAACTGCTTTTATACTGTCCTATTTCATGTGTTAAATGGTTTAATATGTAACTAGCTTCTGAATGACTCCTATTGATTTGGATTGTTTCAAACCAATCAAATTGATTGTATCGCACATTCCCCTAAGATCCTTGGATACAGGGTGGAATATAAATACGTCAATAGAACAAATGAATAAATCTCCACATATTGTGCATAAAGGAAATGAAAGTAGAAAGGGTCATCACAGCAAAAAGCTCATCCTGAAATATTATTGTAGGGTGTTCAGCATTTAGCTGGCAGATCACTGAGAAAGATTTGCTTGTGGGACAACAGGGAACGGTGTCAGATTTTGTCAGCATTGTTTTTCTTGGACTACAGCTTCCAGAATGTTTCAGCCAGCTTGACCACTGGACATGCTGACAGGGGAGTTATCCAAAACAGGAACTTTCCTGAGTTTTGACTATTGCAATCCTAAGCATAGTTACTTGCAAGTAAGCCTCAGTGCATTCAAGGGGACTTACTCATACATTAGGAGAGGTTGAACTAGGTGACCCTTGGGATACCTTCGAGCTCTACAATTCTGTGATTTTGTGCTTTCTAGTAAATGGTTTTTCAGGGTTTCCACTTGAGAATCTTCCAATTGATGATGTTTCCTAGAGCAAAACCAGGCCAAGCCCATTCCACTCTTCTTACCCAACTTTCCTTACTTGTGGGATTCCCACAAGACTCAGAGGGGGCTGGCGTGTTTTTACAGTTGCCTTCTTTCCCATCACGATGCCTTCTGTAGGTTTAGCTCTATTAAGGCACATCTGGACTGACTGAAGTGTCTCAGATTTTGTTCCTGTTCTTCCTGATTTTAAACTGATCAAAGTCTCTGATCACGTCAGGAGCTGAAAGAAAATACCCTGGGAGTAAACAAAACATGGACAGATTTCCAAAGTAAAATAGGAAAGAACAGGAACAAAATCTGAGACTTTATGGGGTTTTTTATCAGTTTGGATGTGCCAGATTGGACGGCTTAAATGTGTTCACCCTTCATATTGCACATCAGCAATAGAAGGATTAGACCGGGTGGAAAGCCAGCTACCCTTTCTTTCTGCCTGTCTTCAAGTCACCTATTCACTTACGCATTCCCTCCAATATTACACAGATGAAAACAAGGACACTTACGGCGAAACAATGTAAGAGTATGATCAAGATGGCAAAAGTTATTAACGAGGAAGAATGGACAAGCTATGAGAGGCTGCAGTTGTTTACCTTAGCTTCCTAGAAAAGGCAAGATTCCACCCCATCCTCTTCTCTTCCCCCTACTGAATTAATTGAGGGCAAACTATATTTGCATTTTGAATGCAGTTTGCAGCATTTGATGTAAGCTGAGGACAAAGGGGGAGATTGGGAGGAAGAAAGAGAAACTGGGACATTTTAAAAGCAGCTGAAAAAGTGGATGGCAGAGGACTGTTGCTGCCAAATTGGGACAGTCAGAAAGTGTGCTTATGTCAACCCCATGAATTTCATAGGCTTTTCTTGGACAGAGGTGATTTTCCATTGTTTTCCTCTGAAATGTAGCCTCCACCACCGATATTCCTTGATGGTCCCCATCTAAATACTAACCCTGCTTTGTTTCCAAGATCAGATGGGGTCTGGTCCATTTGTTACTGTTTTATTGTGCCTTCAGTAGACCATCTCGTAACGTTTTCTGGGACGGAACTCCTCGGAGGAGATTTCCTATTGCCTTCCACTTAGAGGGAGAGAGGCCGACTTGCCCAAGGTCACCTAGTGGGTTCGAACAGCTGACCAGGGATTCCAAACCAAGTGTCCCAAAGGCTCAGTCCAGCACTCAAAACCACAAACCACACTGGCTTTGGGCACCCAGACCCTTAATGTCTTCCTGGGTCATTTCCTCTTTGAAAACACTTTGGCTTAAAATGTACCAGTGCAACAGCCTCTTTCTCCTTGGATGCAACACTCCTGCAGAAACAGCCCCTGGCCCCAAAGGAAAATACACAATTTTGTGTCTGCATTCCATTTTTGACCAGACCTTGGAACCTGATTGGGCTAGTTGTGGGAAGTGCATATGCTCCAAAATTTCACAGATAAAAAACTGGGACATGTGTGGCTAAGACAGCAAAAGGTGTTTGAGGAAGAACACAAAAGAAAGGAGAATAGTCCAAAATGGAGACTGTTCCAAGGTCCACAGCTGACCCACCGCCAATCTATGCACTGACTCCCCTGTAACTCACCACATCCTTTCTCTCTCAGCAGCATTTCCATCCCTCTAGCTCACCTCTGTCTCAAAATGTAAAATTCAGGTGTTTTCTCCTAAGACTGCATGCCTCCTTGCCTTGGATTGACTTTTCTTGGCATGCAGCAATGGCCTGAATTTAACCAGAGCAATGGTCTGAAAGCTGCTGTCACATCCACTCACCTCCCCCCCACACACACACACACACTCCAGAGGGCTTGCAATCTGGTAGATACCAGACTACCTTCTCCTTCTGCGCCCCAGCAGCCACCTACAGCTCGGATGATTCAGCTAACTCAGGCAGATCCTCCAGCTGTATCGTGGGACGAGCAGTTTGCTCCTTGCATCCGTTGATTCTTCCCCAGGCTAAAAGCTTCAAGACTTCGACTGATTCTCCAAGCTTTAAAAATGTAGCAAAATGATAGGTGCACCATTTAGAAACGTGAGGCGGTTTTGGATTGCAGCTCCCAGAATCCCCCAGCCAGCTATAATCCTCCAGCAGTTGCTGCCTGGCCACCTAAGGACGGATCACAGCCCAGTTTCTCAGCGCCACAAACCCTCTCCCTCCACACATACCCAAGGCAGGAGATGGGTGAGAGAGAGGAAGTACAGGGCCTCCATGCCACCCCACATCCTTTCCCTCTCCTTCCCCTGACCTGATTTGGACCCTGGGTGCCCACTCTCCCCACCTCCTTCGCATAGACACACCTGCACACATTTTGAGATTTGTGGTTTTTCCACTTTTGCAAGGGTCCTGCGCCCCTAACCCTAGCAAATGTGGAGGACCAACTGTAAACATAGGCCGAAACACCTTGGGCTTGTTCTAAAAAAAGGAACACCTGGAGACAGATCTACCCTTTTTATCTCAGGTTCTGTTGGTTGCTCTCCAGTATTTGCCTCTTCTTTGCAAAGAAGCCTTGGCGTTGTCATTACTGAACCTGTGCCTCTGTGTGTTTTATTCCCGTTGCAGTAATGAATGGAAGCAGCCACTCTCCGACGGCAATCAATGGGGCACCCTCCACCCCCAATGGCTTCAGCAATGGGCCCGCGACATCTTCCACTGCCTCCCTCTCCAACCACCAACTCCCTCCGGCCTGTGGTGCTCGCCAGCTCAGCAAGCTCAAGCGCTTCCTCACCACGCTGCAGCAGTTTGGCAATGACATCTCTCCGGAGATCGGGGAACGCGTCCGCACCCTGGTGCTGGGCCTCGTGGTGAGTGTGGGACCGGCATTCTCTAGCAGAGGCTGGGAGCTCCCGTGTCGGTGGGGCAATGGCTCCACTCTGCGGTTTATTCTGACCTTTAAAGGAGACATCTTGGGTGCCAAACCCTGTCCCCCAAATAGTGCAACACCTTGGGTAGCTCCTTTAATGATCAGACTAAAATTTACTCTCCAATTGGCATGGCAGCCACCAGTCCACTTTACATTTTCTCCTTTTAGTTGTAGAGATTGCTGTTGCTTCAATAAGAGATCCCAAGAAAAGCTCAGAAATCCTGAGTGAAACAGCACACATCTCATGATTATAGGGTGGAATATAAATATGTTAATCAATCAATAAAAATTAAATAGGCGAAATGCAGCATGGGTGCCACATGTGGCCTCAAAGCCTGTGGGCTGGAAGTGGCCCCTAGAAAGCTAGCCAGTGGTGAAGGAAGCAAAGTGGGGCCATGGGGAGGAATGTGCCGGTGGCAGTGCAGAGAAGCCCTGCTCTTCACCTGCTCCTGTTGTTCCACCTTGCAGAATTCGACGCTGACCATTGAAGAGTTCCATTCCAAACTCCAGGAGGCTACCAATTTCCCCCTGCGTCCCTTCGTCATCCCGTTCTTGAAGGTAAGTCCCTTTATAAGGGGGGCCCTTGCCTGGCTTGACTCCCACTTTCACCCCACAGCTTCATATGACACAGGCCATTTCTGCGCTACACTGTTATGGTGCTGTTATTCCATTTCCAACATTCCATGGAATCCTTGGGTTTTCAGTTTCGGGAGGGGCATTCAGAAATCTCAGCCAGAGAGCTCTTTGGCCTCAGGAAACTACAAACCCCAGAATTACCCCTGGTGTTGAAAGTGGAATAATAGCACTATAACAGGGCAGGACGGAAATAGCCCAGGCTTCGAATCCCTTCTCCACCACAGAAACATAGTGGGTGACTTTGGTTAAGTCACACATTTCCCTGGGCAAATCCCATATCAACAAATCCCAAGAAAATCCCATTGGAGGCCATTTCTGCACTAGACTGTTATAGCGCTATGATTCCACTTTCAACATCCTATGGAATATGGGGTTTGCAGTTTCGGGAGGGGCCAGGTGACCCCTCCTGAAACTGCAAACCCCAGGATTCCATACGATGTTGCAAGTGGAATGATAGTGCTATAACAGTCTAGTGTGGAAATGGCCAGAAGTTGCCCCAGGGTTGCCGTAGATTGTAAAGATCTGGAAGGCACACAACAACAAATATAGGGAGATGCCTTTCAAGGCATTCCTCTCACCCTAAGATTCCTCCCCTTCCTCCTGAGAATGGAAGAAAGAGTCCAGCCCTGAGATGGAGGAAGCCTGCCCTTCCGCCACCCCTTTGGTTCTTACCAAAAGAGATTTTCCTCAAGGAGCCCGCAGCCCCGGTATTTCCCTGCCCAGCCTGCTGAGCGTGAGAGCGTCGGGGCTTCCGAAGAGAAAGGAATCCTCCAGCGGCCCTTTCCCCCTTTCCCTGCCACCACTCTTCTCCACGCCTGTCCCCCCCTCTTCTTTTTCTCCCTCCGACACCCTGCTTCCAGCTGTTTCCACCCTGGACTCCAGATGCTTCTTGTTACGTTAATTGCAACCAGGCGGCCCCAGCGTGCCTTTCCCAGAGATGTTTTTCTTTCCATTTTGCCTTTTTTTCTTTCTTGAAATTCAGAGTCAGGGCAAGTGAGTTGAGCAGGGAGGGAGAGAAGTGGGAACATGGAAATGGGAACGAGGAAAGAGAAGAGGCTGGCTGCTCTGGAATCCACAGTGGTGCATTTCATCAGTTCGCGCTCTAACATGTTCAACAGATGGGGATTTGGCTGGCGATCAGCAGCCGCCTAAAGAGGAAACGAGGGCCGGGTGATGGCATTTTTTAAACAGAGAGAGAGAAAGAGAAAGAAAAAGAAAGCAAGGAAGCAAGGAAGCAAGAAAGCAAGAAAGCAAGAAAGCAAGAAAGCAAGAAAGCAAGAAAGAAAGAAAGAAAGAAAGAAAGAAAGAAAGAAAGAAAGAAAGAAAGAAAGAAAGAATATTCGGCTTGCACTGGACTGCAGCTTCATTGCTTCTGTTCCTTTGCATGCTCAGGGTTGAAACTTCATGAGAAACTCACTGGGTGGGGAGTGGAAGGAGCAAAGCAGCAAGACGAACAGGGAGCTTATTTACAAACACTTCCCATGGAGAATGTTTGCAATGAGAACAACGACTCTGTGGGGCCATGAGACCACGGCTGGCCCTGTGGGAGCGGAGCCTGGATGCCATCCGTTGACAGACACTGAGGCTATGTGTTGGAGTTTATTTCAGGAACACGGGGCTCTGCTTCAGTAGGAATGGTCAGACCACCAGTTCCTCCAGCCCTATGCTGTCAACTCGGACAGGCAGCATCCATCGCTCCCAGAGGGTTCAAGCAGGATTCCTTCCTAGCCCAGCGTGGAAATCCCTGGTCTCCCATCCAAGTAGTCAGACGAGGTTGGCAACCCAGGAAGCTGCCCTTGCACAGAGTCAGACCCTTAGAATCATAGAATTATAAGAGTCAGAACTGACCCCAAGGGCCATCCAGTCCAACCTCATTCTGCCGTGCAGGAAGGTGCCATCAAAGCATTCCCTTTGACAGATGGCCACCCAGTCTTTGTTTCGCAGCCTCCAAAGAAGGAGACTCTACCACACTCCATTGAGGCAGCAGCATATTCCACTGTTGAACTTCTCTTACCATCAGGACATTCTTCCTAATGTTTAGGGGCAATCTCTTTTCCTGTACTTTGAAGCCATTGCTCTGTGTCCTGGTGTCCGGAGCAGCAAAAAACAAACTTGCCCCATCTTCCATATGTCATCCTTTCAAATATTTAAACATGGTTATCATGTCCCTTCTTCACTTTCTCTTCTCCAAACTAATACCCAGGTCCCTAAGCCACTCCTCCTAGGGTAGGTTTTCCAAGCCTTTTACCATTTTTGTCACCTTCCTCTGGACACATTCCAGCTTGTCCACCTTGAATAAAGTTTGGACTGAAACCTGGAGCAGACCCCGCGTGGAAACCATGATCCCTAAAACACAGAGTGACTTGATCCTCTCTTCTTCTTCCTCTTCCTTTTCACCCCATAGGCCAACCTGCCCTTGCTGCAGCGTGAGCTCCTCCACTGTGCCCGCATGGCCAAGCAGACGCCCGCCCAGTACCTGGCGCAGCACGAGCAGCTCCTCCTGGATGCCAACGCCTCCTCCCCCATGGACTCCTCCGAATTGCTGCTGGAAGTCAACGAGGGGGGCAAGAGGAGGACGCCAGACAGGTGCGGGTCTCGGTGGGCATATGGGGGTGGGAGCAGAGCCTGGCAAGGTACTCATTGAAATAAAAGGAAGCTGGGCAGGGAGAAGGAACTTGGCAGCAGCTGGGTAAAGTTGTGAGAAAGAGGAATGAGCCACTATAGGGGAAGGGAATGAGCCCTTTGCCCCTCTGCCTCCGCCATAACATTTTCCTTTAGTCACCATGTCACAGAGAATGAGACATTGAAAATTGTGCACACCTAGAATTCTTATATTTTCTTTGGTTCTTTTGCCCACTCCTTTTCACTGCATGCATAAACTCTATTTCTAAAATTTCAAGTGAGTGTTTGGAAACTTTTTCTGGTCCACAGAGCTGCAGCCAGACAGTTAACTGCGGTGGGTTGTGGAGACCATACTATGCTCCCTGTTGAAATGGCTCCACTGGCTGCCAGTTTGTTTCCAAGCACAGTTCAAAGTGTTGGGTTTTGACCTATAAAGCCCCACAGAGCTTGGGTCCAGGTTATTTTAAGGACCGTATCTCCCTGTATGAACCTGCCTGGGCTCTGAGATGATCAGGAGAATCCTTTCTTTCAGTTGCACCACCACTGCAAACATGCTTGGTGGGGATGCAAGGAAGGGCCAGAGAGCTCTCGGGCCTCACTAAACTACAAACCCCAGAATGCCAGAGGTTGTTGCCGTGGCAGTTTAGGTGGAAGGTAGCTTCACTAGGAGGGAAATTTTGAATGTCTTAATAATTTTTTCATGACTTTGTTTCCAAAATTTCTTCACTTCTACGCAGCTCCAGCAGACGTGATAAAATTGTCCCTCTTTGGTCACATTTCCAACAGTATGTCATGTTATACAAAACAAGTTACTGTTCAGCTGGCAAAAGAAAAGTGGAATGTAGCAATATGACACTGTAGTGTGATAAGGCTACACCATTAGCATTGCTCTGTTATTTATACAGCTAGAAACCAGTATGAAAGGTCCCTGCCCCAAGAGGGCTGCATTCTAAAATGGACACAGGGAAACAAGTCAGAAGGTTGTTCCTATTTTTGTTTTTAAGGTAAGCCTTGTCAGGGGCTGTTTCTTAAGTTGCCTAGGCCTCACAGGACTCCTTTGACGCTCCTCCCTTCCTCTTCCGGTACAGGACCAAAGAGAACGGCTTGGAGCGGGACCCTTTGCACCCAGAACACCTCAGCAAAAGGCCGTGCACCTTGAGCCCGGCCCAGCGCTACAGCCCCAGCAACGGGCTCAGCCACCAGCCCAATGGGCTGCCCCACCCCACCCCTCCGCCTCCCCAGCACTACCGCCTCGAGGACATGGCCATCGCCCACCACTACCGGGACACCTACCGGCACCCAGACCCCCGGGAGCTTCGGGAGCGCCATCGCCAAGCTGGTGAGCAGCAGGGAGAAGGAAGCAGTGCCTTGGAAATATTGTACTTCCAGGTGTCCAGATTTGGCAAGGGCAGCCAGGGTTACTCCTTTGCCAAAGGCGTATGTAGTATAGACAGCACCTGGGGCAAGCTTGGAAGTTGTCCCCCCACCTCCAGGGCCACTTCCTCCTCCTTCTCCTCTTCCACTGCTAAATCTTCTGGCACAGCTTTTTTGTCCCCCCCCTGGCATTGGCCGCCCAGGGCACGTGCCCTATTTGCCCCACCCTAGATACACCTCCATCGACCACTGTCCCACTTTCTCAGCTGCCTTTAAAATGTCCCAGGTTCTCTCCTCCCTCCCACTTTCTCCCTTTGTCCTTAGCATACTTCAGCCCTCAGGTGACCGTGGGCAACTCACAGTCTCTCAGCCTCAGAGGAAAGCAGTGATAAACCTCCCCTGAATAAATCTTCTAAGCCAGCACGGAACACTGGTTTGAACACTGGACCAGGATTCCAGGAGATCCGGGTTCAAAGCCCTTCTCAGCTCTGAAAACTCACCCAGGTCTTACTCCCAGCTTTCCAGGAAGGGCACTGGCAAACTTCCTCTGAATAAATCTTGCCAAGTAAACCCAAAAGAGAAAGTCACCAGAAGTGAGAGTTGATTTGAAGGCACATAGCAACAATAATACCCCTCTTATGCATTACTTTTTAAAAATATAATGCCCAGGGAGCCCGTTCCCATACCACCTGGGGGATTGTGGGAGATGTAGTCCGAACAAAATACATCATCCCTCCACATTCATACATTTAACTTTTGCAGATTTGATTATTCGTGGGGTATTTGCACTTCCTCCCCTGCTGCCCTATGTCATTTTTAATAGGGACTTATAAGTCTCGCCTCAAGTTTGCAGTCTCTCTGCAAGCCTCGCGAGACTGAAATAGACTGTGAGAGATGAGGCTTGTAATATTGATGTGGGAGAGGGGGTAGATAAAAAGCATAATTTTAACACAAAAATGTGTTTCTGGAAGGAGTGTTTTTAGCACATGTGTTTCTGCATAGAACATTTTCCTGAAATACATTGGGATGAGCAAATACTAGGAAGAACTGCACAGAAATGTTCAGTTTTCTCACAGGGAGAAAATTTCAGGAATTCTTTATCCTTGCTTGTGAGGATGCATTGGTCAGAGATTTACATTTCTAGAGGGTAGTCCATGGTTTGGGGTATTCCCTCTGCTCTTGTTCCTGGCACATCCTCACAATGTAGCTGCTGCCTCTGTGTAAGAGGATTTGTTGCATGTCTCTGTCCCACCCTTTCTAACGGACGGCTTTGTCTCTCCCCGGCTAGCTGTGCACAGCACCAGGCAAGAAGAAGTGATTGACCACAGGCTAACGGACAGAGAATGGGCCGAAGAGTGGAAACACCTCAACAATGTACGTACCAAATCCCACTGCCCAAAATTTGTGGAGAGTAGGACAGTGCCACTGTTATTGGGATGGAATCTGGAAGGAGGACGGATTCGGTGGTGTACGCAGGTGTATGATTTCAGTGTCAGCAGATGCCCCCCAGGGCTGGTTGGGGAGAGGGAAGGGTCATCAGAGGGGAAGCCAAAAGGTTGTCAGAGGTGGAGCATAACACCATTGTGGTTGGCATCCTATAATAATGGCAAAGACTGGCATTCTGCTGATGATAGACATATGTGTAAGCTCCCCTATGGAACCAGTTGGATTTTGTGTCCAGTGTGGAACTGTCGTAGTCAGTTTGAGGCTGCAAAAGCAGAGAGACACCTTTACTTATTTATTTAGATATTTCTATCCCTTTACTCAGAGATCTCAGGGCGGTGTACAGTAAGACCAATCTGACCATTTCAGTGGTTTAAATCGTGATTTAAATCAATGATTTCAGTGAATGCATTAAACATGTTAACAAGTGAAAAAGCTAGATTAAAAGAGTTATATTTCATTATTTATCCAAACAGTAAATTTATTCTATTGGTGCTGTTTGCACGTGGTCCCACATAGCACATTGGTGCCCCTTGGTGCACGTTGTGCGGTGGAGCATTGCAGTTCTCCAACCATGCGGCAACTGCAGAACTGTTGTGCCCCATCTCACCGCCGCAGGCTCTCCGTCTGAGTTTGCAGAACCAGACAGTTAGGGCTTAGCGGGGCTGCAGTTGCCGCCCGTCTGAGCTCTGACGTGTGGCTTCCACCCAGCAGCTGCTGAACTGCATTATGGACATGGTGGAGAAGACGCGCCGTTCGCTCACTGTGCTGCGCCGTTGCCAGGAGGCGGACCGCGAGGAGCTCAACCACTGGATCCGCCGCTACAGCGATGCCGAGGACATGAAGAAGGGGCCCAGCCCTGCCACCCGGCCTCACAACAGCACGGCCAATGCAGAGGCTCCCCCTATAGGTATCGATGGGGGGGGATGTTTGGGCTGCCAACCGTGCGGATATAGCATGGCAGCCTCCGTTGCTAGTCTCCGCTAGAGCAGGGCAGTTGAATCAACAGGATTGGCTTAAATGGTTGAGTCCTCACTAGCAGAATAGAGTGGTATGACGACTTCCCTCCACCTAGAAACTAGACTCCTATTAATGCAGCCTAGAATGGTATTGGCTGTTTTGGCTGCTGCATCACTTAACATTCCAGAATCTTGAGATCCCAGAATCCCTGACCTTTGACCATGCTGCCTGGGACTGCTGAGTGTTGTAGCCCAAAGTATCTGGAGGGCCAGCTATTGAGAACTATAGAGCTAAGGGCATGAGTTCCTCTTAGACCAACCTCTCTGCACCTGGTGCCCTCCAGATGCAAAGGACTACAGTCCTGCCATCTGGCTGGGGAGGATAGGGGATGTAGTCCAACCCATCTGAAGAGTACCAGAATGTGGGACATCATCTTAAGCATTTGCAGTGATTCTTCCTTTCCTTATAGGGGGCTGCTGTGCTTGCAGAAAGATGTTTGGAGATTTTGTTTAAAATCAGATGGAGCATTTTAACATTTCTTAACAGTGTTTTCCTCCCCACTCACACACCCTTCTGTCTTTTCCATTGGTCAGATGCTCATCGTGAATTCGTATCCAGGCCTCTGTCTGGCTATATGCCAGAGGAAATCTGGCGGAAAGCTGGTGAGTTTGCTGGGACGGAAGTGCTTTCGGGGGGAAAACAGGCTCATCCCACACTTCATAGCCGGGAAACAGACGGGGCCAGATTATCAGTGGTTCAGGGGGTGCGATTGTTCTAGGCTTCTCACCGGCTAAGGGCCCAGAGCTGGAGGGAAAAGATGTAGGTTGGCATCTATCGTAACCCACTTCTTTGGTTGTTGTGGAGAAGAGTTACCAGGTGAAATTGCTGGAAGCAAAGCCCTATCAATGCTTGTATAAAGTGATTACTGAGAGGCAGTTCTCGAGAGCGTTGTTCTTGTTACATACCTTCAAGTTGTTACTGACTTACGGTGACCCTAAGGCAAACCTATCAAGAGGTTTTTTGAGACTATGGCCATTTCCGTACTAGCCTGTTATAGCGCTATGATTCCACTTTCAACATCCCATGGCCGGCCCCTCCCGAAACTGCAAACCCCAGGATTCCATAGGATGTTGAAAGTGGAATCATAGTGCTATAACAGGCTAATGCGGAAATGGCCTGTGATGCACCCAAGGTCACCCAATGGATTTCCAGGGCCAAGTGGGGGTTCAAAAACTGTCCTCTTTCTTTGGTCTGTGTACGTAAGCCCTTTTGCTCCCTTACTGCCTGTGGAGGTTACTTCTCCCTACTTCTAAAAAGGCCTTTTGCATCCTTTTGTTTGGGAAGGGAGCGTCCATGAGCCTCCTGCCTCAGGACAGCTTACATCCAACAGGAGAGCCAGCCTTAGGGGCTCTTCTACTGAATTTTAGGTAATCCTGTTTTGTATACCTCCTTTCCTAACCCAAGATGGGATTCCTGAAACAATTTTCCCCCTTTTTTAACCTTACAAGAATAGCCTGAGTATTTTTGTTTTGATTTCTTCCACAAACTTGTATTGCACTGGCTATGCCACACTTTGCAGTGTAGCATCACTTTCTGGTTTTCTCAGAACTAACAAAAATGGTTCATTCTTTAAAAAAGTAATCTGAATGCTGCAAGCCACTGACTTGTGGTATGAAAGCACTGAGTTGTTTGTAATGGCCTACCTCTGAGCGCATCCTGAAAACTCTGGAATTTTCTTGCCCACTCCAGCCGGTCCTTGTTTAATACCCCCCTACATGATTTCCGCCTTGCTCTGTGCTCTTCCTTTCAGAAGAAGCTGTGAACGAAGTGAAGCGGCAGGCCATGTCCGAGCTCCAGAAGGCTGTCTCCGACGCGGAGCGGAAAGCCCACGAGCTGATCACGACGGAGCGGGCTAAGATGGAGCGGGCGCTGGCCGAAGCCAAGCGCCAGGCCTCGGAGGATGCCCTGACCGTCATTAACCAGCAAGAGGACTCCAGTGAGGTAGTGACACCCTCTCCCAACCCGGCGCTTGGCACGAGAATAGTGGGCTGGAAACCATAACCAGTGACTTAGACGGGGGGCATTCACCAGGCTTGGTGGTCACGCCCCCTTCCGGTCAACCGTTTTCCTTTTTTCACCCTGTTTTTCCTTGTCCCTTTTTCCTTAAATGTTGATTGAGCTTGATCCTGGACCCCAGCCGCAGCCCATTGGGAATCCAGCCAAAGGGAGCGACCGCCAGGACGTGTCTGGCGGCCCCCGTGAAGAGTAGACAGTCCAGGATCTCTAGCCCTGCTTTCCGCATGTCTTTCGCTGCGCCCTGACCCTGTGTGCTTTCGCCTTCCCCTGCAGAGCTGTTGGAACTGCGGGCGCAAGGCGAGCGAGACCTGCAGCGGATGCAACACAGCCCGCTACTGCGGATCTTTCTGCCAGCACAAGGATTGGGAAAAGCACCACCACGTCTGTGGGCAGACGCTCCAAGGACTCCAGGCTGCAGCAGGCGGAGCGGCCTCTTCTGCAGGGGCTGGGCTGGCGGTGGCATCGGCTCAGCCGGACATGGTGGCCGCGGGGACCTCCCTCGCCAGCGTGGCTGTGGTGGCAGGAAGCCCCGGCGATTCCAGCTCGGCCGCTGCCTCACGTTCCGGGACACCGGCCACGCCGGTTCCTCTGGACACGGCATCTCGCTAAGATGGACCGGAGAGGAAAATGAAACCGGGAAACTGACCAAGAACAGTCACTGCTGCTACTGCTGCTACCAGTTCTCTCCAAATGAAAAATACAAAAAAAGACACAAAACTGCATTCAATGCAAATCCTCAGCTACCTGACACGTATTTGACCTCCAAAACGACCTCTATCTCTCACACGAAATCCTCATGACTTCTCAAACCTGGGCTTTAATTGGAGCTAAGGCAAAGACCAACCTGCTCCGTTCACTCGTCAATTTTTTTTTAAAAGATAATACTTACGATGATGACATTAATGATAATGACGATACGTCTTACCAATATCATTTGGGGGAATTTATGATTTGATTTTAATTTTTTTTTTTGGATGAGGAATTTGTCTGCAGGTATATACCACACATCTGGACTCAGGGGTGGGGGAAGGACACCACGAAAAATGAGAACTTCCGTCTGCCTTTCTGCCAGAGATGTGTTTGAGAAAACGAAGGGAAAGGAGTGAAGGGGGGGAAAAGCAAAAGCTTTTCCCTGAAAGGAGAGAAGGGAAGAAGGCAGGGGAATTAAAAAAAAAAGGCAAATGATTTCAGTTACAAACCGCAAGATTTTTTTCTTTTTTGTAAAAAAAAAAATAAAAATAAACAATAAAAACATCAAACTCTTTGGCTTTAAGTAAAACAGAAAAGAAAAAAAAATCCAAAAAAGAACCCGACAAAACCAAGTGAAGGAAGCTTACCTGTAAACTACCTTGCTAGTTAGCCAAGAAGATACCAGATTCACCTCTGTTCCAAAGGAAATCCAAAAAAGCAAAAACCAGAAAAAAAATCCAAACTTTTTTTCCACTGCCAAAGTTTCTTTTTTTGTTTCGTTCCGTTGCTTGGTTGATTGGTTCCTTCTTTCTCCTCATTTCTGGGGGGAGTGGTTGTTGTTGTTTTTTTAAAAAAAATATATATATGCTTTTTGGTTTTTTTGCAAACTGAGGAGTAAAAATGCATCTCAGAGGCCCGGCAGAGCGATGGCGATTTCCTACCAATGACGATGGCATTGTTGCTGCTGGTGAAATTTCGACTCCTCGCGGTTCTTGGATGCGGGTGGGAGGGGCTGCGCGTACTTGGACCTTCGCCAAGTTCTGGTGTGTCCTTGAAAGAGGATGAGATGTACAAGTAAGGGGATCGGAAGAATTTTCCTTTTTCGTAGAATAAAGCAAAAAACGACAACGTATATGAAAAAAGAGAAATTCACCACTTTTGTGTGCGTGTGCGCACGTGAGTGCAAATTTGTGCATGTGCGTGAGTGCATGTGTGTATGAATGAGGCAGAAATGATTCCTCCAGCTCCATCCCTGGGTGGATTACAAAGCTTTTGCATTTTGTTTTTTAATTTCAAAGAGCATTAAAAAGAAAGTTAAAACGCCACTGCCCAGCCAGCCAGCCAGCCAGCCCGTTCTGCAGAGAGAGCACTGTTCCAGAAATACCTGTGATAACCTTTTGCCTGTCCTCTATACCTTTCCCCGCTCTGTACGTGAGCAGAAGGTAACTCTACCCACTAGGACTTTCTGCCTGGAGTGTATTTTTCTCCACTACCTCTCTCTCCTCTCCATAACCTACCAAATCCCAGGCAGATTTTCACCCTGACTTCTTCCAAGCACCCACCCAAGTCGAAAGAAAAGCGTTCTTGTCATTCTCTGCCCCTCTTCCGAAGACTCCGTCGGCAACCTGTAAATATACCCCCCGGCTTTTTTGTGTCACGTCTTTCCACGATCTTATCCACCAGTCCTGCCCCTTCTGAGGGTTCTTCTGTTCCCCATCACTGACTCCCACCCCCCTTCTGTGGTCTGGGTATCCTTCTCTTCTTGTCCGCTATTGTCTTCCGTTCCCATCAGGTTTTCACCATGCTTTCTGAGAGGAAAGCTGCAGATGCACGTCTGGGGGAGACAACGCGAGTTGATTGCACTTCTTGCATCGTTGTACAAAGCGCGGAGGACGGGAGTGCAATATAAGGGGAGGGGGAGATCGTGTGGCTGCAGGGAGGGAGACCCCAGACAGACTGCCGGGCCACAGGCTCAGGGCAGAAATTGTGTACCGTTAATGTGAATGTATATAGTATTTGCAGAGGTCCAAAAATCCTAATAATTATGATGATATTATTATTATATGAATGATTATGATGATGGTGATGGTGATGATGATGATGGTGATGATGATGATGATGATGATGAGACGTTTGCCAGATAGTAGAAACAGATAAACCACTGAAATATGTAAAAGTTAGGAAGCAGGCTTTCAAAGAAAGACATATTCATGTGCTCCTTTGGAGGTGTAGTTTTCCGGAATTCACAGAATTCTTCACATTTGACTTTCGTTTTTATTTATTTCATCCCCCTGCCTAATATTTTTTTAAAAAAGGTTCTAGCACTTGTCACTGCTGGGAGCAACTGATCAGGCAGCCCAGAGTAATGATTAGAAAAGTTATCTTTTGGATTAGAACTCCCAGCATTCCCTGGCTAGATTTGGCCCTGTTGCCTGGGGAATTTCTTTCTGGGAGCGGTAGTCCAGAGAAGCAGCTTTCTTGAGCTCCAGCAGGGAGGCTGCATCGTGTTCTTCCTCTTAGCCTCTTTGTTCCCTGTTCCTCCCATCATCTTCAGTCCTACAACTCCTGAGTATGTTGTCGTTGTGTGCCTTCAAATCATTTCTGACTTGACAGTGACCCTAAGGCAAACCTATCAGGGGGTTTTCTGGGGCTGAGAGTGTGTGATGTGTCCAAGGTCACTGAGTAGGTTTCTATGGCCAAGCAAGGAATCAGATCCTGGTGTCCAGGGTCATAGTCCAAGGCTCAAACCGCTATACCGCCCTGACTCTACAACTCCTGCGTGGGAAGACATTAAGACACCCCTGCGTTCTTGGGGGTCTTCCCTTGGTCTGCATGCTTTTCTCTGATCCATATGTCAGCCTTAGCAGAACTTGCAGTTAATGGTAGCAAGTGCCCCTTCATTTTCTTGGTGTTCCAGATCATTCTAAAGAAGAAGGAGGGAAGGAAGGAATGAGGAGGGGATCGAGGGAGGGCCAGCCAGCAGATTAATGATTTTCCTAGGGTTGTAGCTATGTGGGACAGGTAAAAATGAAGGCATTGCCCTTCCAAGTAAGAATTCTGACCCCCTAGGAAATTTTTCCACAGCTCCCAAAGTTCTAGCATTGCAATAACTTTAAATTGAGCATTTGGGGAAAATAGTTTAGGCATCTGAAGAAATGGGGCAGGCAAAATAACCAAACAAATGCAGACACAGGAGGTAGAACAGTTCTAGGTATGAACAGTTTTCAGCATCTCGCTCTCTGCAAAGTTAGACATTTAAAGCCTGGAGGAAATTTTCCTATTGTGGAGAGCCCCTGAATTCTCCACCTGTGCCTATCTGCAGAGGGCCATTGACTGCATATTCGTGGTGGATTCCATGACATGGTGGAGTACCGCTGTAATGCTATGATACCATTTTCATTGCCATGGCTCCAGTCTGTGGATTCTTCAGCTTTGCAGTTTTTCGGGCTCTCTAGAATTCTCTTCCCGAGGACTCTAGTGCTGCACCAAACTATAAATCTCCATCTTTGGCCCTCCAATTGATTTGGTTGCTCTCCATCTTTGATCTTCCAGATGTTTTGGTGGCTGTCCATCTTCAGTCCTCCAGATGTGTTTGTGGCCCTCCATCTTTGGTCCTCCAGATGTTTCAGCTCCC